>PKML01031645.1:34136-56477 GCA_002933935.1 Eutrema yunnanense
TATTAGTTGGATTGAGTTCGCCAGTCCGAGGGTTTCGGTCATCGTTGTCCGAGCTGTTGATGTTAACTACGGAAGTGTCGATCGGGAGAACCATTGCCGAACTCAATCAAACGATATCCGAAAGTACTGTTCTATTTATTCCCCACAGTCGGCGCCAATTGTTGATCCGTAAATCACACAAAAAGGATAAAACAGTACTTTTAGTCGGAATCTCGTTTATTGATCTAAGTCGGCGTTACAACAGAGTTTTAAGTAAAAAGGCAAAGACAAAAAGGGTTCGAGATCGGTAATGAGCTCTCTCGTATTATCTGTCTCTCCGGAAGTTGTGGATCATTTTGATGAATGAGTCTCCTCCTTTATTTATAGTGTCTTTGAGGCGGTCGAACGGAAGATTTCTCCTTTTCCGAGTTTGATTAGGAAAAGGAAATCTTCCGGTTTTCTCTCCGAGATAAGGATAAGTTCCTGATATCTCGAAGAGTCGACCAAAGAGAATATTTCCTTTTCCGAGATCGGTGGGAAAAGGGAAATATTCCGGTTTCATCTGTTGTAATGAACCGGGCTTGTGATGGGCCTAGATCGGTAGCCGAGATGGGCTTTCAGCGAGATTCCGAGCTCGGCCCAACGTTTTCGTGCCGACTTGTCTTCGATCCGAACCATCGTAAACCGGTCTTGATTGAACCGATCTCGGTTCGAACCGAGTTAAACCAGGGGGTGCTAATCCCCCCTCTAACAGTACCCATTCAAAAGTTTCAAGGCTTGATAACAGACGACATCTAGGAACTGAACTCGTGGTTCACTCCAGCACCGGCGCAGTGGCAGCTCGTGAGTCTGAATGTTATGGCACTGATAAAAGTTGAGTGGATTAGAACAACATATATACTGATCAAGTAAAATTAAATAATAATCAATCCATACAAATTTAAAGAAAAAATATATTCAAAATCTTGCAATATATTTCACTATAATTATTATAAAATATTTTATTAATTTTATAAAAAATTAGACACGAGAAAATTGATTTTTTAAAAAGTTTGTGAACTTACCACAAAAATCATAGTGATTAAGCGATGTATGTTAGAGTTATGTTTTCAATATTATATGTTTTTGCGGGTTAGCCCGGATAATATTTTAGTTTATTAAAAAACGGGTTAAATAGACATGTTAGTCCGGATTGACATTTCTATCTATAATCATTAGTTTAACATATATTTTAAAAGCGACAAACTTTTTCTTGGATAAAGTCTATCAATTCATTTGCTGCAGCAGATAATCAAACCAAGCGGTTTCAAATTCAGTGAGCCATAAATGTAGAAATAAAAACATAACAAGTTGTGATTTCTTGTCCAAGATTCAGATTCAAAAACCAACCATACTCTTTACTCATACTCGTTCTTCATACTACGCAAAGATACAGAGCCAACAAAATAAATAACAAAGTTGTTTGGAAAAAGAAGACAGAACAAGTACTAAGGGCTTCTAACATCTCAGACCACAAACACCAACCAAGATGACAGTAACTTAATTGACTGTTGAAGATGTCTTCTCCTTCAGAGCTGGACCTGTAACATCAGTCAAACGCAAGCCGGCAAGTAGGCGAACGCCTGGGCGAAAACGATAACTCTTTGATCATTTCAAATTTCTTGCGGTGGCTGGTGGATTGAGGGTTTATAGTTACTTTCTTTAAACAGCTTCCGCTTCTTAAGAGAAATGCTACCACTTCTTTCTCTTCTTCTGTTCCTTTATACTTCACCCATTCCACGGTTTCAAGGCTCGATAACAGACATTCAGGAACTGAACTCGGTTCAATCCAGCCCTGGCGCGGTTCAACAGCCTCAGGTCCACGGCACTGAGATAAACGAGATGAGAAGTATAAGTTCATTAGATCATCATACTAATTTGGGTTGAAATTCTTGTACCTTTTCAAATTTGAGAGTTCGTAATTTAGGGGAATCTCTGAGCACATGCATAAGTAGATTCAACCATTTTTCCTCGCATGTGCATATCTTTAATGACAACAGACAGCAGAAGATACCACCAGCAGGATATGCGTCCTGCATAAGAGACGGCATTAAGTACACAATGCAATATAGTGGCAACATAAAAATCCACGGTTGATTCTCATTCCTACAAGAAAATCAAGAAATGCAGATGGCAGAAACAGCATTTTACCTTTATACATAAACAGAGGCGCTTGACTGAAGTAATAGAACCCAGAATTTGCTCAGGATGGTCACAAGAAATTACAACATTTGCCTCCACAATCTTAGGCATGTTACTCCTAAGGACGAAAAACGCGTTTGTATCATCAAAAACATCCAACAACTCCAAAGAAGGAGCATCTATCACAAACCCATGAGCCTTGGCTACAAATATGTCCCATGATTCATGCACAACTAATCTCTTTAGAGAAGGCACTATAATGTTGAAAGTGGCCACATTGTCACCGGGGCTTCGATTAACAACCAAGTCTTCAAGAACAAGACAACTGGATAAAAGCCTGTTCACGAATTCATCACATGGGTACTTCATGGATACAAGACTCAATTTCTTGAGGGATGGGAAAGAACCCGAGGAAGAAATATCATCCACAAGAATCGCGTTACTTAGTTTCAATGTCACAAGCATTCTGCAGCACGTATACAAGCTCCTAGGAAGTGTGACTGGAGATTTGCTAATAGGATAAGTAACAATCTCGATAATCAGCTCACGCACGCAGCATTTATGTGCAGCTCTAATCCACACTTGAATATCTCCACTACCACAGATCTGACCAAGTTTGAAACGCAAAGTTTCAATAACTGGAGCCTCGTTCATAAACAAAGACCTGTCTACAAACTGCGAAAATCTTCCATACTCGGGATTCTGATAGCTATCATTGTATACGAGTATTGGCACCAACATCCACAGAAACTGCCATCGTTTTGACAAGAGCATTGTGGCCACAACATCTTTCGTTGGCAGTAACGACAATATCTTCAAGAGAAGCTCATCAGGCAATTGACTTATCCTATTCATAGTCAAGAGCTAAAAACCCTTTTTCAAATTCCAAAGCTAAAAACCCTTTTTCAAATTCCAAAGCTTTCACCTTTCACTAATCAAAAACAAAAAAAGCTTTCACCTTTCACACATTTCTCCGTCAATGTCAGAAATCCGAAACGAAATGATAAAAAAAAATGGAACCCTTTTATTTGTCCTCTCCCCCAACACTGAACAAACCTGGAAAAATAGCGTAAATGAGAATTATAAGTGTGAATTTCACAGGACCCAAACAATGAAACAAAGTGGCATAAGCAATCCAGGTTTCAAACGAAACCCTAGCGAGTTACACATATAAATGGACGAAAACGAAATCAAGACTCGTATCGAGCGCTAAAAAGTTACATTTCTCATGAACTCGCTCCTTGGAAAATCAAACAAGTAAGATGAGAATCAGAAGAAACTCACAGAATCAGCAAATACCTAAAACCCCTCCGCTAATTTTCTCTTTTCTATTCAACGACCAGAAAAAACACTTAAAAGCACAAATTATTTAACCGACGAAGAAGGGAAGACTCAACCGAACCAAAATTAGCATTAACCGGAAATCAGTAAGCCAATTTCTTACCACTATTGACAGATGAATAAAATACTTAAACTAGAAAGTGCTGGGTCCACTCGAAAGCAGAAACCCTCCAAAAATAGGCGTATGCCACTTGGCGTGGAGAGCACACGGTATTCTTTAGTAAAAGGCGAAAGAATAGTTCGCTTTGTGCTCACCACATGGCTGCGTGGTTATAACAGTGAGAGAGTGAAGTGTATTTATATTGAATTGTTCACTATCAAACTCTCTAAGCTTTCCGATGTGGGACACGGAAGCTTTGTATCAAAAAGGCCTTGCGGATACTAGGCCCAATGTATTACAATAACATATATATCTTGTAGCCTTTTTTTTTATAATGTTTTTACAATAAATCATAACTGTTATGGAAAGAGATTCCAAACATAAAAAAATTTGATCTATCTGCTGCAACATTACATTTTCTTGGGTTAAAATTAATATTCAAGTTGTCAAAATATATTGCTAAACAATAGATATCTTGTCGATAAGCTTTAGAACTTAGAAACAACAAATCAAAGAAACAAAACATATGACCATAATATGTAGTTTAATAGTTTGTGTCGATGTGTTGTGCATCGCTGATAAAAAAAAATATATGAAAAAACACTAAGCATATAAAATTATAGTAAAAATTATTTTTAGTTCAACAGACAATGCCTTAAAGAAACAGACCATCGAACATCATCGAGCAATTGCTCAGGCGGCGGGTGAAAACACAAAGCTCTTTTCTTCCCTTTCTGTTCACCTGAGCCTCGCCGGCGAATTACAAAAGCTGCCGGTGAAAAAAACTCCATTTTCCGCCATTTGGTTATTTAATTAAGTTTCTCTTTTGGGTTAATTAGGTAAATTCCGAAACTTTTTGCAAACTATGCAAAACTCTAAGAAATTCCAAAATCAGTAAAAAGTAAAACTTTTTCATCTTTCTTTTCCATAAAGTGTTCAGTCCACGTCATCACCTCTGAGACCGGAACTGTTTTCCGGTATAAGTCTGGCCGAAGCTCCAGTTACGAGGAGTAGCGTTATTGGAAACGACTGTGCGGCCATCGCTGGTTGTTACTTTGAAGGAGAGAGATTGACCGTCGAGATTTGCGTTGCTTTGCCAGTTCTGTCCCCAGTTTCTCGACATGCTCTGCCAACCTGTCCTTGTTCCTTTGATGGAGACGGAGACAACATCTCCGGCGCCGGCCACGTTGGTTACGAGTACGAGGTTGAAGTATGAGTGTCCGTTGATCGTGAATCGCATCCCTCCTTTTCTCCGGCAAGCCACTCTGTTTCCATTAAAAACAGAGCATACAAGAAGGTTAATTAAATCTCTGCCAACTTTCTTGGAATTTATATTTTTGTCTGAATCTGATCAAGCATGTGTCGGATTTCTGGACTCGAAATTAAAAAATTTATCAAAGTTAAAAGGTGTAATGACACTCTAGTCTTAGATGTCAGAGAACCGAGCTAAATCGAGACCGGAAAACGGACCTCCGGTATTGGACAGGGACGACGCCGGCTTTGTATTGAGCGATCCGGAGAAAGATGGGCTGAGCCAAATCGAAGTGATGTTGGGGAGGATTACACCAACCTCCGGCGTCGTTGGCCTGAGCAAAGTTCGGCGGACAAAAGTTTGTTCCCGTGACGGTGATTGTTCCTCGGAGACACCATTTTGGATCGTTTACGCATTTTATCTGAAAACAAGCGCCGCAGCTTTGGCCGCCGTTGAATAGAGCCGTGCTTAGCGCCGCCGTGTTTGTGCCGTAACCTTGACTGTATAAATTCCCGTAGCCACACGCGCCGCCTGATCCCAAAAACAAAATACCACCAACAGAAAATGAGTTTTTGAGAAATTAATAAATTAGTAGTTTAGATCTAAGTATATAAGAGTTTTATAAAACAAAAAAAGGCATAAGTATATTATTCAATAGTATTAAATTGAGACTATTTTGAAAAAGTTTCGTCAAAGGTTTTAAGTTTGAATTAAGTTGGAGAAAAATATGAATAATATATTATTAGTGTGAGAGAAGAGTAAGTAATTTAATTACCCATGGTGGCAGAAGCATCAGCACCTCCATAGAATGTGGCTCGAGCACTGACCCAACCACTACTGTAACCATCGACACTCTTCCACATCACCATCAACATAAGACTCAATGACATTAACAATTTTCCAAAAATCTCCATTTTCTTTGCTTTTTTCTGCATAAGAAAACTTAATCACAAGTTAAATCGAAACAGAGATATGTGTGTGTGTGTTCATGTAAGAATGAGGAAGATGGAGGAGAAGAGAGACTGTGGAAGATTGAAGCTTACAATGTCTTGCAGAAGAAAAAAGGAACCACAACAAAAAAATGTAGTGAGTTTTTTTGTAAAAACCAAAATGTGTAGTGAGGTTAAAGGAGAAGAAAGGGTTTATGTGGTAGGTTGTGAGGAGATGGATGGTTATATATAGAAATCTCTGTAAATGAAAATAAGTATATTAGTATTTTGCACTTGATTTTTTATGGATCTATTAAATCCAAATTAATATAACACTTGCAATTGACTTTTATCTGTTTAAACACTTTTTTTTTTTTTTAAATATAACACTTGCAATTGATTTTTATCTGTTTAAATCATTAAAAAAATAAATTTTTTTAATGGATCTATTAAATCCATTTTAATATTTTTGTATGGATCTATTAAATCCATTTTAACAATGAAGGAGTATATGAGTATGATCTAATTCCACTAAATTAAAGCACAAGCAGAATTAAAATATTGAGTTATTAAGTTCCAGTCAATATTTTTTTATGTTATATATGTTCACCAAAAATGTACTTTCACCATTTGTTTACAATTTCTTAACAATATAATTGATAACTTATTAAATCGTTTTCAAATAATATTCTATTATTCATCTATTTATTTGCTATAGTATATTTAATAATAAAAAATAAAATTATCTAAATGTTTGCATTAAAAAAGAAAATAAATTCTTTTTGAAACAATATTTCAGAATACTAAACCGAAAATTATATAAAGTTCAGTTTGTGTGATAATTATTATTTTTTTGTGCTCATCTCATTATGGCCATCTCATTAAACATTTGTGCTCTATATTTTTTCAAGGGAATTTATATGTTTTGTTTAATAATATTGAAAAGTTGGACAAATGAAATGATATCCTAACAAATGCTTTATTTGAAAGCTTTGCATTTAGACACATATTTTTTATTATGCAATGAAACGTAATAAATAGCTAGATGTGCACCGAAATTACGACATTTCATTTGGCAAGCAATATCGAGATGTCTATCGGTCACAGCAAATCTAAGGTCCAGAGGGATTAATTGTGATACACAGTGTGTGCGGTGTGGAGCGGAGGGGGAAACGATTAATCATGTTCTTTTTGAATGCCCCCCTGCTTTACAAACATGGGCCCTTTCGCAGATACCATCACCCCGAGGGTTTTTCCAACGCCATCGGTTTTTTCTAATTTGGATTATCTTTTCTAGAGACTCCCAAAAGAATATCAAAATAAGAATTTCCCTTGGATTATGTGGTATATATGGAAAGCAAGGAATGATAAAGTTTTCTCGAATATAGATCGAGACCCACAAGAAACTTTGCAACTTGCGGAATCTGAGGCAACATTCTGGGAAGAGGCACAAAGTAGCGAACAAGCTATGGCACCACAAAATCTGGACCCATCAACGGCGAACTCACATTACGACGGATGGAAGTGCTATATTGATGGATCGTGGACGGATACCGATAATTTTCAGGACTAGGATGGCACTGCTTAAAGGAAGGAGTGGAAGAATCAATCGTAGGAGCAAGGAATTTATGACGAAGTCTCTCTCCTTTGCATGCAGAAGTAGAAGCACTTATTTGGGCCATACATTGCATGATCGCAAACCAGAAGACATCAATAGCCTTTGCAACAGAGTGCTCTGATTGGGTGAAGATGGTGTCTAAACCCGCGGAGTGGCCGGCTTTCGTATTACACTTAGAGGAATTCGTGAGGAGTAAGGAGGTGTTCACTTTCTTCTCTATCTCTCTCGTCCCACGCGCAAATAACACAGTGGCGGACAAGCTTGCAAGGAGTGCACGCGTCCACCCTGTAGATATCACATATGTAAACTCAGTACCTCCGGTTTGGATTTCTGAACCGGTCTAGGCACTTAGTCTGTTGACAAAAAAAAAAAAAAGCTAGATGTAGGGGTGGGCAAAAAAACCGTAACCGAAAAAACCGAACCAAACCAAACCGAAATAAATCATATGGTTTGGTTATGGTGTAACATAAAAACCCATTTGGTTATCATTTTTGTTAAGAGTTCGGTTTCGGTTTGGTTTGGTTTAAAATCGTAAAACCGAATGGTTTTTTCGGTTTTTACAATTTAGATTAATTTTATATAGCTTTATATTTGAAACGTTGATTTTAGACCCATATACGAGTTCATTAACTCCTTTTATGGTTGAAGCGTTGATTTTAACGCAAAATTGGCTGAAAACAATACTTCATTCAAAGAGAGGCATTGATGATATTCACAAAATGCTAAAAGAAACAGAGTTTATGGATTCTTTACAAGAAGGTACGTATTCATTATTCTTTCATGGTCTTAAAATACATTATAATATATTTAGAGCGTATGTAAATATAATATAGATAATTTTCAATGTTTATTTGTTGTTAATTTTGCTAATCAGAGATTCATAAGAAACATAAGGAGACGAACAATCGTGGCTGATGACGATGATAAAAATCTGAATTTTCTTCTTTTCATCTATTTTCTAGGTTTTTTTAGTCTTGATTTTTATTGATGATTTGGATTTACGAACAATTTGATTTGGATTCTAGTTTTTAAATTCTTTTTGTTTTTGCACTTATTAGTATGCCTACTTATTAGCTTAATATATTATTTATACATTCATTTTAGTTTTGCTTATTGTATGAGCCTTATCAAAAGTTATGAACCAAACTAAAAACCGTAACCGAACCAAACCGAGCCAAAATTGCATATGGATTTTAAATGGTTTTATTTTTTATAAAACTGATAAACCAAAAACCGTTAAAAACTGAACCGTACCAAACCGAAATATACATGATTTTTATATGGTTTGAATTTTTATAAAACCGAAAAACCAAAAAACCAAAAAAACCAAATCGAAACCAAACCACAAACCGAAGTGCCCACCTCTACATGTGTGCTACTTGGGATTAATATGTTTTTTTTTTGGGATTTCATTAAGGGAATGTGAATATTTTTATTTTAATATATAAGCTTGAATTTTGGAACGAGCAAGCAGCATCGAGACTACCTCATATTAGCTAAGTTGACCATTTGACCTTCTGTATTTCTAATTCCAAAGTCCACAGAGATGGATACATTGATACATTGAAAATATAAAATAATTTATTTTGACCGGAGATTTAGATGGAAATCAAGAATGGATTTTTGGATTTTACAACAGTTATCTAAATTTTGTAGTTTCTGAAAACGTGCATCTAACGATGATCGATCTGTGTCTAGAGAAACTCAATGATGATCAATGTCTTTAGAGATTTTTTTGTTTGATCCAAAAACTTCATTAGTTTTAACAAAGAGTTTGAATTCAAAAAAGCATTACTTTAAAAATAAATAAAGATAAGACAAAGTTATCGATCATATAATAGGTTTGTTACACTTTTCTCAAACCTATGCCAATTAATACCAACATAAAAAATTACTCCAATTTCTTATACTATATTAATTGAGGAATATGTATAGAAAAATGTATTTTTACCTGACACCATGTTATTATATTTATGTCATACGAACGTATCAACATAAACTCTTTACATTTTGTTAGTGTCATAAGTAAAGCCCAAGGAAGTATGGTCAAATTAATTGCAAAATCATATTCATACAGAGCTTCAAAAACAAGGTTTGGGTAGCTGTTTCTATATTCTTATAAAGTTATTAACTGAAAACCGCAGGAACAGAACATATACTCACATTCAACTACTTTTTCCAAAGTAAATAGAAAAAAGAAAGCAAGAACAAAAGCATTAGCATATTACATAACAGAAAGTATAAAACAAAGAAAGCCATGATAAAGAAAGAAAGTAAAAAAGTGCAAAGAACACCGACCAAAACAATCTTTTAGGCACTTCTCCCTTGTGATGGGCTTCGACCAAAACAATCCTTGCTGACATCCCACCAGCGTGGAGTTCGAATCCACCCTCCTTTGTGTTGGGCTTCTCTCTCGTGATGGGTTCCTCAAGTTTGTATCTTACTACGGTAAGGTATTTTCTTATGTAAGGGTTTGGCTACTGGACCGGCCCTATGTGGTCCAGTTGCCATGTAAGTCAGACAATGCCGGTGAGGTATTTATACATTATCGGCACAACTTGATTTAATGAAATGGATTGTTGACAAAAAAAAAACAATCTTTTAGGCTTAGTCGTTTTTCGCTTGGTTGACGAATCTTTTCATCCACTATATAAATATACAGTAATTAAATATCTACAAACATGAATATCCAGTAAATATCTATATCTAGAAATAATAGATTATATATGCCTATTTGATTGAATTAATCTTAGTTAGAACAATTATTTTTATAACGGAAAAAAATTATAATTATAGACAGGACCGCTTTTGGTTCTTCGGTCATACAATTTGATCTCTATTATTTATGCAGACAAAAAAAACAGCATTGTTTCAGATCTAGAGTTTATGTAAAAATAAAATTGGTCAAATGAATTGTTACTCATTCTAAAAACAGAGTGGCTGAATCCGTAAATGGATTACTGCGTCTCGCTTATTATTATCATTTATATATGTAAGGTGAGACCCGGTTAGGATGACGGGTTGGCGTCAATTGATCATTAATGTATTATATACTATAATATTTACATTATGTGATAATAAATGACCCGGTTAGGATGACGGGTCGGCTTATGAATAAACCATTTATTTTACATTATTTACATGTTTTTCTGTGATAGAAAACAAATTTTGTCCGCAGGAAAAATAATTATATGAAAATTAAATTTAGTCTAAAACATATTGTTGTTCATGCCAAAATAACGTTCTTTGATTATTAGTATTACCACTCCAAGTTTCGAACCCTAGATATATACTCCTTGGGCCGTTGACAAAAAAAGAAAGAAGATATATTCTTGGGCACTTGCATTTATTATCTGAAAATGGAATCAAAGCCTGACTTTCGGCGACTGTTCCGTGCAACTGGAAATAACATTTTTTCAGTACAAAGCAAAATTAAATTTAAAACATAAATACACATGAAATAAAATTGACCACCTCAATTTCAGGATCTACAGTGGCGTTCATGTGACACAAATCGTCTAACTTAAGATTTGCTCTTAGAGCGTATATTAACCCTTCATTAACAATTAATTGTTTCCCACGTTTCTATAACCAAATTAAATTAGAAAAATAACTTGTGGAATATTAGAACAAGCAAACTCGTTAAAATAAATAACCAATAGAACTCGTTAGCAAACGCATTACAGTATGTTGCTTTAACCAGACTATATGCATATTCTTAGTTTGAATCCGTATGATACATATTAATATTAGATGAAGTGAGTGTACTGAAAGTTGACAAAAAAAAGTATTAGAAATGGAATAATTATTTTATCAATAATGAGCCATTTTTTACTAGAGAGTTCAGAATCCACTATGTAATATGTTTACACACTATTATAATCAATTTATTTCAAATACTCTTTCCGTTTCATATTAGTTGTCGTTCTAGGTTATTTTACGTAGATTAAGAAAACAATTCAATTTTCTGTTTTACCCCTCATTAATGTATTATATACTATAATTACACTAATTAATATACTATAATTACATTAATTAATAAGCTAAAGGAGTAGAGATAAAATTGGAAATATTATCAAACATTTGCATTAAAATTCTAAAACGACAACTAATATAAAACTAAATTTAAATTCTAAAACGACAATTAATATGAAACGGAAGGAGTAATGATTAACAGACTAAAATCTACATTTGTGTTAGTGTATTGACAAATATATAATCCAACAAAGTCACAAACCGATTTTCACCAATAACATTCTTAACCTATAAATATAATTTTCAATGACAATTGAACTGCGATAAATATGATTTCGACCGGTCATAGTCGATAACAAAATCAATCAATCTTGTAAATGAGTTACATGAGCATTTCATTTTTTTTTCTCGAGTCCTTTTAGGATAGTGTAGTTAATTAATGATGAGTTATTATACTCCATGTTATTTGTCAATATATACCAAAAATTAGCGTTACACAATCATTCGAATGTTTTTTTAATTTGATAATCATTCGACTGTTCTTCCCTTTACAGCTTAAATCACCAAAAGTTCAATACTTTACAGCTTCAATATCACAACTTGACGACAACATCCAATTCTATGCATATAATATTAAATATAAAAATATTATATTATATTATTTCATATGATGAGAATTACATAGCTATATATAGTAAAATTACAAAATCATATAATAAATAAGAAAATCATAGAGATAAATCATATGAAATAATTGTATAGAGTAATCATATTGATATTGATAGATGATTGTCCTTAATACGCCCCTTTAAGCTCAAGTCGAAGACGAAATGAAAACGAAAACACTGGCTTGAGATTGATTAATCCATGACAAATATGATAGGAATGAAGAAGAAGCATTGCGTTTAAATCATGCGGTTGGACGGATCTACCGTAACATGCCAATGTTCAATGGAAAATGAAAGCACCTTGGATAACACGTTTGCGGAGGTTGGAACGATATTAATCGTTTGAAAGCATATATCTTAGAAGAGATGGAGACTGAAGGAATCATTTAGTTTAGAAGAAGTCTTGGACGACTTAAAACGTATAGTGAACTTGGATCAGGAACAACATTGATCGACGGTTGGATTAAGAAAATTAGAGAAAATGAAGGAAAAAAAAACAATAATTTTTTTTCCTTTGATTGAAGAGAAGCATAGAGATAAGTCATATGGAACAATCTTATAGGAATTTTTGATAGATGATTATCCTTAATATATAATACACACGATTATTTTATTGTTCAACAACCAAAAACTGACGGAAATTAAAAAGCATCACATTCTTATATATTGGTTGTAATTATAATCTTTATGATTCGTATGGTTCTGTATAATTATGTCTTGATAAAGAGAGGCTAGAAAGAGTTGCTTTTAGTCCCACACGCATGTATAACATTTGTCCCAAAAGATGAATAAAGGCATCACAATTCAAGGAAGAAAAAAAACATTTGTTAGTTATCATGAGCTATTTCAAAAAAGTGTAATCACGTGTAAAACTCGTTACTATTAGTTTGAAAATATTTAATGAGTGTTTAAATCAAAATAGTCTTCTTCATGTACATTATCTACCAAAAAATAAAAATAAAGGTAGCGGGCTAGTGATAGGATGGGTCCAGCAAATAGTGTAACTTCCAGAGTTCGATTCTCCTCCCTAGCTATTAAACACCTTTTGTTAGAAAGTCTGTCAGTTGGGCTTTGACCCAATTGGTTTACATGGTAGTCCAAAATGTAGGTGGCCGGGCTACCCCTGACATTAGTCGGAAATCATTCAAACTCGGAACAGGCGGTGTGGTGGCCCAGATGAATCTCATGGATCTCATGGTCCGTTGACAACCCATCAAAGCTGTGGAGCTCATGGTGTCCGTTGAACCATTGGGAGTAGTCCACTTCGTAGTACCTCGGTGCGTTCCTACCGAAGCTGACCGGATCAACCGATAGGATTTATAAAAAAAAAAAATTGAGCGATGCAGTGAATGTTTCCATCGTAAGAAATTAGTAAATTTGTGATATATTATCACCAAATAGATAGATGTAGTCGCAAATCAAAAGGAAGATGAAGAAGATGAGGCGTTGATCCCACAAGACCCTATCGTCTCGGGTAACCCCTTGTTGGACCCCTGGCTCCCGACCTGTCACATAGATGCCTCTTGGATCGATCATGGATCAGTTAGTGGATTAGGTTGGTGGTTTAAAAACAGGGAGTACGAGTTCTTCGGACATAAAGGTTGTCGCAGAAGCCTCTCGGTCTTACATGATGAGATGGACGGTCTCCTCTGGACTATGGAATGCCTAAGAGAAAAACAATTTTCTTCGATACATTTTGAGACGGATTGCTCGGATTTGGTAAACATGATAGAGAACCCGACGGATTGGCCCGCATTTACTTCTGAACTCGACTCCTTCCACGTCCTTAGAGAGTCTTTCGTAGCTTTTAGTTTATCTCTTATTCCTCGAGCTTTAAATGTTTGTGCCGATACTCTTGCAAAAAAGACTCGAGTACGAGGTTTATTATCTTCCCATGTATGTCATAACGAACTAGCAATTGATGCTCCACATATCATCCATGCTAGTCAAATGTGATGTAATATATAGATAGTTGAAAATAAATAAATAGATGTAGTCGTTGATGAGTCGCTATAGCAATAGTCTGACATGCATCACATATTTTATTGATATTAATATATATTATACTGATGTTTTAATATGGTTTATTTTACTAACCATAGAAAAAACATGATTTCATTTAATAATTGATAATTGACTATTTAATAGTCAGGGCCGGCTTAGGAGGGAGGGCAAAGGGGCATGGGCCCCGGGGCCCACAGCTTTTGGATCAAAAATAACAAGAAAAAATGGCCTTAAAAAAAAACAAATTTGTCCAGGGACCCAAAATTTTTTTTTAATTGCCCACAGACCCCCAAAAAAATTTTTATTGCCCAGAGGCTCCAAAAAGTATTGAGCCGACCCTGTTAATAGTAATAAAATAAACAAGGCAATCGATAACACCGTGAAAAGTATCGTACAAATCGTAGTGAATCAACTCGTTTGGTACGATCTGATATTTTGTTGGATTTAAAATAGGGATAATTTAGTGCATCATTTTCTTGAGTGAATTGAAGATTTAATTTAAAAAAAAAAACAAAATCTCATGATTTATTGCCGGGAAAGTAGCATGAAGTAACAAAACCAAAATCAAGTAACAGCCACGTGGCCTCTTCCCAAAACCAAAAAGATTTAATAAAAATGAGTAAATATACTACTTCTGTTTCATCAAGATAATTATTTTAAGATTTTATTTTTGTTTTATAAAAAATGTTATTTTGTATTTTTAATGCAAATTTTTGAATAAAAATTCAGTTTTAACCATATTATTTTAATGTATTAATTAGAAAAAGAAATTTATTTAATGTATTAATGAGGAGTAAAAAGATTTTTATAAGTTTTGTTAATATATGTGAAAAACTGTAAAATAACACTTTGTGTGAATGAAAGGGAATATTATTTTAGTAATTTTTATTTTCGTGTTTTGGGAATTCCAATGTCTGAAACTAACATAAAATTTGATGAGGTTTGGACATTAAATGTGCTCAAGTTTGGACAAACCCACCCCACGTATTACTTTAAATGACCCGTACATTTCGGATCCATAACTCTATTTCAGAAAACATTATGATTATTTTTTTTTGTTAAAGTCATTATGATTATTTTTTTCTTATCGTTATTCATCTAAAGATTAATAAGAAAATAAGGTAAACATCTTGATTTTATTGGATTAATAATTTGAGTATATAGACTCTAAAGAAAACAGAGTCGAGATTACTTAACCCAAAAAACTCATAGAGTCGCGATTAAAATATAAGGCTTCTAGTTGGGCCAAAGCCTGAGCCCAAATATGGAAACCCTCCAGAAAAGAAGAAGAAGAAGAAGCCTGAGCCCACATCATAGCCGTTCATTTACGCGCCATAACGATATCTCTCCTCTTCGGCAGATTCTTCAAATTTCTGTTTTCCCCTTAAGAGGAATCGGAATTAACCTCCAGAACCATCAGCTTCTCTTTCGCCACCGTATGCATCAATGCTTCTCTAATTTAACGTCTCAGAATTAGAGAAGCCATTGTTGATCCTTACTCTGATCAAAATTTTCAAATCCTTTTTTTTCTCAAATTTCGTTGCTCTGTATTTGCAATTCTATCTCTTGTACAAGTTGATGAATCTTTTCGACCTGAGGATGCGAGAGATCCCCTGAGATGAATCTATATACTCTGTTTTCAACTTCTATGGAGCTTTCACCAGCCATCTTCTTCACACCAGTCCCTTTCATCATCTTCCTCATCATCCTCGACTCGTCCCACCTTCCTAACTCCGCATATAAATTGGCTAGAAGCATATAGTTACCGCTGTTATTCGGTTCTAACTTAATTAGCTGATTCAAAGCTCTTTCTCCACGCTCAAGATCATGATGAACATTTGAGGCTGCAAGAAGAGATCCCCATATTGCAGCATTAGCCTCAAAGGGCATGCTTTTAGAAACTTCTTCCGCTTCTCCGAGTTTACCTGCTCGTCCTAGCAAATCAATCATGCATCCGTAATGCTCAATGTTCGGTCGAATCCCGTACTTAGATCTCATTGAGGTGAACAAACATTTTCCAAGATCGACCCAACCGACATGGCTGCAAGCTGAAAGGACTGCAATGAAAGTAACATCGTTCGGTTTCACGCCAGCTTTAACCATACGGTTAAACATCGCCAAGGCTTCAGCTCCGAGCCCGTGCGTAGCCAATCCAGTAATTATAGTCGTCCAAGTAACCACATCTCTCTCATTAAAACTCTCAAACTCCACCAATGCCTTTATTATATTCCCTGATTTCGCATACATATCGATGAGCGCATTGTTCAATGAAACCGCTCTGCTCATCCCTCGGTGATCAACGTAGCTACATATTCTTTCACCCAACTCAAGTGAACCAAGATCAGCACAAGCTGAGAGTGCTGCCAAAAGCGTGACTTCATCTGGCTCAACATTATCCATCAGCATTCCCTGAAACACTTCAATGGCTTCTCTAGCTCGCCCGATCTTAGCATATCCAGAGATCACACAAGTCCAAGAAACCGCATTCCTTACCCAACAAGGCATCATCTCCAGCAAACTCCTTGCTTCATCCATCTTACCGACCTTTCCATACCCGGCTAATAACGCATTCCAAACAGTCACGTCCCTCACACGCATTTCATCGAACACCTTACGTGCATCTCCCAAACCGCCACACATACCATACATCTGAATCAAACTTGTGACAACATGGGCACTGGAATCAAATCCGAAAACCACCGTTTGGCAATGAACCTGTCTCCCAAACCAAACATCAGATAACCGAACAACGATCTTCAACACAAACGGGAAAGTAAACGTGTCAGGCTTCGAGCATAAAGCCCATAACTTTTTGTAAACAGTGACCGCAATTGCGTGCGCATTGGGTTCGTCGACGAGAGACAACGCTCTGATCATGGTGTTGTGGAGATAAGTATTGGGTGATTGTTGGTGGGTAAATACAGTGTAAGCATATCGCAGATTTCCAGCAATTGAACACGCCTCGACGAATTTGGCAACGATGAGGTTGTCTCTGTTTAAACCGGTTGTGATCATGGAACAATGAGCTTGCTTTAATGTTTTGAGGTTGGTTCCATGGATTTTCAGAGAGGAAACGAACCAGTTTATGCCCGAGACATTGGATATTCGGCGAATGTTCGGAGCGATCGGTGGCTGTAGCTGCCATCTCAATGTAGTGATTCGTTGCCACATTCTCCTATCGTTGGACGATAATGTGGAAAATCGAGTTTTAATGACACTAGATTATTGATGTTTATTTTTTTACACTGTTTTATTATTCTATTACAAATTATGAGAGAATTGTTACATCGACGATTCTACAAATATAAATCGCATTTTCTGGGATTCGAAATCCGATTTCTTGGGGCCAATGAGACTTTCACAATGACACTAGACTTTTTAATTTCATGAATCACTTTTTTTCTTCTTCTAATAATAACTGAATAAAATAAAATCGATTTAAAATTAAGAAAATACCCTAAATAGCACAAAAAATTTAAATAAAAATGCTTAGATGAAATTTTAGTGTTTTTTTCTTGCTAAGAAATTTTAGCTTATGGTTTGATTACACTAAATTTGGATTGGTTCGATTTCCGCGGTATAAAAATAAAAGTACTCAATTCATAAATATGTTTAGGTTTATAATGCCCAACCAAGCCCTACATGTTCTTCTCATATACATGTACTCAATGTTCAAAAAATCGCTAGGCGCTAGTCGGGCGGCTGGGTTCCGCCTAGCGCCTAGCCCAAAAATCAGCGATTAATATAATCAGTGATTAGTTTTTAATATTATTTTATTTTATTTATATTAAAAATTAATATATAATGTTAAATATGCATTATTATGTGGAGAAATATGTATTAATAATACTAATATATTGTATTTTAATATTATTTTATTTAATTTATATTGAAAATTAAATATATGATATTAAATATAATTATAAAATTGAAATGGATCCAAATCCAACAAAAACTCAATATTTAATATCATATCTTATTTTTTAATATAAATTAAATAAAATAATCAGTGATTAATCGCCGATTTTTTAAAAAAGCGTTGACTTTTGTTAAAAAGCGGTTGACCGCCGAATTACCCGCACATACATTAATCGGGACGGTGAGTCTCCGACTTGCGACTAGGCGGTTAGGCGGCCGCTTTTTAGAACATGGCATGTACTCCGGCAAGTAAACGCAACACACCTATTGAAAGTTGAAACTACCCACAAACCTTGGATAAATACGAACAACACACACTTAGGTTTTAGTCATACATATATAAATATCTTAATCAAATTCGGATGGCGGAAAACACGACGACTCCATAGAAACAAGTTATATGGAGAAACTCTTGGGTCGACGAAACCCGGTTTTCATATCTTTTGAAGAGCTCTTCGCATAAGTCCGGTCCAAGATAGGCCTCGACCATAGGACGAATAGCAGATTGAACCATATTGGTCCTGGCTCGTCCGTACGAAACCGGATCTTTCTTCCACTCTTCTTTTTTCTCTTCCGAATGTTCAACTATTTTCATGTATTCCATTTTCTCTATCTTGAAACCACCGATACGGTCAATTCCGGCCGCCACTTCCTCCGGACTTCTCATGTACGCCGGAATGTTGAATCCGTCTCTTGTCTCTTCATCTATCAAACCCTTTTATCCAAATAAATCATAAGCGTTTAATTTGAGTGGTATTAGCCAACATAATATTTTAGCTAATTAATTTGTGAAGAAAAAAAAAACATAATTAGTATAAGTTGGCTTTTTGGTAAGGAAAAAACAAATCCGCGTTTTCAAGATTCTACGTGTTAGCATAATTATACTCGCTCTGTTTCACAAAGAGTACTATCGTCGTTTTATGTTCCCAATGTGATTTTTCATACACAATTCATGTTTTGACCCTTATTTAAAGATAACAATCTTCTAATTTAATTACTAACATACTCCCTCTGTTCTGAATCAAGTGATGTTTTAGTAGTATGCACACAAATTAAGGAAACAATTAATTTTTGTTTTTTTCTATACTAAAACCTCATTTATTATTCATCTGAACCAATGAACAAATAGTCTATAAAATGTAATTGGTCAAAGATAATAAAAAATCATTTAATTTTGCATTGGTAAGTGAGAACACCATTTAATTGTGGAAAAAAAAAACTTTCTAAAACATCTGTTAATTCAGAACGGAGAGAGTATTAAATAAGGATATATTTGTATATTTTAAAAGTTTTTTAATCTTCTGAATTGTGTCAAAATGACATTATGTGAAACAGAGAAAGTATAAAAGTTGAAACTGGTATTTTAGGCTTTTAGCGGTGTAGTATCAAACTATTTTATCCACACAAACATAAAACATAAAACTATAACGAATTTAGATGATTTGAGAATAAAACCTATGAAAAAAAGGTTGAGTATTTTTTTTAATAGACACGGGTGGTAAAAACAATTATTTTTTTCTTTTTTGAGAAAGGCTTAAAAGATTTTTTTTTTCTCTTTCCGTTTTGTAATTTTACGTGTTGATAAAAAAAAATACAAAAATTTGAAAGTGGCGTTTTAGCAGGAAAAAAAAAGTGAAAAGAAAAGCTAAAAAAGCCAAAACTCTCAACTAAAAAAAAAACCAAAAAAATTCCAAAAAAATTCCAAAAAAATATACACCAACACGTCGTTACCATTGACTAGTTAATAAATGCGAAAGTCAGAAACGGTCCATTAGTTAACGGTTATGTAATGTGAGACGTCATCTCTTGAACGGTTGTGTAACGAAAACATGAATGAATTACCTCATCTATTAAATCTTGCCAGGCTTGTTCCATGGTAGTTGTGAAAGGATGTTTGGCTCGAGTATCTTGGTCTCCAAATTGACTACTCGAGCCTGAAGGACGACCACCCATTAACACAAACAACGCTCCTCCTTCCACCATTTCTTCTTTCCGACACTTCAAGAAATCATCCAAATCTTTGTCTGATTGCTCTGCGAATGCATCAATGACTTCTATCTTCGCTCCTTCGATCCACGTTTTCCCTTTGTTCCACGTTCTTGATCCTTTCTCCAATACTTTCTCCGATATCTACAATATCCAAATCCATATGAAAATCGATCTATTTGTCAATACACACATTAGAAACGGTTTTGATATATGGTGTTATGTTCTTGTTTTTAAACATTTTTTTTTGTTTTGAAACTAAGAATTATCAGTATGTATTAGACCTGAGAGAGCCAATGTAAAGCATTTAAGCTCACAGCGACATGGATCGTTCCTCTTGGAAAAAGCCGATCATAGAACGAGCCAGCGACGCCACCGGCGAAATACTTGGACGAATCAACTTTCTGTTTCTCAGTCAACAATCTAAACAACATGTTGAAGTCATTAGAAGGCAAATCACAGAAGAAAGCCTCAAACTCCGGCAATCTACCACCGTACACCGCCGTGTATCGCCGGCTTAGAGTCTCAACCACCGTATCGACAGTAGAGAAAGCGTTGGAGCCGGTGGCGCAGCCAAGGTCGGCTATTCTGATGATCGGAGAGGTGTGGTCGTCGTCCGAGGAGAAGAAGAGTTTGATGGATTGGAGAGATGAGATAAGGATTGGTTTGCTTAAGGTTATAGCCAAAGCTTGGCAATCGGAGTTGTTGACATAGCTCACGTCACCTTCGCCGCCTTGCATACATAGTACACGGTGGAGACTGGTGGTGGTCCAGTCTTTTGCCGTCATCGGAAGGCTTGGTGACTCCATTGATTAATGTTTTTTCTTTCTTTCTATTGGATATTTGTAAAAGAGGAAGAAAAAAAGAGAGAAAGAATTTGGTTTTGGAGTTACAAAGCTTATGTGAGGCTTTGTATTTATACTCAACGCGCATATATACATATTGACATACGTACACACACATTCATGCATATTGATTTTCTCTTTTTTGTTATTGGGGTTGGTGAATGGTTAATTACATTTTACAAACATATACAGTCATTCTTGTAGGTTTTAGTTATCGAAAATATGCATGTATTGGTGTGCATATACATACATATGTTGTATTTTAAAAAACAAAATTGTACCATTTTTTTTTAATTTGATTGTGTCATCTTAGTACAAAGACCATGCTAATTAACATTTTACTAGGTTTTAAATCAGTGCGGAATAATATTTTTTGTAATATATAAAATGTAAACTAAGGAATAAAAACTAATTTAAGTGTTTTTAAAAAAACTAATTTAAGTGTTATTGATTTAAATATGTTTAATTTTTAAATTTATAATAAATTTAATAAATGTTTGACAACATATTCAATTTATTTGAAAAAAATAAAAAAATATTTAGAAACAGATTTTAAAAGTACTCATATTTTAATACTATAGATGTATCATTTCAATTGTATGGGATGTTTTCAAAAGAATTATATATATTGAATTTCCAAAGATAATTGTGAGATTTGACGGTTTCATTAATTCTAGCAAAAAAAAATTATTGGTATTTGTAAAAATTTGAATGGCGACAACATGAAAATTAATATATGGTGACGAATAAATGGAAAAACCGACACGGACGAAACAAATGTGATTAATACATAATAAATGGATGAAATTGAATGAGCAGTTCGGAACAAATATAAAAATAAAAGTTTTTTTTGTTTTGTGTGTGTGATAATGAGTGGTTTTTATGTTTCTGAAAAACGTAAATTAGCGTAAATGAGATGCCATTAGTTTATACTCTTTCCGTTTCACAAAAAAATGTCGTTTTAAGATATTAATAAAGGGTAATATAAAATTTTTAATAGTTTTCTTAATATGTGTAAAATGTGTCAAAATGACATTCTTTGTGAAACAGAATGAGTAATTGTTTTCTGTTTTAATATTTTAACACATTTTATAGCTTTTTCTGTAAAGTCGTTCATTATTGGTTGGATCTAAAATATTATTGTTGTTAAGACATTGTATTTTATTTTATTTTCACCAATATTCATTTCATCGTCCATCTCCGAAAAATATTGGTACATGCATCATCTCTATAATATTATTTAAGAAGACATTTTGAAAAATGAACTTTGTTTTGTAAGTTACTAGGATTTAATCCGTGCTAATTATAGCGCGGAGTAATTTTTTTAAAATAAATTGTTTTTATTTGAATTTTATAATATAGCTAACTACTGATTATAGATAAAGCTGTCAATTTGTAATAATTTTTCTATTTAAACCGTTTTGCATTGAACTGAAATATTATTCGGGCTAACCCGCAAAAACTTATAATCTTAAAAACATAACTCTAATATGCATCGTTAAATGACTCTAGTTTTTGTGGTGAGTCTACGAACTCTTAAAAAAA
>PKML01031645.1:65641-138055 GCA_002933935.1 Eutrema yunnanense
TTTCTTCAATTCCCTACTGTCTAGAGAGTAAGTCTTTAATTTCGAGAGTATCGTAGAATAATGGTCGATAGATCTGGATCATGGTGTTGATGATTCAGTTAAACTTTGGTTGTATCCTGGGACTCATGGATCTATAAAACCCCGTCACACTACGGGAGATTCTTAGAGTTAAGGAAAGAGATTTATCTCGCCTCCTCAGATCTTGTTATTGCTTTATCGTTTTATAAATCGTCTGTTCCTTAACTGTTTATTTATTTATTATTATCGTGATTAAATCATTCCTGTCTGTAGTGTAAAATTTTGGTCCTACAGTTAACAAAATATTAAGTCTTCAATTCTTCTATACTTTTATATGAAAGTGTCTTTCAACTAAAACTAACTTCCGATAGGGGAAGGGGGGACCGGAAACTAAAACTAATTTTCAACCAAATTGAGTCGAAATATATAATAACATGGAATAAAATGTTAGGGGAGTCTATCAATATATGTCCTACTCTGATATCATGTACGTAGGACACAGTGTTCCAAATTCTTGTATCAAATGAAACTTAGACACGAAGACTACATTATATATATATATATATAGCGGATGTATATACATGTTTCCAATTACAATTTGATTGGACCATCATATTGCGGCCATATCTTCAACCTTGGTATTTTGATAATTCATTGCACTATTCTATAATTCATTACATTAAACTTTCTATTTATTAATAATGTTAGAGATTTTGAAAATACATTAATTTATAGAAATATTAATCTATAGAAGAAAATTGTTTTTAGTCCATCATTTCTAATTTTTTCCTTTGAATGATATAATACTAAGAATTTAAATGAGTTCACTTCTAAAAATAACATTCACAAATAATTTTGACTATCACAATAGAATGGATACTATCCGTGTGAAAGTAATACATGTTCATAATTTCTACATTTAGAAGGAATTTTTGTTAATATCCTTACACTACAAGAAAACAGGCATTTTGCAACGAATTTTTGCGACGATTTAATTTCGTTGCAAATTGAAATCGTTTTTCCAACGACTTTACGACGATTCTTGAAGACGTCGTAAAATCGTCGCAAATTTGGGACGAAAACTTTCGTTGTAAAATCGTCGCTAATTAGCGACGATTTTACAACGATTACCGACGACTTTACGACTATTATCAGAATCGTCGTAAAATCGTTGTAATNATTGGAATTATATATTTACATAGAAGTTTACATTTGCTATTTGTTTATATTATTGGGATCAAATTTTGTTATTTGTTTTACATTTGCTCAACTCAAAACCTACAAAATTTATTATTTTTTCGTGTATATTAATTTATCAAATATTAAATTATAGAAATTTTATTGTATGTCATATATACTTTCTTATCACCATTATAAATTACATAGTCATATAACTTAACAATGTCACCATATATATAATTAGAACTCAAAACCATGAAACTTGTATATAAAAAAGGACATTTTCAATCACTTTACACCACATATGATATGAACCAATAAACAGATATTTGAGATTTCGAGTTCTCTTTTTATTCATATGTATAGTAATTGAAAACCAAGTTCATGTCCCATTCTTGATACCACAAAAACAAATCTTTAACAAATATATATCCGCATATCTCTGATAAAGTGAGACTTTTACATGAGAAAACTATATTCTATTTTCTTGTGTAGGTGATTGAATTGCGTGCTGAAAGAACAACCACTAATCACAAAGTAATAAATATTTATATTAAAATGTAGGAAAATAATAAAGTTATTCAAGGAATTGTAGCTACGTACTCTCATCAGCTATAGGTATAGAGTGAGACTGGGATGGCTAGAGAGCAGTGTTAAATAGTTAAAACCCTACGAAGCACGTGATGAACAATTGGTCAGAAGTCAGAACCATACTGTAACACACTACTATACTAGTTATCGTTCATTGGCTATTATTGGGACAGCTACTTCCGTTCGGTTTTGTATGAGATCGGTTTTCTTCGATTTGGTGAAAGTTTGGTCTGAAAACTGTGACAAAACAGAAGACCTATAGTTCCATAGAAGAATATAAAAAGAAAAATATAAATAAATGCACTAATTAGTTATGTAAAACTTATATGCTTGGAGCCGAATAAAAGAAATAGCAGAATTAACAGAACGAATGGTTACTTAGAGGACTTTCCAAAGCATCTTGTAATGTGTATCCTCTTAATGTTCTATGTTTTCTTGTATTGACCCAAAAGCCGTCAAAACCCCAAACTCCATATTCCTCTGTAAAGTTAGAATTTCAGTTCAATATATTAACGTTTTTTTTTGTCAACGTTCAATATATTAATCTTTTAAAAAATCAAACAAACAAAACATAACAAACAATATATGGTGCAAATATTATAATTTACACAAAATGTTCTATTGTTTAGAGTGATCAAAATCAGCACAATAAAAATATGACTGGCCAAAATATTGTTAAAACAAATTTTGTGTAAATCAATATGTACACATTTTTCATTTAGAAAACAAATATTAATGCAATTTATGTGGAATAAGTGTGTCGGTATGGCGATTGCCTACCGTGGTGTTTGTTGTCAATGGCTTGTGGGTACGCTTAAGCATGGGATAGTGCTCGTGTCTAGGAGCTGGTGCGAACGAGGATACACATGTTTAAAATTTGTTTTTGACGAACTGGTTTCACCATTTTTCTGATGGGTTTTCGACAGAGACATTTGTCAGAATTAATGACCGGAGTTAGGTACGATGAAGTCGTCGCTATAAACACTATAAAATAGTATACTTATATTATTTTTTTGGTTTAAATTTACTTATATGTCAAAATTAGAATTGGTTTGAATGAATTAAAATCCGAAATTGGTATATATGTAAGGTTTGTAAAGCTTAGAAATTTGACTAAGTGTCAAATGTCACATTACAAATGTTCTCGAATACTACGGAACAAACAAATGTTCTTGATTATATTCTGGGATGTTGATTACATCAATCTGTCACACTACTAGTGTCACTTAATGAATTAAGATAATTAAGAGCGTCTCGCTTCCACCCCAACTTTTTCTCATTCATGGGTATCGGTTGTACTGTATTTTTAATTCTGTTATTTAGTGCAATTATTCAGTTTGCTGTATCGTAGAAATCATGCATTTATAACACAACAACTACAACATAAAACTATTGCCTATTGTGTGGCATACGTACATCTTTTATATTTGAATATTCATTGAAACAAAATTATAACAATTATAACTAAGTTGTTGGTGGTCGGGTGGTTCTTTTCTTACGGTGAGTGTCGGCCATGTTAGTCTAGGCCACGGATCGATTCCCCGCAGGAGCGGAATTACCAGGACAAGCACTTGGTCAAGTGGGGCATTATAAGTGGACTGTGTCACTCCCACCCGGGAGATTAGTCTGGGCCTGTTTGGGCTTAAAATTACTTCCGGGGACCGAAAGACATCAAAAAAAAAAAAAAAAATGATGCCGGAAAAAAAAAAGTGACTAGTAAAACGTACCATGTTTGCCGTATAAGAACACATCCACTGAAAATCTCTCATATGGGTATTTACAAAGAGAAAATAAAATAATATTTAACTGTGTAGATTTCACACGAAAGTCTCGCATCTAACAAACAGGTAAAAGCCTGCATGCATGCACATAACTATGCATTCTCGAACCGAATGATTCGGATATATGTATAGAGAAACAGCTCCTTTCATATTCATATTTACAAAACAAAAAAACTTCATTCGGATATATGTATAGAGAAACAGCTCCTTTGATTTTTTTACTGTTCATATTTACAAAACAAAAAAATCATTTCTCCATTGAATTTTTTTTTTTTTTTTTTGTAAAATCGACTTATCCGAAAGTGAGGAGGTTATCTACCGAAGTGCATGTCTATTTAATGGTCTTACTCGTACATATGGGAGGAATTAGTGGAATTAAAAGAAATGGAATGGAAATAATTGAGGAATATTTTTCACTCATTTTGCATGAATTTTGTTCACAACTAATTCTTTTCCAGTAGAATCAATAAAATTTGGGTCGACTCTGGTACACTATTTTTAGTATACATTTTCCTCGATATACATGCATTCCAAACTTTTTACCTTTTTATTACGCATCTCCAAATATTTTTTTTTGCTTTGACAAACATCACAACTTATTCAACATCTTATAATTACGCCATACCGTAATAATGTTGTGCTTGTGTTTAGAAAACCGATAAATCGCGTTTGAAAAACTACGATTAACCTAATCTGACCCGACTTTGAGCGAAACCCGACTCAAAATCCCAACCCACCCTTAATTAAAATCCAAAATTGATTTGGGGCAAAAAATTAGGGGTTTTTGCCGATTGAGGAACAAAAAAAAGACAAAGAGTGAATTGAAGAGAAATATTGCATAGTAGAGAGAGATTTTTCAGTTCGAGTGAAAGAAATAGAGTACGTAATCTCATTTTCCTTATAACCGCTTAATCTCCTGAACTAAAGAGAACTATGGATGTAATAATGTTGGAAAAAGAGGAGATTACAAGAGAAAATTACTTACTTCATTTTCACTCGAACGAACAATCCCTCTCCACCATGCAATCCTTCTATACGATTCACTTTCTGATTTTTTTTTGTTTTTCAATCGACCAAAAACAACCTCTTTTTTTTTTCTTTCCCAAATCGATTTTGGATTTTGAGTCGGGTTTCGCTCACAGTCGGATCAGGTTTAATCGTGGTTTTTTAAACGCGATTTGTTGGTTTTCTAAACACAATTACGAGATTATTAAGGTATAGTGTAATTATAAGACATTGAATAGTCCGTGGTGTTTGTCAAAACAAAAAATTGTTTGGGAACGTGTAGCAAAGAGACAAAAAATTTGGAATGTATATCGAAAAAATTGTATATTAAGAGGTAGTATACTATAGTCCTCTCATAATTAAAACTCTTTTCAATATGTTTTCACTACAATAGTACTATAAATTTTCAAAAGAAAGTTTAATTCCACCCTATTTTATTCTCTTAATTATATATAATCATTTGCACCATGCCATCAGTAGCTTTCCTGAGATATGACATACTCGGTACTCCGCAAAATTTTATTTACTTTGCATGAACTCGTAATCTATTTGAACTACCCAATTTCAGAATTTGACACAACCATTTATCTGAAAGTATATATATATTTTTTTTTCTTGTTGCTAAACTTGTCTGAAAGTAAATTTGTGGGAACTCTTTACCGGATCAGAACATACTACTCATATAGTATCTAGTCGAGCACTACGAATATGATGATCAAATGTCAACTAAAAAAGTTGACCAACGTTAACGTACATATATCTCAGCCTCTCACAAAGGAGGAATCGAAGGGGTAATGATTAATAACGTTTTCTTAGGTTTGAGACGATGACATATCGTTGTGGTGTCCGAGAGACCCCATTTTCATACAAGCCAGTTCGAGTACATATATCTATATAATATTTGGACGTCTCTTTCCACTCAAAAGCCAAGCTTGTTATAGCTTCTGCTACGTCTTATATATATGAAAAGCTACCCTATTATTATTTACGTTATGTTTATGGTCTCCTACCATCTTCCTTCTACCTACTTTTGATGATTGTTACCTCTACGGTCTTCTTACATCACCATCGGTGATACCCAGGCCAAATGGGTGTCTTCCCATTTAATTTTTTTTTTTTTTTAGTTTAAATAATATTTTATTGTCTCGACAAATCACGCCGCGACACGTGGCGATTTCGGGAAGAGCCAGTGTCTTCGCAAAGAGTGTCTTGACTATTCAATCTCTGTTTTATTATAAAATATGGAGAAGACACCCACATAATTATGCAATGTGGGTGGTTAGGTCCATAGAGAATCTAATATCCCATAAAGATACATAGTTTTCAATATTTTAATCTCTTCCCATGAGTCGGTTCATTCGAGATAAGTATTACGTTAAATTAAAAAAAAAAAAAAAAAAAATTCACAGTTGTTACAATGGTTATAGTTTAGTTGGCTATGTGTTTAAAACTCTTGACAAGTGTTTCTCTTAGGTCTTTTGCAGATTCAAGTGCCGTAAGTAAATACATACACGAGTCTAGTGAGAATATCATTTTTCTTTCGCTGGTTTTTAGCACTATGTTATTATATTTAACCTAATGATATGTGGTTGTATATTACTAGGGATTGACCTCCGCGCTTCGCGCGAGCTTATTTTATATTTATGTTATATAAATTTGTTTATATGCTACTTTCTCCGTTTTTTTTTATAAGAGGTTTTAGACATTTTGTTTTGTTATTTTTTATAAGAGCTTCTCACGTTTCCATGCAAAATTTAATTAATTATACTCATTAGTAGTCTCGGTACTATCATGAAACATTAATACTCTTCTTAATTGGATAACTAAATGCTGTTACGGTAGTGTTTAATATTTCAAACCAAATTTTTTTTTTTTAATTCATATGTTTTTAGGGAAAACCCCTTATAAAAAAAAATAGAGGGGGTATTTTTTAGGAAATAATTTTTTTTTAATTTTGAATTTTAGTTTAATAGTCGGTTTATGTTAATAGTTGCATTGTGTGTATATGCGTGTGTTTTGTTATTTCTCCTTATTAGTGTTTGTATATAACAACAGTTTTTTCTTTTAATTATGTTGTTTACTTATGTTGAAATATTATTCTTTTTTCATGTGTTTATATGTAGTATTTGACTACTGTGTGATTTTAATTATAGTTTTATATATATTTTATAAACACCATTTCAAATCTCTCATAAGTAACATATTTAGTTGAACGTATAATATTACATTTATGTTCCAGAATCTATAGTTTATATTGAGGTCAATTATAACCTCATCAGTCCATGTACACATTAACTAAACAAACCACTTACATTTTATTATAAATGATTTTAGTACATATTTGAGAGTTTAAAATTATATCTTTATGATCTTTAGTCCATTTCATATGTGAACAATGAGGGAAGAAGTAGATTAATAGGAACCTCAATGGTTTCAAAGATAATTCTTAGGACACCAGAATTTGGAGTGAAGTTATTGCAAGAGTTGGTTTAACTTCTCCATCTTTCTTATTTCAAGAATATTTGAACGATTCTCAGAGTCTATTATATTGGCTTCAATGGTACTTAGTCTCTTCCATTAACAAAAATTGGGTAATAAGCATTTCAAGATTTATGACGATCATTTAGTAAATGGCTAAGTTTTGGCTTTGAAAATCCTCGATATATTTATTTGTCCGAGAAACCAATTCGGGTCCGAAAAAATGTATTGATTTGTCGAGATATTAATTTATTGAATATCAATTTATAGATGTTATACTGTTAATTATGATAATAAACTCATTTTATATGTATTTTCCGTTGAATTGTAGTTGGTTATCTATAAATTTAGTAGTTTATCTTAATATTTTATTTTCAAATATGAACTTACTATATGGTCATTTTTCACTTATTTCATTTCATTATTTTTTTCCAAAATGATGCATTCGCATATACTGATTTTGTTAATAGCCGGTTCAAAATTTAAATCATAATTAATATTATATATATTTCTCGTTAGTTGGTGTAATTGTGTGTTTTGGAGTTCTATAGTAATAATTATACTTATGTTGAAACTTTAATTAGTACATATTAGAGTTTTACATAAGTGGTGTCCATTAATAGAGGATTGTAGTGATGATGTGGATAGTTTATATTGAGAGAAAACTCTCCTATTATATAATAGATTTTACTTTATATAATAAGATACTTATTTTCTCTACTATCATTTATCTATAATTTTATTTATTTGTTCTTATCTTTGTCCTATTTTACATATTCTCGACTTTGTTAAATTAATTGTAAAAACTTATATTTACCACAAATTTATAGTATTTTTGTGACTCTCGAATGATGTAAATTTTATTATACAAAATTATATATTCTCGGAGCAAAATGGAATAATGTTTTTTTATTATATATAGTAAAATCTATTTTACATTCTTAATTTCATAATCACATTCTAACATTTTAAATATGATAAATATTAAATTAATGTTTTGGGTAGAAAATCTAACAATATATCATTTTCAAGAAAATATTTTTTTTTATTTTTTTATCCAATTAGTATTACAATTTTTTTGATTCTTAATATCGAATTATGACTTTTCTATTTTGTTACACAAAGTTTTTTATTTTTGTAATTTGTATTAAATAAAAATAATGATAATATAATATATATATGTATTAAATGAATGTTTTAAATATATTTTAATGTTAGATTTTTTGTGTAAATGAGGTGATGAGGTGGACACCCTAGATTGAGAGAAAACTCTCCTATTATATAATAGATTTTTTTTTTAATTATTACTATAAATTTTTAATATGTATATTTCAAAGAAAAGCTTGCTAGTTTAAGATATATGTTATCTTATATTGTAATTTTCATCAATTTAAAATATTTATCGTTCTTAATTTTTTTCGTAAATTTTATGTACAACTCATTAAACAGATAAGGCTAGAAAAATAAATAATTAAAAAAAACAATCCCCAAACAAAAGAAAATTTGACCATTACTTTTCTTTTGTCAACTCAATAATAAGTATCATCGCTTTTCATTCCTTCTCGTGAAAAAAGAAACTAAAAATGAACTAAGGTCCGAGTAATATTGTGCATATGGTCCATCGTGCTCTTCCCTTTTTGGCTTTCCTCAATGCAGCATTATAGTTGTCTCTATAATAAAAAGTATTTGCATACACATTCACTTTCCCAAAACTCTTTTAGTTTTCTAACACTTTGTGTACTGTCAAAAATGATTTAACACTTTCTTTTGCAAAATGACCATTTTATCCCTTGTTGATACACATGTGTATAGTACACCCTTTATTTTCGCGCGGTACTGTACAAGAGTTTGACTGAAAAGTCAAGAGGTGTACAGTCCACAAAGTGCTAGATCCTTAAACACTTTTTGGAAAGTGCTAAAATCTAAGAAAGTTTTGAAAAAATGACAAATTAACAAAGAATCCCCTATAATAATGACTTTTTTTAAAAAATGTTTATATTGGTACATCCAAACATATATTTTAAATTTGTTGAGAAAAAACAGTATCTTATCTATAGGTTAATGTTTTATGCCCGCTCAAAAATCTCTTATATATTAATTGAAAATAATTGTTAAAAAATTGACATGTGATTTACAATTGTCTCATGCTGATGGTCATCATCATATAGCTTCTCAAGACATTTATAAAAAATGTTTAACTTACTAGAATAATTACATTCATGTCATTCACATTAAACTTATGCATAATCATATAAATTTCATTATGAGATTTTATATACACTGTTAAATCAATATCAGTTTCTAACTTATTTCATTTTCTAAAGTAAAATTTTTATCTCCGAGTTTTTTTTTAATTTTCGAATTATATTGCTTCATTTCATAGGGTTATAAGTTTTATTTTCGAGATTTTTTTTTTTATTGTGACAAATATTATTCTTACAAGTTTTATGTTTACTTGCTCAATTTAATTTATTTATTTTTGCAAAATCTCGAAGTTATATTTCATTTCATACAAATTTTTGCATATTCAAATTCAAATTATAATATGATATCTAGCTTTCATATTTTGTTATGATTATTGAGATATAAAGCGAATATTATAGTTCACACACATAAATGATTATTGAGATATAAATCGTATAATATAATTTGATGCTGATGGTCTCATCAAACACACGTACTAATGTATATTCACGTGATGAATTTGAAATTCGAATTCAAAATAGATTAAATTATTTTGAGATTACCATTTATTTTTACATATTCAAATTCAAATCATATTAAACTTCATATTCAAATCATAATAAATTGTAATTTACAAATCAAATCGCAATAAAAGCGAGGTTTTCATGGAAAGAGAGATTTTCGTGGCAAGAGAATGATTTTCGCTATTAGTAATTTTTGTTGGAAAATATATAATTAAAAACTAAATACAAAATTATGTTAAATGATTGAAGAGACATTTGATTTTGAATTTTCATTCATATATTCTTAATAAGTGAAAAACCCTTAATTTGAGCACTATATAACACTATATTGCATAATCATTTAATTCATGAATTACACAATAACATTAACACACAAACCCCATCAAATTTAAACAAAGTATTATATCATCGTGGCTCAAATGGTTTACAAAAGACATATATATTTTGATTCATAATTTTTATTTTTTTATGTTCCATATTATCATTTAAACTCGGTATTACAAAAATTTATATTTCATAGATATCCCACTCCACGTAAATCACGGATTACTACCTAGTACACAAGTATAATAATACATGGTCTTCATCATTTATGACATTGTTCTCAATTACTTAATTCATAGTATTAGACATTTAAATCTATGGAAAAGAACTAATAACAATAGTAGGGAGTGTTATAACAGGTTTTCTCTAAACATAAAATTCCATTCGAATAAAAATTAGCTATGAAAAAAAAATTCTAATTAGCTAGAATAGATCGAGCTCATTGATATTGGGTCCTTGAAGAAAATTATTTGAAACCACATGTACAGTATATACATATATCTCTTCATTGACAACTTTATCGACTCTCTGTTTATTGCTTTAAATTATTAGTTTTTATGGTCATATTGTTCTTTCACCACTTTATATAGAAACACTAGTCTTGATGTATTTGAAATAATTTATAGAGAAATCGTAGTAACAATGTAAATTTTTTTTTATTTCAAGTTTTTCGTTTTTTCAAATTATAGTTTAATTTTACACTAATGAAAAAAACAATGATGTACCTCCCTCCCTTGTAAGATTTTCATTTGCAACTTCTCATAAAACAAATCGATCGTTTAACCGGTAAGGACCACTCGGAATTTAGGGTTTAAATCGTCTTGCTTCTCTACTCATAGCGGGAATTCTTTTTGCAAGAGATCGAGATTCCTTGACTCACAAGCTTCAATCAGGTCTTGCCTTGAGGCACAACTGCAGAAAGTTAACAAACGTGTAGAAACAATTTCAACCACATTGATCGATTTGATGGATTTTTCTTGTTCACAAGCTTTATACATACCTTAACGAGAGCCTCAAGTATTGCCATGCGTTATCGGCCTTAGGATTCATCGCAAGGGCACGAACATAATAAGGGATTGATTCTTTGTACATCCCCTGTTACAATTAGAAACACACAATAGAATACCAAATTTCAGTTAGTTCCAGTCTAGAACAATCATCATAAGTCAGATATTTGCTTCTAACACAGGTAAAAGAAACAAGTTCTCGAACCTGGTTTGCGTAACTGATTCCCATGTTTGCCCAAGCACGAACATAATTAGGCTTTAAATCTAGAGCCTGCCAGTAAAAAAAATAGAACCCGACAGTCAGACAGAAACAGAAACAATGAGAAACTTAGAGAAGTTTTGATTCCTGTGCTTAGAACAGTACCTGTTGATAAGCAGATATGGCATCAGCACTCTGGACACTGTTGGCTTGTGTTGCACCAAGCTTATTCCAAAGAGAATAATCGTTTGGTTTTAGTTTCAATGCTGTTTGGAAGGAAGTAATTGCTCTATCGAATTCCCTTGACAGATTGTAGAGAACGCCTAACACTATATGCACATCGGCGTCCTCAGGATTCATCTGAGAAGCTTCAGTGAATAATCTAGCAATCTGTTTATACATAGAGAAGGAATAAAGTTTCAATACAACAATGAGATGAGATTCAACTGCAAAGGATTTACAACAGGAAGAGCACTTACATCAGCATGGTATAGAGAATCAGCAAGCTCTGGAGGCGCGATTGCTCCATACTTTGGGTGATTCCGCAGCCATCCATATAAATATTTCAGAGCAGTTGCTTGCTCCAACTCTGTAATTACAGAGAACAAGATATTAGTCACCTATCTAATTCCAAAAACGTATGGCCACGAGTTACCATATTGAGCAACAAGATAATGTGACTAATGTCACAAAACAAACACATATTGCTAGATTTCATGCACTGACCGTTGGTATGGCTCACACCAAGCGCAAGAAGCACCTCTAGATTTGAGGGATTGGCCTCCTGTGCCCGCATCATTGCAGCTATTGCCTGCATCCACAACGATAAATATAAATTATAAAAAAATGAGAGTAATCTCATCTTCTTCTTTTTTTGATAAGTTATAGGTAAATTAATGGTTCATGCAAATTAATCTACGTAACCTGTTGATCATCATCGTTCTCTGCGTGTGTGACCCCAAGTAATCTCCAACCTTCAGCGTTTTCAGGGTTTTTCATAACCTCAGCTTCTAGTGCCAGCGCTGCTTCGCTCAGAAGTCCTTTGCGAAACAATTCCAGACCTTCTTTCATAGGTTCAGGGTGACCCACATAAGGATTCATGTCAGAGAAGACGTAGACACCACTAGTTTGTTTTTCAGCATTTCTTTCAGTCAGAAATCTGGAGAGGCAGAGACTTTTGTTAGATGGACTTGAAAGTCGAAGATGCATGTTGGTTAAACATTGTTCATGTCTTCATAGATAAAAACTAGGAGGTAATCAAATAATCCTTTTCGACCCAAAAAAAAAAAAAAATTTAAATAATCCCTTGACTAAACAGGCAAAGCATCAATGGTAAAATGAAATCTGAAATTTAGTGGTAGAAAAGAGCTGCACAGTTGCAAGATTTCGTCAAAGGAAACATTAAGGAACCAGAGAAAAATGCACAGGAGAAAAGTAACAACTGAGTTAAGAGGATTACCGAATGGAATTGGACATGGACCATAAAATTACTTGATTCTTAAAGTTCGTGAACGCATAAAGCACAATGAAAAAGATAACTTATAATAGATCAATTAAATAATAGTGAACTTACTCATCATAAGCATTTGCCCATGCATCAGCTGAACTCTCACCCACGGGCCCTTCAGCAAATTCATCTACCCAGTCATCAACATTCAACTTCGAAAACTCATTAACCCACTGGTCTTCAGCCGATTCTTGCTGTCCTCTCCCGGAAGCAAACTCATCAGCCCACTGTTCTGGTCCATGTGAAAGCTACACACACCAAATTAGAAAGCTTGAGGTAAATGCAAGGTGAGGCTTCTAATTGAAAAGAAAAGAGACGATATATTGTCACTAAACTTTCTACCATGTCAGACTTCATACTCTGCAAGTATAAGGAACAATTTCACTGAAAAAATGTGAACAGAGAGATCTAAGCTGACGCCTTTCCAATATGGATACATTTCTAAGACAGAAAATGCAGGAGATCCACTACAATAGCTAAACCTATCATCATGAGCTTAATTACAGAAATAAAGATTATGCAAGAAAGGTATGACAGTAAATCAATCACACTAGCATGCTATCAGTAGCGATTGAGACCCTAGAGCGAACACATACTTATTAACAACTACATACTTTCTCATTTGCAAATTGATCAGCCCAACTTGGCGGCCCCAGATACTGCTGTTCATATTCAGTAGCCCATTCTCCAGGGGCTGGTCCTGGCTTGACCTCATTCTCATCAATAATGAGTTCACCGCGGCTCATCTTTGAAACAAATTGGAGGAATCTTGAATTCTGCATTCACCAAACATATTGCCAAGCTTTTAGATAAATTTCAAAAGAACAGCTCACCATAACATCCTTAAAAGAAAATGAAAATTTTGTGATTAAAATATCAGAGATCTTCAAAGTCTAGAACATAAACCAGCACATCAGCCCAGCAGAAACATTTTCCATGTGCAGTAAAAGTTCTCAGCAATGAAAAGAAGGGATCAGAACAGCCTTGAAAAAAAAAAAATATGTCGCCCTACAGTACAGTTTACTGCAAACTCACATACTGAACGACGATCAAAGGCTGTTTAGAAATGAAGGAGTTTACTTTGAAAGCAAATGATTATTACTGGTAGGTTACACCAACCTGAAATTTCGGATTGCCATCCTGAGACAGTGTATGGGCAAGCTTACGAGTCTGCTCCATTGCAGCTAAATTTTGCATATCCATATTTCTCATTTGGTTTGACATCAATTGAGATTGACCCTTCGAAAAAATCAAGAAAAATGGAAAAAGATGAGACGCCAAAGATTTTCAAAAGAACGTGACAAATTATCAGAGAGCCAAGGTGTTGGCCAATTAAATTTGAGTTAAACCCTGATGACCGATACATCACAAAAGAAGTCGCAACAGATCAGGCTTTTGAACAACTATGCCCTGGGAACTAGCAAATCACAGTCTATACTCTACCAAAAATATAAGCCCTAGATATTCTATGATACTCATAGTCATTAAAAGCTTTTCAAACATGTGTCTGGTGTGGGCATTCAAATAGAATATATCAGACAATTGAAGGAAAAAATATATATCATATACCTGCTCAAACTCGGTGGCCCACCCATTCACACCATGTTGTTGCTCAAAAGACTGGACCCATGCATCAGGACCACCATGATCCCTCCCATGTTGGTTAAATTCAGCCACCCAACTATCCGCAGGATGTAAACCAGGTTTCATAACAGCTTGAGACTCATTCCAATAATCATCTAGCTCCCGAAATCTCCCAGGAATATGACCTCTAGCTTGAATGCCATCATCGATATCTAAAGATGACAATAATGCATTTACCTAAATAAAACAACCGAGAACAATATATTCAGCCAACGTCATTGAGAAAAGAAGCTGCAAACAAACACAAAAAGATAACATTAAAAGGCTTAGGCATATCGGAAACATAAAAAAGGCTTAAACATACCAGGTCGTGCTCTTGAAAAAACCCACACTAGATAGGAAGACGTACCAAGTAAAACAACAGCAATGGTTCACAACAAAAAGCCATGACCCCCATATGATTGTGATATATGATAATGACAGTCCTACCTCATTTTTCATTCTAAAATGTAAGCTTTAAAAGCAAATTTAGGACCTAAACAACGCCAAAACATTAAGTACATATCGTATAGCTCGAATTGACCCTTAAAACCCAAGTTGAGGCATACAACACAAATGATGCAGCTACAGGAAACTATCAGATAGACAGCAAACCTGAGCATTGATAAATTCCTCTCCCCTATCGGCAAAAAAATGCCGGGCCATGATGCTACTACGATCACGTATGCATTGTTTGTCACTTTGTGACAATCCCAGCACAGGGACAGGTGCTGGACGAAAGGGAATGCCACCACGGCTGCTCTCAACAAATGAATGCAGAAAGTTCGACAAGACTCTCTGTGGGGGTCCTGCAACAAATAAGCAATGGAAAAAAAAAAATCAAGCAAGCACAAGAGAACACCTCGCCTCGACATTTGCAATAAAAAAAAAGACATAGCTATGAAATACACACGAAAAAGTCCATCTGGGAGAAACTGAAGGAACGGATGGAGAAGAAGTTGCTTCAATTATGACCGAGCTACTTATTTCATGTAGCTATACTAACTAACAATTTATTAAAATGTATTTACTAATTAACACTTTCACTGCTTTTTTTCCTACAAAAAAAATGTTGTTTACTTCTCGACCACTTATTCGACATCAAAACCACAATATCTCTTCATTTTGTACTAAATAAATGTGGTCGAGTAGTATGAGTGAAATCAGATCACAAACCTTCGAATGTAGGCTGAACTGGCTCATACATAGGTCCCAATGGAGGCATAGGTCCACCACGCTGTACTTCATCCCAAGCCGCACCCAGACCATTCTGATCTACAGAGCGGAAGCCACGGAAGAACTCTGTCCCCTGATGAAAAAATTGGCAAACCCATTAGCCATCACAAAGGCTAGATAATCAGAGTCAATACGAGCTGATCAAACTAAAACTGTAAGAAAATTAAAACTTTGCACAGCATTAACCTGAGCACCCGGTTGCAGAATTGGCTGATCAAACTCGGAACCAGGAAGTGACGTTAGATGTTGATCTTCAGAGTAAAATTGTGGCCCAGGACCTGAAAGGGTGGCATTAGGTATCTCCTTGAGCCTTTCCTGCCCACCAAATCAGCAATTATCATCAAAATTTCTTCACTAGGGAAGAAGAAAACGAAAACCCCGAAGGATGAGATCTAGTTGGAGTGATGGCGAGAATGAATCAGGAGACTTGTTTCAAACACGAAAATTAGACCACGAAGCTAACCTGAGTTTTGGAAGACGAACCAAGTAGCGCGTTGGTGAGAGCTCCGAGAGGGTTGTTGGAAGAGGAAGAAGAGCCGGGAACCGCGCAGGCGGCTCCGCCGTTGACAAGGTCTCTCATCGCCATGTTTCAACGCGTTTTTACTCCGCCGCAACAACCGTCGTCGAGTCTAATTAGTATTGGTTCCTCCGTCCTCTGATCACCTCCCAAATATCCCAATCTATAGTTTCTCTCGTGGCGGTGTTTTTATGTTTATTCCACAGCTTCGTAAAAACGGATTTACATATTTATATATTATCCACACCACACACATTTTTAGGCTCACCAACAAGTTTTGATTCATTTTAATTTTACGAAAACAAACAAAAAAAACACATTTTACTTTAAGTTGTGTTTTATAAACTTAAATATTTGTACCGAAGATGAGCCAATTTTTAATCGTATTATATGATTTTATCATCGGTAAATTATGTGGATATGGTTAGGACAATGTTAATTTGAAAATGGTAAATTAGTTGTCTTTGCTGACCATGAGATTTCTTACCCGTTTTGCCTTTATCTCAGCTGATAAGTTATAATTATCAAGAAACATTAAATGTTCTTACACATACAGGAAAGAGAAAAGCAAGTTGAGTTGAGTGTATTAAGTGTTCTGTCCCAGCATTAAATGCTGCAGCATATCTTTCGTCGCTAAACGAGTTAGCACAGTTATCGGCGATATCATTCATTAATTCGGCTATCGTGTTAACTCAATTATCATATCGCGTTAAGTTTATGTTTATCGTGTTAACCTAGTCACCAAATCATACAAAATATATAAATATAATTTAAATAGTGAATTAACGTTTTTTCTTTATGTATATATAAGTTTAATAAAAAATATTTGTATTTTCTGACGTAAATAACATGATAACAATTATAACAACATATTATATAGAATGTTAACGTGCTAACAATAATATCTGAATACTTATAATGTGCTAACATTAACATTTGATACGTGGTTAACATGCTAACTAATATGAGTTAACGTATAACATTATTAACAAGTCAAGTTAACAATTCGAGTTAACGTATAACATCGTTACCAAGAAAAGTTAACATGTAGACATCGTTAACAAGTCAAGTTAACGTATAATATCGTTAACATATCATGAATTGTATTCTGAAGTTGCAATGGGTTTGTCAAGAGAACAAATCATTTGACATGTTAATAGGATCTTGAGACATGAAAGGTTTGTATACTAATTGTTAACAAAGTTAACATCGTCGCTGAACCACCAAAAGAAAGAGATTTCGATAGCTCAAGGAAGAATCACCGGCGTCACCTTTTAACCTTCAATAAATCACCGACGATCGACACGGATATCTATCTTAACGACCACGATGAGTATCTGAATCTAAAATCACAGGGTTTTGGGTAATGATATCGCGAAAGATTGATCTAAAATCCATCATAATGATATCCCAAAACCCACAAGGAACGTCATATCTAAAATCCATCATCATCAATCTTTAAAACTGGATGATGATGAACACTCGATGGGTTTTGGGTAATGAGAAATAGATGTGAAAGATTGAATCTTTGTGGGTTTTCAATTATAAACATCGTTAACAAGTCAAACTAACAATTCAATTTAACATATAACATCGTTAACATGTTCACATCGTTTAACAAGTCAAGTTAACAATTCAATTTAACATATAACAACGTTAACATGTTGATATCGTTAACAATATTACAAAAAATATTTTTTAATAAAAAAAATAAAGCAATTATTATACGGACACCGGAAAAACACAAAACAAATTAGTAAAGTTTTTTATAGTTGCGCCTGGCTCCGTCGCCTTAGCTTCCGGTGCTGGTTTCACATCATTCAACGGCGTAACCGCCGTTTCGGTGAGCTCCAACGACAAATCAACAATACGATAAATGATGCTTCCAAGACGAACCACGGGTAAGGTTTAATAAATTAGTGTGAAATCCAGTTCTGGAGAAGCAAATTCAAGTCAAAACGAGAGAGAATTTGGGAATCTAGGGTTTGCTCAGACGGGGATAAAAAGAAATTTGAAAAGAGCTATGAACAAAAGCACAAACCTTCCATTACAGAAAATGAAAATCTCAATCTTCTGTTTCTTCTTATTCTTCTTGTGTTTTTGTTTTTTGAGCTTAAGAGTGGATCTTTTACACGAAATTTTGATCTTGATTTTTCACAAATTTATGATTTTCTTTACGGGATGCAGAGAGAAGATAAGGATGAATAGAGAGAAGATGAGGATGAAGAAAAAAAAACATAATATATAGAGGATTATCTCTGCACATGGTTTCCACAAGGGGCCACCACTTCTACGTAATCAAGCTACCCACCATCTACTACCTTTCACACAAATATAGGGAATGGAAGGTCTTTTCTATGTGAACAGAAGCTCTCGCACATTTGCAAAAAATGGGACTTAATTTTGAAGTTAAGAAATACTAGATCTTGCAATTACTCTTTTATCTAGGTCTGGGCATAATAACCGAACCGAATGAAACCGAACCGAACCGAACCGAACCGAAATTAATAGTTTGGTTAGGTTATGGTTACTTCACAATAACCGAATGGTTTTTATTTTTGATATCCATTGGTTATGATAACCGAATGGTTATTAACCGATAACCAATGGATATCCATGTATATCAAAAATAAAAAAAAAATTCCTTAATTAACCGAAATAACCGAAATATAACCGAAATAACCGAACCGAAATAACCGAAACTAATCGAAATAACCGAAACTAACCGAAATATTTCCGAAATTTAACCGAAATAATCGAAATATTTTGAAATTTAACCGAAATAACCGAAAATAACCGAAAATATTTGAAAATAACCGAAAATAACCGAAAATAACCGAAACCATTCGGTTAACCGAAAGATTTCGGTTACCAAACGGTTATTAATTTTGATAACCATACCGAACCGAACCGAATGGTAACCGAACTGAAACCGAACCGAAAACTGTTACTAACCAAATAGATAGTAAAAAACATAACCGAACGTAACCGAAAACCAAAATAACCGAACCGAACCGAACCGAATAACCATTTGCCCAGGCTACTTTTATCATTCAAGATGAACACAAAAAAAATTCTCACTTGCCCATTACTTTCTTTCCCACCTCTCTCCTCGTTTTCTCCGCAAGCCTTCTCCTCCTGATGGTTCTCTCCGGTGATACCAGCGCCGTGAGGGAACCATCCCCATTTTAGGACCGACGGCGCTTCACTCGTAGTTTGGGGGCTGCTCCGGTGAAGGTTGGAAATGATTATTGCTCTGTGGTGGCGAGGCTGGTTTGTTTTTGTGGTACGGCGGTAGGGTTTTTCTGACCTGGATCTCGAGGATAAGGTTCGGCGAGGGATCCTTTCCCGGTGCTCTTGCGGAGGTATCTGGAGGTGTCGCATCGACGTGGTGGTTCTGGAGCTTTAGGTCGGTGGTTGGCAAGAGGGCTAGCGGCGAGTGGCTTTGTCGGATGCCGCTGCTAGTGGTAACGGAGGCACTCAGGGACGGTGGCGAAGCGAAGCGGTGGAGTTTTCTCGGTGAATCTCCCTCTAACGGCCTTCCCCCCTTGCCTCTCATCGCGCATGTGGTTTTGGTTAGTTGTGCGGTGCCCTTGTCTTTTCAGAGCTAGTGAGGTGGCGTGGTTCCTTGGTTTTGCCTCGTCTCTGGCGGTGTTCTTGCGACGCCCGGGCTGTCTCGGAGAAGGAGCTTAGTATTAGAGGCTTGATGTTTTGTTGCGGCCCGCCGGAGGTCCAGCTCTGGTGGTGTTGAGGTTTGTGAGAATTTCGTCTGGTGGTGGTTGTGGTGTCGTTGAGACTGGTGGGTGGTTATGTGGTCAATTCAGATTTGTGGTGGGTTTTGAGGAGTGTCTGGCGAGGGTTTTTGACTGGTGGCGAATGGTGGAGCTAGGAGTTGAGAGTAGGCGGCGGTTCTTCATGGCGATTAGGGTTACGAGCTCTAGTTCTCTCCGGTTTCCTTCCTTCGGTTTAGCTCGATTTTTTCACTTTCAATTGTAACTGGTTTAGTTTCCCAAACCAAATGGATTTGGTTCGTTTATCCGGTTATCTATTACTAATGTAACCAAAAAAATTTAATGTATTGCTAAAAAAGTTCAAAAAGATGAACGAATTTATAGACGACTTGTTTTACATTCACTGTAAAAACTCATAATAAATGGTTTTATTAGCATTACGTTTATGATAAAAAATTATATATTTAATACACATAATCATAATGAATAATTTTATATCCAGAATGCTTAAAATTTTCGAAAAAATGATTTTTATTAATTTGCAATAATTTGTCGTTTCTAGTAATCGAATCTTATATTTAATATAAAATTATTAACATTTTGATTAACCACTGGGAACTGGATGATGACAAATTCACAAAATGAGAAAAAAAAGTGGAAATGTGAATTAGTTTGTGTAGAAGAACTAATTCACAAAATGACAAAACTAATAAAAATTGAAGAAGAAAATAAAAGTTAATGACTCATGAAGCTAAAAAGCAAAAAATAAGAAATCATCGAAAGAGAGACCGAGGAGAGTGACAACAATGGCGCCTTCGTCGTCGAGCTCGAGCGGTTTGACCTTCAAGCTGCATCCTCTAGTAATCGTCAACATATCGGATCACTACACTAGGGTTAAGACTCAGCTTAATCCTCCGGCTTCAGTCTGTGCAAGCGGGAATGGCTCCAACAACGGCGAAGCAATGTTCCAGCAGAACCCTAGGGTTTACGGATGTGTGATCGGTGTCCAGAGAGGACGTACGGTTGAGATCTTCAACAGCTTTGAGCTTATATACGATCCTTCCACTCAAACCCTCGATAGATCCTTCCTCGAGAAGAAGCAAGAGCTCTGTAAGCTCACCCTCTCCCTTTTCCTCTCAATTATTGCTGCAGTCATAAAATAAAGTGTGGATAAGAGGTTTTCGTACCTTTTTTGGTGAATCTTGCTTGATTTTTTCTGTTGTCTTTTGAAAAAAATCATGGGTTTTGATTGACTCTTCTGGATTTCTTGTTTAATAGACAAGAAGGTATTCCCTGAATTCTACATTTTGGGATGGTACTCTACGGGCAATGACGCTGAGGAAGCTGATATGCATATCCACAAAGCCGTGAGTACTCTATAGTGTTTTGTATGATTGAGATTTGGTCTCTCTGTACTGAAAAGTGTGATTTTCGTGTCTGCTCATGGTGACAGCTGATGGATATTAATGAATCTCCTGTTTATGTCCTTCTAAACCCCGCGATCAATCACACACAGAAAGATCTCCCAGTGACTATTTATGAAAGTGGTATGTTTTCAATGACTTTTACTCTTCTTTCATTACTGATCTAGACAATACAGATGTGATTATGTAATGGCACAAGGTTCTGTGGCTAGACATTAATGGTTTCTGACATGTTAGCATGCTCGTATAGGAACATGTGTGTTTCAGATTTTCTAGATATCTAATCTTACCAAGTCTTGATCATTATTGAATTCCAGATTTTAAGATCCTAACTTTTCTATTTTTCCATTGATTGATCTTCATTACTTGAAGAGCTGCATGTCATCGATGGAATCCCACAGCTAATTTTTGCTCATACAAGCTACACAATCGAGGTCTGTGCTTAGGTTTGATTCTGTAGTTAATCTATGTTATGAAAGTGGAACTTGACTAAAACTCTTGAGATGTTAANCATCTCTGACACAAAGAAAACTAATTAACTTTTTGGGCAAACTGGTTCTATATTTGCAGTGGAATTAACAAAAAAAAAAAAATATATTAAGAAAAAAGGATGTTTGCTGATATCCAATTATAAAATTTGTATTTGATATCATTTTTGCTAAACATTGTTGTCATATAATTTTGTCTCTCTAATAGAATTATTTTTACTCTTTTTTTCTTGACTTAACTATATTGCTTGTTAAGATAAAATCAAACCGATAAAAAAAACAAAAAAAAAGTTTCAAATTAATAAATGAAAGAAAAAGAAAGAGAGAGATTAAAAGTTATTATAAGCACCGATCGAATGCAGAAGAAAAGAGTAAATTTTCAAATCTGAGGTAATCTACTCATAATCTGGTTATATACCGATTGTCCTGTTTCCGAAACCGGTTCAACCTTTGGCTCCATCCCTCTCTGCATCATCGCTTCACTCATCCCAACCGGTTGAGTCAAATAGGGGTGAGGCAAAACCGGTAATTTCCCTTGACCAAACGCTAAACCAGGCATTGAAAGATTAGCCAAACCGGTTTGTCCTAAACCGAACGAAAACCCGGAAGGTGGACCCAAATGCGGCTGGAAGCTAAACGGACGGCCAAACGGAGATTGGTTAGTCGTCGTGACTTGTCTATCGAATCTGCCACGTGGCTGCTCTGAGTGATGTCCGGTGTTGTAATGGTGAGTTTGAGCGGCTGAAACGCCGCTGTTACCGTTTCCACCGCCTGAACCGCCGCCGTGGCTGCTGTTGCGTGCGGCGGGGACGTCGTGGTTGTGTTTGCCTTCGTAAGTGGTTATAACGGATTTGAGATCATGAGAAGCTCTCTCTACATGTTTTCTTACTGTACATCCAGGAGCTGTGCATTTGTAGTAACTCCTGCAAACAAACAAACAAATAACATTTTCTATTATATTAAGAATTGGTTTGGTCTATATCACAGCGATGACCATATAAACCAACTCAAACCGAAATATCAATTGACCTTGGAGAAACAAAAACGATTTATACCTCGGATTTGGATTTCCTTTGACAACTTTCTGACCATATTTTCGCCAGCGATAACCATCATCAAGAATGTCAACATCACTTGTTGTCTGCACAACGACTCTTGGCTCACGTATTGCTCTTGTTGCTCCACTCATCTCTGCTGCATAAGCTTCAAGTTTCCTGAAAAATCACAACGTTTTTGAGTCAAAATACTCACACTTTTACTGATTGATCAAATCTTTTCAGTGCTTCGATTGCTAAAAAACCTTCTTTTCGACTCAGTTTCATCTCCTTCTCCTCCTCCTCCTCCACCAACATCATAACCCAAAGAAACACTACCGTGTGTCCCTCGATCATCTTCGTCTTCATCGTTAGAGAATGTCGATGAAGCATCAACCACAACCACAGCAGCATCACCTGACTCATATTGACCTCTGGTTTGAGCTTGAATCGACCCAGATTGGTTTCCATATTCAGATCCCTCTTCGATATTGTTCTCATTGCTGCCACCTTGTTGTTGAGTGTTATTGCAATTAACCCACATTGCAGCGGAATCTCTCTGCTGCTGTTGTTGTTGTTCAGCTTGTTCAGTTCCGTCTACTTGCATTCCCGAGCGTCGATTAGGTGGAGGTTTGGAGTGATTATGAGCTCCTTTGTATATAATCTCAGTAATGTGACCTTCCCTTGATCTCTCGACTTTCTTCTTCACCTGACAATTCGGGTTTGTGCATTTGTAATAGCTTCGTGGATACTCACTTCCTTTGACTAACTTTTGTCCGTATTTCCTCCAGTTATATCCATCATCTGCAGGTGCACCACCAACCATCGAATCACCGCGTCTTTGCTCTTCTCCTTCTACTTCTTCTTGATGATCAACTGTTGTGGCATCAGATGTCTTCCTCTTCTGGCCACTTTGTTCAGTTTCAATCCCATAAAGATTAGAGCTTTCTATGTTTTGAGAACCGGGTTTTACATCTTCTTCTGGGGATTGATGAGAAGATCCGTTGTTGTAGTCAACTGACATCATCTCTGTTGTACCTTGGAAGAATAAGGAAGAGGATCTTGAAACGGGATGGAAGGTGAATGATGCTCCAATGTCATCAAAGAACTCGTCTTTAGCTTTATCACAAGCAGCAGAAGAAAATGAATTACTGTTAGCACCGGGAAGAAATGGAAATTTCCCAGTAGTTGGAGATGGTTGAGCCTGCAAGGTCACATATATTTTCAGAAAAAGAGCTCGAAAATAACATGGAAAACAAAACAACGAAAGCAAACAACTTACCAATGGGTTAGAAAGAAAGACCGGAGATTCCAAGAGTGTTGCAGGGCTAAGGCCAGGAGAAGAGATGGTTAAGCAAGGAGACCGAAGACTAGAGTCGATGGAAAAGTCGGTATTAGAGCGGATATTCTCGGTGTTTAACCTCAGAGCATTAAAACCAGCTCGAGCAGCAATTCTTTCGCTTAAACCACCTCGTAAAACGTTGGTTTGTGAAGAATCCTTGTTATAATTACCAGTAGCGTCTTCTTCTAAACCAATAACTTGACCATGATTCAAAGAAAGCTCTCTTTCGAGAACACGTTTCGAGCTTCTCTCTTGTCCAATCGCAGAGGAGAAAAGTGTCCCGGGACTAGGACTACGAGGCACCCATTCTCCCATTACAGCAACGTTTTCATCAAAACCAGCCATTTAAGATCCACGAATCTGACTAAGTCTTTGCTCAACCTCAGATGAGATTCCTGAAACATTATCATTAATTAAAAGCAGTCACAATCACAAACCTCGGAATTGAAAACATATTTATTGTAGAATCAAACAATACAGAGTAGATTTGATTTGAGACAATTGTAACTGAGCCAGTGAGCTTAAAAACTCATATCAGTCATACATATTTGTCGTCAAAGTTTAAACCTTTTTTTTTTCAGAGTCGACCAAAAAAAAATATAATTTATCGTAGTAGACAAAAGAAAAATGGAAGGAAATGAAGAATTAAGAACAACAAGAACTTTTGCTCTTTCACACGTTAATCTAGGAATCTCACGAAATTGAAAGATATGATTTTAGATACGAACGAAATTAGCTGGAGAAAATTTGGAAATGATCGAATCAAGGAGATTAAAAACAACAAGGCAACGTCAAATTATAGCTTAAACCAGACGGTAAGCAAAAAACTTTAGGAAGTGATTAAACAAATCATGGTTTTTTCATCATATCAAAAATCCAGAATTTAAGTTAAAGACAAAACATTTTTTTTTGTTTTTAACGTATGAAATTCAAATCACGAAATATGGAAAAAAAGCAAAATCGATGGAGACCATTTACCTGATTGATTGAACCACAAACACCGTCACAGCCGCCGCAGCCGCAAACGGAAATCGCCAGTTCCGCCGCTAACATCCAACGGGACTCTGATCCGACACCAAAAACGAAAACCCACCCGGATCCGAATTTAGCACTGGAGAAAGATAGATTTTTGAAGCGGCAAAGGTATATTTTTCCCTTCTCCTCCTTCTCTTCTCTGTTCTTCTGGGTTTCACAACAAACCCAGAAAAATACAAATTTTCTGTACAGCTTCTCTCTCCTAAACGAGAAAAACAAATATTTTTCTCCTTTTACCCAGAACAAAATGATGATAGTTATTGACAAAAAAACAAAAAGAGATTTCCACAGTATGATTAGATTAATCACTGTGACTTTCTCACCATCGAAACGAAAAAAAAATAATTCTTTGAGAATGTTACGATTCCAAGTTAAAAACTAAATTAATCTGAAAAACAAACAGGAATCTTTGAAAGAAAAAAAAAAGATAGAGAGAGAATTATGAAACCATTTTGATCGATATTTCTGATTGTTACTGAGAAGGAGGAGGAGGAGGAATAAAGTTTTTGCAGAGAATGGTGAAGAAGATGGTGATTCGTGTCCTAACATACACAAAGCGTTTTTTTTTATCTACACTAAATTCTCCTATCATAAGATGCCACGTGGAATAATCAAAGTAACAGAATTAGATCGTCGGCTGAGATCAACGAGCGATACCGTGAGGCGTATCGCAGGTGATCTCTTTATGTGCCAACTTTTCACATTTATTTCTCTTCCAAATTCATTTTTTGCGGGTTTGGTTATTAATAGGAATAAGATTTATTACTATATAAAAAGGGAAATTATTGCTAAAAGTTCCTATTCTGCCACATGTCGGATTGAGAAGAAAAAAAACTAATTATTACTCTATTATTACAGTGAACATAGTCTTATAATACTGGTTCGATTCATATGAAATTCCAAAAAAAAACTATTTTGAAAAGAAAAACTGAATTATTATCATTTGTGGACAATAACAAATACTAAAAGTTAATTATAAAGCAGGTTGTTGTTTTTACTATAAGGGTCACATTCGTTAGAAATTTGTGGAACAGAAAATCTAATATCTGCAAAGCTATTTATAGTCTATGTATGTATAAATATTTAACTATGCAAGAAAATCAGTAACCAGGAGAAAATTTGTCAACATATTGTCACTGCAGAGAAATCTTATACTGGTGTGAAAACCTGTGATTTATATATATACGACAATTTTCAAAATTATACCAAGATTGTCGTTTTAAGTTTTTATTTTTGTTTCACAATTAGAGAGAAAAAACTTATTTAGTGTATTAATAAAGTATAATATAGAACTTTTAGTAATTTTCTTAATATGTGTGAAATATGTCAAAATGACACTCTTTGTGAAACAGAGGAAATAACAATTAAACACTAATAAAAATACTAAGTCTAACTTTTGTTTGTCGAATTATATTGTCACAAATGTTGGTTTCATAGTTATTATTTTGAAATTAATAATCAGCAACTTTCATCCTTTCAATATATGTTTTTTTTTTACTGTTTTAGGCTTTCTATTACTCAATTATTTTTTACAGGGTAACAAGTTATGAATAAATGTTTTTTAAAAAAGTTATGAATAAATGTTGGAAAAAGGCAAGTTATGGATTAATAATAGACTAGAAAATCTGTCACTTGTTACGTGTAATATATTTACATCCAAAAGTCAGTTACAAACAATGAGCAATTTAAACATAAATGAGATATATTATAACTTAGTTAGTTATCTCGGATATATTAGATTTGTACGTACCCAAATGATCTCGTTCAAACTAATATGTGAAAGTTGAGACGCAACACCTATAGGGATCGATCTATATGGCAACCAGATCTTTCGACTTCAATCGAAATAAGACGTATAACTATTTTATTTTGAATTTGACAAGTTCTCATACATGCATGTGATTTTTTTATGTTCATATTGGTCTTTTACATGCATGCATGTGATTTACACGTACGAGACGTTTTAGATGAAGCGTATCAACCTAAATTACAATATAGGAGATACGTTTAGATCCATTGTAACTTTCAGATGTTGTTCACTTGCTTGCATAGAGAAAATTAAATAGAAGGATTATATAATTTATCTTACTAGTTATACCTGATCTAATCGTACTTTAAATAAATTATTACTCCATCTATTTTTGATTAGAAAACCAACTTCGGACAAATATATTGATATGGAATGAGATAAGAGGACAAAAAAAGAGACTAATTAACGTACGTTAAGGGTTACATAATAAGGAAGATTGTAATTTAAATACAATGCAAACATTAAATAAAATAGAATCAATGAATGAGTTTTTAATTATGCCTTAAATCGAATATTTAATTGGAAATTGGGGAGGCAGTTTTTCCAAAAAACCCGGTCAAAAAAGAAACATTGACCAAGCCTTTAATTTTATTTTTTCCCTTTAGTTCCTTAAAGAGCCGCAAATGATCACGTTACAGGGCTGTGACTCAACACTCATGTGACAGCCAAAGCACGGTTGTGGCGTGGTGTACTTTTCTTTTCTTCTTACAGATATTTTTTTTGTTCAGTGGGGCCCGCAAAACGAACTTTTGAAAGGACAGAGGATCGACGGCTCTGATTTCTTGTCAGTTTTTTTCCATCTGTAGTAGTCCCCATAGTGTGATATGGAAAGGAAAAACTTGGGTTTAAAAGCTCTACATCACTCGGCCCATTAGGCCCATTTATACTTGAATTAAATAAAATATTTGGGTTTGACCCGATGAATGAACCGAAAGTCAAATACTGATAAGGTCAATGACCCGACCCGACTGAAAATACCCGCACCGACAAGTTTACGATTAGGAGACCAAGTGGCTCTAAAATGGCACAAGCTTCTATGAGGATACTGATCGCCTGATCTTACCCGTTGCTTTGGTCGATGTATATACATACATACATGTAAGTATCGTCGCTGAGAATTCGATCCGTTGCAAAAAGCCTAAAGCTTTGGAGCTTTTCATCTCTCTCCTCGGTAATTTTTTCTACTTGTGCTTCTTCTTTTTTTCATCCCTTGTACAGTTATTAGCTCTTAACGGTCGTGTGCTTATCTCGGTGTGAACAATTCGGTTTTGTTGTAATCCCGATTCGTTTTCTGATTGCGATGAATGCTAAGTGTTTGATGTTTTGCTCCAGAGAAACTGGTCTTCTCTGCTGCTTGTCGAGTTTGCTTCGAATTTTTTAAAATCTATTTTTGGAAATCTAAGAAGGTTCCTTTGGATTTAGTTGTTGTTAGTACTATTCCCGCCTCGTATAACAATCTGGAAAGCATGTATTTTTTGTCTTCAAGCAGGAAGTCATCAATTCATTCAATGCAATTGATTCTAGATGTGTCACTTATTAGGAATCTTTAGGGCATTGCATTTCGTAAGTTGAGTCTTGCTCTGCTTTCTTGAGCCTTAGGATTTGATCCAAATGTCAGCCTCTTCTAGGTCTGGCTTTAACACCGTTTATGTGCGAAAAGTTTCTCATGTATTTGTTTAGAAACCACATTCGTTGTTATGGCTAATTGAACGCTTCTCTTGAACTCATATTTGAGTCTTTGTGTAGTATTTTTGTTTCGCTAAATCATGTCATCAGCTTTGAAGTGCCTTTGTTCTCGAGTTAGTAACAAAATTATACCTTTGGCATCTTGAATCACATGGTTAATTGTTCATGTTGAAGGACGAAATTCCAAACTGTATATTGATACTTTAAGCAAATGAGAACCCTTGTCTAGGTTTGTTTGTTTTGCTATTTTCATGCCTATTCTAACCCGTCTTATAAAAAGTACACATTCTTGTGATTCCAAATGCAGAACACACACACACACAAAATCTCCCATGGCTGCATTTGCAACCGCAGAAGCGTGTGACAGCAACGCAGCACTAATATCAAACGGAGACCTACGCGCTCTCCACCCAATCTTCAAGATCTATGGCCAAAGAAGATGCTTCTCAGGACCAATCGTGACACTCAAGGTCTTTGAAGACAATGTCCTAGTCAGAAACCAACTAGAGACAAAAGGAGAAGGCGGAGTCTTAGTTATAGACGGTGGTGGAAGCATGAGATGCGCGCTTGTTGGAGGAAACCTTGGACAGTTAGCTCAGAACAACGGGTGGGCGGGGATTGTGGTGAATGGATGCGTTAGAGATGTGGATGAGATCAATGACTGTGATGTTGGGGTTAGGGCATTAGGTTCTAACCCATTGAAGTCTAGTAAGAAAGGTCATGGTGAGAAGAATGTGCCGGTTTATATAGGTGGAACTTTGATTAGAGATGGAGAGTGGCTTTATGCTGATAGTGATGGTATCTTGATCTCCAAGACCGAACTCTCCGTTTGATTCAGAAGGTTTGATTGATGCGCCAAGATAAGAGAATTTCGTGGACCCAGCTGGTTTATCTCCAATTCCTAATAATTTGACTAGGTTTTGCATCTACGGTACGCGTGGATATTGTTTTTAATATTATTTTGATAAATATAATATGCAAGCAATTATATTTATTGGGATATTATTTTATGTGTAATGCTGATTGTAATAATATATATTAATAATATTGCGGTTTGAATCTCAGTAATTATATATAGTTTGTGAGGTTTCAACTAGTCTTGGGCATTAAAACCGGAACCTAAAACCGGAACCGAAAACCGGAACCAGAACCGACACGAAATTATCGGTTCGGTTCCGGTTATAGCCAAAATACCCATTGGATCTTGTATCGAAGATCCATGGATATCTGTTCGGTTCGGGGTAATACCCGGAACCAAAATTACTAACCTAATACCCGAACATATATATACAAATATCCAATTACATACAGTTAAAATACCCGGAACCGAAATTACTAACCGAATACCCGAATTTTTTTGTAATTTCGAGTATTTTTTTGTAATTTTGAGTATTTTGTAATTTTGGGTATTTTGTAATTTCGGGTATGTTTTTTACATTTCGGGTACTGGATATCCGAACCGTTTGAGAACCGAAACTTTTCGGGTATAATATAAGTATTTCGGGTACTAGATACCCGAACCGTTTGAGAACCGAATTTTTTCGGGTATTTTACGGTTCTTAGTCTTCTATACCCGAACCGAACCGGAACCGATTGGTACCAAACCGGAACCGAACCGAAACTATTTCGGTACATATATGGATCTTAAACCTTCATACCCGAAATACCCGGAACCGAATGGTTCCTACCCAGAATCGAAGCGAATACCCAAATGCCCATGGCTAGTTTCAACGGTATTGTTTTAAATCTACATATGTCTCGTTTAAAAAACGTATGATATGGTCGAACATTTATAAGTTAGTATATTAAAGTCAACTAAAAGTGTAACAAAATAATCAAATGCTATTTAATAACCATAGTATGACACGAAAATAAAATATTATAAATCAGTTCTTTAAATCCAGAAAATAATTTTTTTTTTTATCATTTTCAGTTTGATCTTCGTTATACATGTTTTCTATGAAAACAACAACAAAAATAATAAAGTTAAAAGTTATTATGTTTTCTTAGCTAATTTAACCAATACAAATTTTTGATTTAATCAACTAAATTGAAAAAAAACTAATAAACACAATTTTTGATTTCAGATTCATGACAATTTTAATTTTGAAACTAAGACAATAGATGAATATGAAATGAATTTTGAAGCTAATTTAAAATCACAAAAGATCGACAATTTTTTTGTCAGTTTTATCTTGAAGAGATAAATACGAGACTTTTGTGTGTTAGCATAATTTAACCAAAAAATTATGTAACTTAGGGATGATTATGTCAATGGTGTATATTTTTAATTTTAAAAGATATGACCTATTTTATTAATTTTGGTTTTTTGGGTTTTATTTTCATAATTGTTCCAAAAAAAGAGTAGTAATAAATTCATGAATTTGTGTAATCTTCCATATTTTAAATGACCATTGATTGCAATAAACTGGCTGAACGCCACTGCGGGACGGACCGGTTCTGCCCGAGATGTGGAGCAGAGGTGGAATCTATAAATCACCTCATCTTCGAGTGCCCCCCAGCGATCCAGACATGGGCTCTCTCAGGGATCCCTTCCAGTCCGGGCCTGTTCCCGAGTGAATCTCTTTATAGGAACTTTGATTATCTCCTTTGGCGTGCAAAGGAAGGAGGAGTTTCGGAAACCCAGCTAGAGGTCTTCCCATGGATAATCTGGTATATTTGGAAGGCCAGGAACGATAAAGCCTTTAATGGCAAGGATGTATCACCAGTAGACACGCTCCAACTCGCCATCCATGAATCAGAAAGTTGGAAAGTTGCACAAGTGGTCTCCCAAGTAGTTGCTGAAAGTGCGAACCCACCGATTCCGCCACCGGTCCTAAGTGAGGATAGAAGCGGACCTAGACCCCACTGTCAAATCGATGCCTCATGGGCACTCGATGACGACCTGTTTGGGGGTGGGTGTATAATTGAGCTTGAAAACGGACAAAAAAATTTCGGAGCTTTNCCGCCGCCCTAGGGTTAGGGTTTTGGCGACACTAAGGGCGATTCTTAATCACCGAGGCTACTAGCAGACTCTACGAAACACGAGTACCTCTCTTCTAGCTTCACCAACTGGATTTGCAAGAACCACATCGTACGTTTCATTCGTTTTGGTGAGTGTCTTTGGGGAGAGTTCGTACTCTGTTTTTCCGTTGGCTGCTCTGTTTTTCTCCTTCTAGCTTTTGCTACGCTACAGGTTTTAGTCCCTTATCTAGTGTATGTGCTAAGTACTGGTGGTATATCTGCGACTACTCATCCGTCGGCTGGTTTTTTCTGTCTGGTTTTTGGATCTGAGGTTTTGCTTCCCCGTAACGCAATCTTAATCATGAGTAACTTGTCTGGAAACCTACGCCGTGGAGGGAACTCAAATCAGACCCGACGCCGTCTGTCTCTGGAGGATGATATTATCCGTATCCCCGAGTGTGATTTGACGGCGGTGATGGATAAGTTCAAACAGACCCTTGTTGGCAGGATGTTCCATACGGATGGAAGAAGTATTGACGCACTCATTACCTTCATGCCTAGATCGAGGATCTGGGATGTGGAAGGAAGAGTGCGTGGCCTGAATCTGGGCAATGGGAGGTTTCAGTTTGATTTTGATTCGGAGGAGGACCTTCTCATAGTCTTAAACAAACGTCCTTGTCATTTTAACAATTGGAGTTTCTCCCTCGAACGCTGGGAACCGTCCACCCGTGAAGATTTCCCGAACACAATGACCTTTTGGGTAAGAGTGACGGGTGTGCCAACCTTTTTCTGGAATGATAATACGTTTGCCGAAATCGGGAAAGCTCTGGGATTAGTTGCTGACTTTGATTCAAAGAACGCGCCCTTCCAAGTGACGGTGAACGCATACAAGCCCCTGTTTTTTGAGCGAAGAATTAAATTCCCTAATGGAGACCTGGGTGTAGTTACTTTCGTCTACGAGGGGCTGCACCGATACTGCTTCACGTGTAAACGTATCTCCCACGAAGAGAGGACATGCCCTGATTTGACAGAGGAAGAACGCAACCTGAAACGTTTGCAACGAAGAGAGCAAGCGGGCATAGAACCAATCGTGGGAAGGGAGACTGCGTATGCAGACCGCAACCCAAATAATTTGAACAAGTTGGACACTAATAATCATCAGCTTGGAGCCTGGACGAGAGAGAGAAATGGTAATGCTGTAAAAGGAAGCCGCCAAGAGTTATCGCCGCGAAAAGATGCTGATGTCGATGCGGGTAAATCGTCGCGCAACACAGATGTTCCAACACCCCAAGTCCGGGGAAACAAAGACCTACGTCTGGAACTCAAAGGAAGGCGTAAAGCCAGATCAAAGGAAGCGTGGCGTCTGGTGGAAAACAAGTACAATGAACAAGGCCCCCGATACCGGGAAAGACATAGCCCATATGCATCAGGCTCAAACAGGTATCCAAAATCTCTGAGGAAGGAAAATGCAGAAAGGCCCCAATCCCACCAAATATGGAAACCACGTTCTTTAAGAGACGATGACAACGGCTTAAACAGAGAGATGCTGGCTGAAACAGAGCGTCGCTCTTCCGCATCAGACCGCCGGAATTCTGGAGTTATTCCAAGATCACCAACTGACTCGCAACGTACTGTGTCTGAGGTACGTATGGATAACGGCATATCAGATAGTTGGGGTTCAGGACAGCTGGTGGTGCATCCAGAGGAAACCGCTGATGCGAGAGCACGGAGGCTGAGAGGTAAAGCCCCAATGACGGAGTCTCCTAACTCCGACGACAAATCAGACCCTGATCGTCTTCCTGTGATGGAAAAGAGCATCGGAGCTCTCACAATCAGGGGAAATCGAAGCCCTCCCAATCACCGGACTTATAATACACCAAGGGATGTCCAAAAAACCCCTTTAGATGGCACCGCCGTAGAGAATCAGGTTCTGGGTAAGGGATATGGAGTTTCAGAAGATGGAGAATTTGTGAAGGGGAATGAACAAGTAGATGTGCTGGGTAACGATGACTTAGAGGATTCATTGTTTACTGAAGAGGAAATGAATTCGATGTTGAGAGATACAGATGTGGTTATGGATGAAAAAATGATTGAGAATGATGACTTGCTGGGTGATATCTCCGATGCTGATGCTGAAAAAATTGACGCTATCTCCCAGATGTCCCCAGGCATCTCAACTCGTTCTTCAAATCGGGGAAATTCCCAGAAACTGTCCCGCAATGATTCGGAGCATAAGACAAAACCTGTCAAAAAGGTCAGTACTGATGACGGTGGTTTAAACGTCAAGAGTGGAGCGCAGGCCATCTCGGGGGTAAGAGCGACTTCAAATAAGAAAACCCCAAGAGTCCGGAGCTTAAAGGAGTCGCAGCATCAAAGAAAATTAACGCACTTCGCGTTCGCCGTCCATCACCAAAGAAGAAACCAGGGACGGGTAAGGTCTCTAACTCATCTTCTTCACAAATCCCTCATATTGAGGTGTTCCCTTCTGCTATAAGCAAGGTCTCTTCTGTTGTTTCAGGTTCGGTGGTGTCCCAGAAACCACCCAGTAAGAATAGATGAGTGCAATAGCCTGGAATTGTCAAGAGGCGGGAGCTTAATTGACGAAGCAGCACCTGCGGGAGTTGTACCGTTGTTTTTTTCCTGATTTTATTTTTCTTTCAGAAACTAAAAATTCTTTTTCTTTCATGCAAGACTTTCAAATTTCTTTTGGTTATAATAAATTGTTCACCGTGGAACCGGAAGGTCGAAGCGGTGGACTGGCACTTTTTTATATGGATTCTTTTGAGGTTACGATTTTGTATTCAAATAATCGTATGATTGACATTGAGGCTCTAATCGATGGAAAGAAGGTGTTTATGACCTTTGTGTATGGTGATCCGGTCGTTAAGTGCCGAGATGATGTTTGGGAACGTTTAACTAGGATGAGCATAGCGAGAACGGGAGCATGGTTTATGATAGGAGATTACAATGAAATCACCAGTAATCAAGAGAAGAAAGGTGGTCGGAAACGCCTGGAGTCATCTTTTTTACCCTTTAAAACCATGCTCTCAAACTGTGGTATGATTGAATTTCCGTTCAAAGGAAATCGCTTCTCTTGGCTCGGTTATAGGAAGAACGGAAGAGTCCAATGTCGACTAGATCGAGCTATTGGTAATGAGGAGTGGCACCACCTTTTTTCCCACACGAATGTGGAGTACTTAAAGTTATGGGGATCAGACCATCGGCCAATCCTGGCTAGAATCCAAACGAGATCGGGCATAATACGAAAGGGGTTTAAGTTCGATAAACGTTGGTTGGGGAAGGTTGGACTCAATGACACAATCCTAGAAGGCTGGGGATCCTCAGAGGGTCCCGAAGCGCGAGATATCCATACCAAGATAGGAAATTGTCGTAAAGCGATCTCTAGATGGAAAAGACTAAACCCATCCAACGCAGCAAAAAAAATAGACGAGATCAAGCGCATACTTGAACAAGCCCAAACAGACGACTCCTTCCCAAGTGAAGAGATCCTAAATCTAAAATGGGAATTATGTGCTGCGTTCCGGGAAGAAGAATTATACTGGCAACAAAAAAGCCGAGCTTTGTGGCTAAAGGAGGGAGATCGTAATACCAAATTCTTCCATAGGACAACGAAACATCGACGAGCCCGAAACCGAATCATAAAGATAAAGAAACACGATGGATCTTGGGCAGAGGATGCAGATGGTATAGAGAAGGTAGCCACAGACTATTTCCAGAACCTTTTTACTACTTCACATCCAGATGGTTTTGAGGAAGCTCTCCGGTACGTTACCGCGCAAGTTACTCCAGAGATTAATGCTTCACTTACCAGGTCTCCTACGGATGAGGAGATCAGAAAGGCTGTTTTCGAGATAAACCCTGAAAAAGCACCAGGTCCAGATGGGATGACGAGTCTCTTCTATCAAAAATTCTGGGAAGTGACAGCAAAGGATATTATCCTGATGGTGAAAGACTTCTTTGTCACCGGAAGTTTTGATGCTCGCCTCAACCAAACCAACATATGTCTAATCCCAAAGACTGAGAGGCCGCGAGAGATGACGGAATTTAGACCCATAAGCCTCTGCAACGTAAGCTACAAAATAATCTCAAAGATTTTATGCAAACGACTAAAAAGATTTCTCCCGAAGCTGATCTCGGAGACCCAATCAGCCTTTGTGGCTAGACGGCTTATCACAGACAATATTTTGGTAGCCCAGGAATGTTTCCATGCATTACGTACAAACCCCATCTGCAAAGCTAAATTCGTGGCAATCAAAACAGACATGAGTAAGGCTTACGATAGGGTGGAATGGAGCTTTCTGGAAGCTCTCATGCTCAAAATGGGCTTTGACGAGAAATGGGTTTCATGGATGCGATGGTGTATATCTTCGGTATCATACCAAGTCCTCCTAAATGGAGAGCCGAAGGGAAACATTAGTCCATCTCGGGGTCTCCGCCAAGGAGACCCCCTGTCCCCCTTCCTTTTCATAATCCTTACTGAAGCCCTTATTGCCCAGCTCAAAGGAGCAGAAACAGAAGGGCGCATAACGGGACTAAAAATCGCACAGGCAAGCCCGGCGGTCTCACACCTCCTGTTTGCGGATGACAGCTTATTCTTCTGTAAAGCAGATGTCCTGCAATGTGCAGAATTGGTGAAGATCATCAATTGCTATGGACGAGCTTCTGGACAGCAACTAAATGCCTCAAAATCGTCCATTTTATTCGGTAGTAAGGTGGCTCCTGGGGTCAAGGCTGAACTTAAGAGAACGCTTGGTATCTCACAGGAAGGAGGTATGGGTTTGTACCTGGGCCTCCCTGAAAAGATATGTGGATCAAAGAAACAGGCGTTCGCCTACATTCAAGAGCGACTGAATAGCCGCATTAATTCATGGTCGGCAAAACTCCTATCCAAAGGAGGAAAGGAGGTCCTTATTAAATCGGTGGCACAAGCCCTCCCGACATATGTTATGTCCTGTTTCCTCCTACCCCAGGAGATTATCACAAAACTCAAAGGCGCTATCTCAAAATTCTGGTGGAGTACCAAGCAAAATAACCGGGGCCTACATTGGATAGCGTGGGATAAAATATGTCTCCCCATTGATCAAGGCGGTTTGGGCTTCCGGGATCTTCTAAGCTTTAATCTCGCTCTACTTGCGAAGCAGTTATGGCGACTTATCCAATTCCCATCATCACTCCTCGCCCGAGTGCTAAAAGGAAGGTATTTCCGATACTCAACCGCGATGGAAGTTGGAAAAGCAAATTCCCCATCTTATGGGTGGCGAAGTATCATGGCTTCTCGCAATCTCCTCCATGCTGGACTAAAGAAATCGATAGGTTCAGGGTTTAACACGAAAGTTTGGCAGGACAATTGGATCCCTGTGATCCCATCTAGACCAGCCGCGGACAACGACATAGCTTACAGAGACCCGCTCCTCTATGTTGGCCATCTGATTGATCAGAATACCAAGGAATGGAGATTGGAGATCTTGCAGGACTTAATCGATCCCAGAGATATACCGTTAATACGGAGTATTAAGCCGAGCCGAGGGTATAAGGCGGACGTATTCTGCTGGAATCATACTACGTCTGGAATTTACTCGGTCAAATCAGGCTATGCACTCGCAATTAGTTTGAAGGAAGCAGTAGGCCCACAACAGATTCTTGAGCCTAGTATTACTCCTCTAAAAAGGAAAGTTTGGACTTTGAAAACACCAAGGAAAATCCAACACTTCTTATGGCAGGCAGTTTCAGGATGTGTACCGGTATGCAATAAACTGGCTGAACGCCACTGCGGGACGGACCGGTTCTGCCCGAGATGTGGAGCAGAGGTGGAATCTATAAATCACCTCATCTTCGAGTGCCCCCCAGCGATCCAGACATGGGCTCTCTCAGGGATCCCCTCCAGTCCGGGCCTGTTCCCGAGTGAATCTCTTTATAGGAATTTTGATTATCTCCTTTGGCGTGCAAAGGAAGGAGGAGTTTCGGAAACCCAGCTAGAGGTCTTCCCATGGATAATCTGGTATATTTGGAAGGCCAGGAACGATAAAGCCTTTAATGGCAAGGATGTATCACCAGTAGACACGCTCCAACTCGCCATCCATGAATCAGAAAGTTGGAAAGTTGCACAAGTGGTCTCCCAAGTAGTTGCTGAAAGTGCGAACCCACCGATTCCGCCACCGGTCCTAAGTGAGGATAGAAGCGGACCTAGACCCCACTGTCAAATCGATGCCTCATGGGCACTCGATGACGACCTGTTTGGGGGTGGGTGTATAATTGAGCTTGAAAACGGACAAAAAAATTTCGGAGCTTTTACGAAGGAAAGGACCCAATCCCCCCTACATGCTGAATTTGATACCCTATTATGGGCCATGAAAATCGTCATACGGTTAGGAGCACCAACGATGTATTTTGAATCAGATTGTCTACAGCTGGTTAAGGTGATCAAGGAAGAGGAAGAATGGCCGGCTCTGGCTTCGGAAATTGATGAGTTTAACCATTTACGATCTAGTTTTACCCTTATTGATATTTCATTTATCCCTCGTGTTTTCAATGTCCGTGTCGATTCTCTTGCAAAAGGGGCTCGAGCCCGAGGTGTTGTCTTTTCCCATGTAAACTCTCTGATTCCGATCTGGATGGCCTCCGAGACCATCCTACTCGAATCCTAGTTAATATATGGTGTTTTTGATGTAAAAAAAAAAAATGACCATCGATTGCAATATATGTGATGCAACAACAAAATTTAGTGGAGTCCAAAAGAATTTAAACATTTCTTTGTAACTTCTCTTTTCAGTTCTTTAATTTTGAAAAGACGTGAATCGTGTGATTAGATATGTATATGGTAAGGAAAAGTTGGTTTAAAATTAAATAATCTAAATGTTTTCGTCGAAGAGCTTTCATTAAATAGTAAAGAGATCAATAAGTCAAAACGTGTGTATCAACACATATTTTTGCTAAAAATAAAATAAAATACACAATTGCCTAAAAAAAATTGCATTTCGGTTAACAAATTGCATTATGCCAGGATTTTTGCTATTTCCAATATATCTTAAATACTTATACTAACAACTATATTCTTAAACGTAGAAGAAAAACAGCAATTGACCATTTTAAATTATCAAATAGTAGTAATGTACTAAAAAAAATTCGCAAAAAAAAAAAAAATGGATGGTCGGAACTTCGAAAACATTCCTCCATAAGAGGCAGTAAATATTCGATCATCGATTATAATTAATGTTGAAATTAAAACGAAATCATGCCGCATAATTTTGTAAATTATTGTAGTGGTTTATGGTTTATTTTGTATGAAAGAGACATCCCTACCATATATACTTGAATTTGAATCCAAAATTCTGCAATATGGAATTTAAGAGAATACATACCGTGGTGGACCAACTACCTTAATGGAATTGAAACAATTGTATGAATTCCATCTAAAAATAATAATAATTTCAGATTCATACCTAACCAAAATAAGATCAGATTTATTTTGTCACGTTAATTTCGGTTCACTCATTTTTTTTGGACCAACACACACCGATAACCGTACGGAAAATCGGTGCTCCCCCTTAATACAAATAAAATAAAATTGGTGTTTCCCAAGAGCGGTGTAAAGAATAATAATTTCTATATTAAAAAGTAGTATATTCAAGGCTAAGAAAAAATACAATTACTTTTTTTTTTGTCTACAAATAATTTTTATATTAAAAAATATGTATTTATGTTCCGTCACAAAAAAAATAAAAGCATTATAAAAAAGTTAGACAGACCACACCATCACCATGCGAGTGATAATTTGACCTTTGTGGACATTTCATATTTTCTCTAACACTCCTTTGTTTTTTTTTTCATTTACATGGTATCTAAAACTATTGTTCAAATTTTGTGTATTCTGGATGAAAAAAATAAGTAAATTCTACACCATACATATACAAATTATAATTGATTCCAATTAAACACGAATCTAATTACCTCGACGGCTTATTTCTCACTCTATATATATATATATATTTTTTTTTTGGGCATGCGTTTCTCATTCTATTTTTAAGAACTTTTGAAGTAATTTTTTTTTTTTAAAACATAACTTAATGGAAGTTATTTTAATCTAGAGCTAAAACGGCTGTTCTTATTATTCATCATGCCGATTAAAAAAGTGTCGTGTAGCGAAGGAAGTATGGGGACCTTCATAAGTCCATAGAGCATGGAATATAACTGTTCTAGTTGGAAATACAACGGTCAAAATTTGTAAATAATAAAAATAGGGGAATTTTTAGTTTATTTTTAAGAAAAAAAAAAAAAAGAATTAAGAGACTATCGAGTAATAAACAGATAATTTGTTTCTCGATAAGAACATACAAGATTCGAGAACGTTTTAGACAAAAGTTTTGGGAAGTAAACTAGATTAGTCTTTCGATTCTCAGGAGAGATTTACAAGAATAAGAACAAAAACAAAAAAATTTACAAGAATAATTAAATTTTCAGATTTTTGAGGTTTTTTATTAATCGATTTAATTTTTTTTCCAACTTTGACTTGACACGTGTCGCGATTAGGTGAATTAACAAACATTCAGTTTTATATTATAAGATTTCATATTCTAAAATAGAAATATTATTTTTAAAATTAAAAAAAATTGGTTTTTGTTCATTTTCTTTTTCTTATTTTCTTATTCTAATCTGAAATATGGTTTTTCTTTTTTTATTTAAAAAAAACTTTGGCTTTCATTTATAGGTTTTGTTTAATTTCCTTAATCAAAACATAACTAATATTTTTTTCCTAATATCTTTAAGATTATAGTTTTTGTCTATTTTTTTCTTAATACTTTTTAAGATTCCTAAATTTTTAATTTTATTTTTAAAATTATGTGTTAAAACATAATATTAATTTTATTAAACACGTGTCAAAATATAATTGGAACTTTATTAAACATATGCCAAAATCTAATCGTTTAACTTAACACATTTAAATTATAATTGAAAATTTATCAAACATGTGTCAAAATATAATTGTAAATTTATTAAACATATGTCAAATGTCAAAATCTAATCGATTAACTTAACACGTGTCGTGATCATGCGAACTTTGAAACATTCTGCTTTATATAATAAATAAAATTCGAAATGTTTAAAAAATTTATATGAAATCTAAACATATAAGAAATCGGGTACTTTAAATAAAAATTTTGATTAATTTCAAAAACTTATGAAATAAATATATACTTTAAATGAAACATTTGGTGAAACATATGCAGTAAATACCCTTGGACATGATTATTGGATTTTTAATTTTAATGTGCCAAAGTATATATTTATCTTTTGTATATATTTAAGAACACATATTCAAATTGAATAAAATATTATGCGGTTTATCTTTTAGCTAAACAAAATAATATATTTTGTTTTTGCAGTTTATAAGATAGTTTTGATTGATTTTTTTGAGTTTTAGAAGTCATGATTTGCTTGTTTAGAATTTGAATAAAATAACTAAAAGATGGAAGTACACATTTTAAAATTAAAAAGGTGTAGATTATTATATAGAGTTTGGTTGTAGTTGTATATTAATAATTTTCCTTTGTTAAGTTTCTTTTTGTCATAATGAAAATGATTATAGATTTTTAAGTTTGGTTGTATATTGGTAATTTTCTTTTTAAGTTTAGAGAATATTTATAATTTACCTTTTTTTAAGTTTGGTCGTGGTATAAACTTATAAGTTTTATTTTGTCACTTTGCTTTATTGTAAGTTTTCCTTACTTATTCTTATTTTTTATTTTCTTAAGAATGCATTTTTTTAGTTTAACATTTTTACCTTTTTAAGTTTGGTCGTGATATAAACTTTTAAGTTTTCTTTTGTCACTTCATTTATCGTAAGTTTGCTTTACTTATTTTTGTTTTTTCTTTTCTTAAGATTGGCTTTTTTAGTTTAACTTTTTTAAATATTTACTTTAATTCATTTTTTACTTTTTAATTAAATTGACACATGTCAATATCTAAATTATCCGTGACAAATGTCACGATCTCGTGATTGATAATTATCCTATGTGTCACGCTCACGTCGAAAGATCCAGCTTTATATAATAAGATGTGACATACTTTATATGGGTTGGGTTTTAATTCGATTACCCAATCAATTATTTTGGTATTCGGTTAATAAATCGAACCAAACCGAAAACCGAATAATTTTTATAATGTGTCCATTTGGGTTATTCGGATTATCCAAAACCAAACCAAATAACGTTATTCGGTTTGGTTCGGTTCGGGTTCGGTTTGGTTCGGGAAATATGCCCAGCCCTATCTGAGGCTATGTCCGTTACGTTTATGCGACTTAACTCACCGGATTGAACGAGTCATTGGTCTTTGCGGGGTTAACTAACGATTCTACATTTAATCCTCTCTGACCATAGTTGTTCATTCTGATGGGCTTTTCAGCTCGATCCATCACCTTGTTACTCATTTAACTTCGTTTAGTTTTTTTGACTTTACATGACTTTTTTACCATATGTTTATTAGACCCAATTCACTCGGACCATGATTTTGACCCCACAATGACTTATGAGGAAAATGATGTTTGACTAAAATCCTCATCTTTAGCCCTTACGTTTCCACAAAATAGTACTCCATTTTTTTATTTAAAATAAACTATTTTCTCTAATAATTGTGATGATAACGATAATTCTGGGTGCTAACTACTACACGCGTTAACAAAGAACAGTATACTTAGATATCTGATTGTTTATAATTTTATGGATTTTATCTGCTTTCAAATGAAGAGCTTGTTTTGTTTCTGCTTTTATCAAATAATATCTCGAAAGAATCAACACGTAGATTTATATAGCTATATAAAACATGAAAAAACAAATAATAATAATACGAAAGTAATGTATATAAGTATAACATTATAATTGTTAGGGTGATATTAACAAACACGAACACTATATATGTGTGGACGGATAGTCGGGCAGACTTTAGTACTCTTTCGCACACACAACCAGAGAGAAACTGCTAGCATGAACCAACAAACGGGGTCCTCATGAAGCTCAAATAGTACAGACACTTTTAAGTCATAGGCTTATCAAATACAAGTCAGATAAGTTACACGCCACACCAAATATAGACTCCTCATACTGATGAGCCGAATTACCTCTAGTAACTCGTACGAACGAGCAATCGAACCTCGAGTAACAACAATTGTTGTCACGATTTACTTACTTGAGAATCCACATGTTAGGGTCAGGCAACCCAAAACACAAACTTGGATCAGGTAAACTCTATAAATATCCCATTATTATTTTCCACAATATCCAACACACAAGCATTTTGGTCAGATTTTCAAGCCTTGAATTTGTTTTTCTTTTTACTAAATTGTAAATATCACTAAAAATGAAATGTTTAGGTTTTACATATGTTTAACTTATGGTTTGGTTCCATGAAAAAAAAGAATAAAAACATGGAAGTAAAATATAACTCGAACTTAGGTCATTCGACATAACCTTAAATTTTAAGTTTTCCACCTCACGGTGTCAAGATGAAACGATAACGATCTTAAAAATCCGAAGAAAATAAGAAATATGAAATGAACGGATAACAACTAGAAGGACTGAGAAACATTTTTCCACATATCAGAAGCTCTTTCACTGGCAGCCCGAGGAAACAAGAACATAACTCAAAGAGCCTTCAAAGCCAATGTCACCTGATCGAAGCTCATCCAACTCATCTGAGAACATACACTTAACAAAACTACACCAACTTGAAGAACCGTGCAAAGCTCACTCACTCTGCCAAGATCATTACCCGATGTCGGCCAGCACAGAGCCAAGCAAACCACAATTCAGAGGCCTTACTAACTCTTCCAAAAACAGATAGAACGAGTCGCATAAGCGTCCTAGTCAAAGTGAATCCGAACAGACCGATCCCACGAAATTGGAATCACCTTAATCTTGTCGGTGCATACCGAGCAATGACACAGAGAGATGACATGAAGAATTTGTTTTTCTTGAAGACTTTGATTTACTCTCTACAATAGTTGGACACCTCGTTCTTATGCATTTTCAAGAAAGCATACTAAAACAATCTACTGAATCGTGCATTATCATGTAACCCCAATAAAAAAATTGCCCTTTCGTTATCTTCTTGATTCCAAATTCTTCGACCAGTTACATAATTTTGTTATGATTTGAGTATCGGAGAATTTGTGGGACGACATCTCCATTTCATTCTGAATATATGATGACGATTCGTTTGTTCCACATATAATGCTTCCACTATGGTATACCGTATACTTTCGAATATCCTCTCTAGCTTAATTACAATCTTAGCTTTCTATATTTCTCGATGATATCACGAAAACCTTAGTCTTAACTCTTAAGGTCACGAGGAACCAATACCGTACAATGCTTGCTTATGAGCGACCATTGGTTCACAAACTGTCTCGTCCTTGTGGAAACTTTCCCTAATCTAATTAACTTCCTTTAATGATTTCATCCCCAAAACTGATGCTGATGCTAGTCAACCCACATCTTAATTACTCATAATCTCTCCAAAATTTACTTCTATTCATAAGGATAATTTTGCCCCAAACAATAAAAATAACGGATTTTTTTAATCATTATTAATAATTGAAGAAAGAGTATTCTTAATTTCTTAGTATAATAAGTTAAAATTCGAAAATAATTACATTTTGTATTTACAAACAATGATAGAAACCACTCGTTAAACACACAATAAAAGAAACAGTAGCCTCCTCTAGTGGGGTCTCTCGTAGTTAGGACCAATGCATAAAAAATGGTTTTTAAAATTCAAAACTATTTAGGAATTCACACAGCTCACTTACAGACAGACAAAAGGAACAGCAACGATGAAAAAAAACTATTTTTTTCATTTTTTCTATTTTAACATTTTTATTTCTATTTTAACATTTCTAATTTTTTTTTTACTTTAACTTAAACAATTTGGTTATTTATTTTACTTAGGGAACCTGATACCACTTTGATGTATTAGTGCGTGGTTCTTGTTCATCTCTCTCTCTCTCTCTCTCTCTCTCTCTAAGAAAATATTTTCTTCGGCCAAGAAAAAACTTTTGAAATAATCAATCCTCTAAAGGTTTGTGTGCTTATAGTGAAATTATTTTTGATCTCTGAAAAAACTATTTGACCAACCTTCTTCTTCTTCTTCTTCTTCTTCTTCTTCTTTTTCTTGTTCTTATTTTGCTTTGAATCTTTGTTGATTTCAAAGATCCAAACTTATATTTTTCGAAACAGGTATGCATGTATATACATACTTCTCTGCAAGTTTTGGTATTGTATGATCCAAATTCTTTTCTGTTCATGGCATTATGAAAAGTTTTTGGTTTTGTTGATTTTTCTTCCCAGATTTCTTGTTAGATCTCATGTTTCTGTGGTTTTTCTTCTTCTTTTTAATTCATCCGCAAATAGAGATTCTTTCTATGGAAATTTTTTATTTTTTTTTTCTTTTTCAGTGTTCAAGATTTTTTTTTTTGTATTTTTTTTCTCAGTAGTTCTGAAAAAATCTCAATGATCTTTGGTTTATGATGTTTCTACTGTGGGTTGTCTACAATCTTGATCTATCAGTCTATTTGTCTTGATGTCTTAAAATTTCATGATTCCTCGCATAAAATAACACTCCAATCAGATTGGAAACTGATGTTTTGAGGAAATTGCAAAAATCTGTAAGATGAAAAAAACTCACTGTTTTTAACTGTTTCTGTTTGTGATTTCCTTCACCAATCGGACTCAGATACTTCAAAATCTCACCCACTAATCCTAATTTTATTCTCTGTTTTGTCTTCTTCACATGAAATGATATTTATTTTCTAGAAGGATCTTCTCAAGTTTCTGGGTTTTACACTTTCCTCTTATGGTGTTTTCTTCAAATCAAAGACTAAAAAAAAGTCATCTCTTTCAGGTTTTCATTGGCTCTCACAGATTTTGTATTATAAGATCTGGTGTTATGCAGAAGAGCAGGGAGGTGAATAGTAACAGTGGAAGAATCAAATGTTCTTATCATCCACTGATCAAAGCTCTCCACATAATCCATCATCTTCTTCCAATTTCTTACATCTGACCAACTCTAGAGATGAGTTAGGTCAATCACATCTTTCCAGTTTCTCCATCAGGTAAAGTATTTTCCATTTGTTTGGGGGTTTTTTATGAAGAAGAAGTCAACAGTTTCATTCTTCACCATTGTTTTAGGCAAAGTCTTTAGTTTTCTTGATGAGTCTGATCATAGTAGATAGATCTTTTCTTCCCATCCACTCAATTTGCTTAATGGGTCAGATTCAAAAACAAAAAGTTTTCCTTTTTTCTCTTTCTCTTTCACCTTCTCGGATTATGTGGATCTTAAATGGTATTGAGTTTTGACTATATCTTTATTTTTCTTTGATCCGTTGATCTGAACGAGGAGGCTCAGTATCATCAAAGAAACAAAATTTTCTTTGTTGTGTCTTGTCTCTCATAAGTTTTTCTTTATAAAGTCTGTACCTTTGTTTTGTCTGGTTGTTAATACTAATAACTTGAGAATTTGGTTTTGCAGAGATTATGTATTTAGTCACCGGACCAAGGACATCAAGAAAAGTTGGCCTTTTTCCTCAACAAGTTTGCAACTGTGTTTGAAACATGGCTTAAGTGATTTATTGCCACCGATTCAGCTTCGTGGCTCTGTGATAAGCCCCACGGTACATCCTCCTGAAGCTTCGCCATTGAAGACGCCAAACTTAACTCGTGACGAAGCGATAAGCTACAAGAGAAAGTTAGAAAAACTTGGCTCCAATCATACATTAGCAGAGAATGTTTTTTTGGCGAGTGGTTCGAAATCCAAAATACAAGTTGCTATGGTTAACAAGAATCCCAGAAAGAAGTGTCGGTTAATAGTGAAACCTGGAGCTTGTGTGGATAGTGGATCGAAAGAAGATCACAGTTGTCACTTTGCGGCTTCTGAATCTACTATGGCTTTGAGAACTTGTCCCATCTGCAAAACCTTCTCGTCTGCTTCTAACACCACTTTGAATGCGCACATTGATCAGTGTCTGTCTGTTGACTCGGGACAGCAGCCAATTAGTAAGCCAAACAAGCCTAGGAATAAGCCACGGTTGAAAGTTAAATCGATGATTGATATTTACGCTGCTGCAAAAGGATGCACATTAGAAGATCTTGATAAAAGAAATGGAACAAAGTGGGCTGTGATTTCGAGCTACTCTAACCGGGTTGTCTCTGATAATAAGCCTGAAGTGTCCAACAAAGGGAAGAAGCGGAGCATGTTGCGTGTTCGCATTGATGAAGACGATGCTGGCATTGGACCCGTTTACATTGATGCTAAGGGCCAAAAACTGCGGATTTTATCTAAAGAGAAAGCTTCTGATCCATCAAGAGAGCACGAAGATGTCAGTGAGAAGAAATCTTCTAGTGAAGGTAAAGGGAATTACAAAAGCTTTAGGAAAAGACTTCAGGGAAAGAAATATTACAAGCATTGTAAAGTTGTTCCTCAAACCAGAAAACTCACTGATGCTTCAGAGGTATGTTCTCATTCGACCTCTCATAGTTTTTGCGGTAATTTATGCATTTCCATGATTCATTCTTTATTTTGTTGCTAGATTCTAAAAGTAGCACCAGATTGCTTAACAAAGTCACTTGTGTAACAGATACCGGAGTCTCGAAGAGGATATTCTGAAGAAGGTAGAGGCATGGAGGGGTCAGAAACTCCAGGTACAACTCAGCGTAGGATTTTCAACCAGCGGATGCGAACAAAACGTCGTCTTTCAAGGAATGAGCATTCATTGTTAGAAGATCCTCTTATGTTAAGAGGTCCAAGTCATGTGAGTACAGTTTCTTCTCCTTTAAACAGTGAAAACTCATGGAGAATTAGTGGGGAGAGCCAAGTCACTGGAAAGAGCTGGGCTTTTTCGAGGAGGAAAAGCACTAAAAGTGCATCATTTGGAGCAAGTCACTTAAGATGTTCAATACCTGTGGTCAAGGTGTTTGCATCCGAGACAAAGGGCGTTATGAAGTTGAAGAAAGCTCGGTTGGATTTCTCGGAGAATGAAGATGAAGATGAAGATTCAGGGAGATGGGAGTCTGAAATGACTCAAGAACGTGAACTGACAGATTATGATGATTGGGATGACAATGAAGAAACTGATAAGGTCTTACTAAGCTCAAATCCTTCAATTAGTGGCGAAGACAATGATTATCAAAGCTACGAAGAGACTGGTAACAGCAAAGAAGAGGATGATATGTTGGACAAAACCGATGATGCAGATGCTGAGTTTGAAAGTATGATTTACGAGAAAACTGGTTGCGAAACTGCAGAACGAGGAAGCTCATCATTCATGGAGGTTGATCCCATTCCTATTCCAGGACCTCCAGGGTCATTTCTACAGAGTCCTTGGGATATGGGAACTGATGCCATTGAAAATCATGGAAACTCTTCAGTTATCACAAGCCAGGTCCAATCTTCCCGGGATCAGCTTGATCTCGCTGACAGAAATTCATCGGAATCACCTGTTTCAGCAATTTCAAACTTTGCAGCTCCTGAAACGCAGACATTCAGTCTTCATAACATCATCACCACTGACAAGAGACCTTCCAGATTTAGAGACAATGATCAGTCATGTTGTTGCCAAAGGAAGGAGAAGGCTTTTGAAGATACAACATTAATTGGGGAACCAGCACCACACATGATCCAGCAAGATTTGGACCTCTTGAGTAAGTCTGTTCCCGCGGTTCCTTCAAATTCCAACCCGGTGTTGCGGCTAATGGGAAAGGATTTGATGGTTGTTAACCAAAGAGAAGAGACCTCACATGGAGATTCAAGTCTAAAACCAACCTCTCAGTTTCTAGATCTTTCTAAGACACAACAAATGTCTCCTCCTGTTCATCTTCTTCATCGTCCTTATGGTGGAAGCGGTTTGTATTTCGACAACAGCACAAGCTTCTACGACGTCATTCCATGAAAAATTCCAAATCAAGACCTCTACATTTCTCCAAGCTTCTACATTCCATGACAGTTCGGTTCAAGTCCAGGCAATTTCCTATGCTTGAGATCTCATGAGAAGTTTTCTCCTCAACATTCAACCTCAAGATCATTTCATGATTCTCTAATAAAGAGGTTGAGAAGAATCTCAAGAGGCTGCTTTGAAGAAATGGTGATGATATATATAACTCTCTTTGAATCTACCCTACATTCATAGAATATTGAGAACTCCACTAAGGTAAAGGACCCCACTTTGGTTACTTTAATCTGGTTACAAAGGGGTGAAATATAAAAATGAAAGTTATTATTATAATGTTATGAAAACGAATTTTAAATAAAGTATATTATATAATGAGTTAGCACCATGATTCTTCTCTCTCTATATTTATATGGTTGAAATCATATGAGGTAGTCAAGATCATAGTCAACGTCATGACATACATTATGTATACGCAATTCATTTTCTTATGTCCCCTCACTAATTCCTTATTTTAGAGTGAAAACATATAAACTTTATTATATACAAACTTCTATTGAGTGTAAACAATGTCAAAATTAGATGATGGAGAAAGATTTTTTATACATAACAACCAAAAAGAGAGTTGCATGAGCTGTGTTTCTTGTTACAAGAAAATTAAAATAAAATATGGAGAATATAGAGATGAGTACAAGCTAAAACGGCTATATTGCATGCTCGTTATCACTTCTCACTCCATGTCTTATTTTGTTTTTGCATGTTAGTTGATGCACATGTATTATATAATGTATGTACACATTTGCAAATATACATAATGTATAGTGGCGGGCCTATAAATTATTATCCTCGGATAATATATATATGGGGAGTGAATAAGCAAAGATTTGCCAACTATTATCGTATTAGTTTTTATTTTATTTTTATAACACTTCCTTACATTTATTTTGTTTTAAACGTTTTAACCGGAGTTATGTGACTTAGCTGCCTCCTTAGAACTTAGTAGGCCCTTTTGTACATATAAATGATCAATGCATCGGCAATTCAACTACTTAGAATAGTGTTTGAGATTTAAATTTTGTTTCTGTTTATAGAGAGACATGAGAATGATTATTCAAAAGAATGATTTATTTATTTTTGACAAAGGGTTTGCAAAAAAGAATGATTATTACGTTCTTCGTTTATCTAAAGCCTGAAGAATGATTATTCAAAAGACTCGATGTATCAAAGTTTGATATCAGAACTTCTACCTCGTTGTAACTTATAGATTTATTGCAAAACTTTGAATTTTGATCACTCTCTCTTGGTGTAGAATAATAATGGTTACCCACAAACAAATTGATAAGTTCAGTAATATAAGTTTTTTTTAGAGAGAGAGACTCTTACATCAGAAGAGGTATGTCTTTTTTTTTTTTTTTTGAAGAATACATGCATGCCCAATTGTCCACTCTTACAAAAAGGCAATATTGGTTTGGTCCTAATCTCTGAATTGCCTTTTTTTGTTTTTTGATTTTTAACTCCCAAGTTCAATTATTTTATTTGTGAAATTACCACTAACTCCTAAATAATTACAACTTGTGACAACGTTTGACCGTTTGGAAAAAGTTATTATCATGAATTTTTTTTTTTTTGTTGATAAAACGACTCGTTGAAAGTTGACATTAGTGAATATTGTAAAGCATTTTCGTCAACATTTAAAAGCATTTATAGTTGACGAAAAAAAAAATTTTAGATCTAGTTTGATAGATTTAAGTTTTTGTGATACCTACGACACTATAAAAGTCCATATATAAAAACATTACATAAGTGCATGTCTTAAAACTTGACGATTCTTTAAAAAAAAAAAAAAATTAGACCAGATTTTGTATATACTTATTAATTTAAATTAGGCGCCGACAAAATAATAATGAATATTAGGTTGTTATCTAACTTCTATTGAGAGAAAATTTAGTCGACATGAGCAATAAATTCATTATGAAAAAAAAAAGAGAATGAAATATATTTCTCAAAAATATAACAAGACATTTCTAATGTTCATTTTTAATCACAGCTCCCTCAACTAATTGATATCAATACGGGCCATAGGAGACACAAGATACAAAGACGGATTGAAGGCACGATTTGCTTCAAAATAAAAACTTAAATTCATATGTAATTCCTTTAGCTATTAGTTCAATCTCTTCTTATAAACTCTAAGAAAACTGCATAATATTGTAAAAAAGTATTTTTGGTTTGAATTAATTTGACATTCAATTAAAAACAAAATTATTTTAAATTTAGAAGAATTAGCAAAGTAACAATTGCCTCTAGCATATATAATGGTGTCAACTGTCAAGTAGGGTTGGACAAATTATTCGTTAGATTCGCTTCGATCCGAAAAATCCGGATATCCATAAAGATTCGAAGCAAAACAAATACTAAAATATAGTATCCGTCTAAAACAAAGCAAATCACAAATACTAATTTTAAGAATGTCGGATATCCGTTCCGATCCGTAGATCATATATTATAAATTTATAATGTTTATTTACATTTTTTTTTTTTTGTCAACCAAATGCTTCCATTAATCAAAGTGAATAATCTGGAACAGCAGAAGCCACAAGGAGGGCTTTTTTTGCTACATAATCCGCATCTAAATTAGAAAAACGAGGGATAAACTTGAAAGAGATGTAATCAAAGCTTCTGGAGAAGATTTTTATGTCTTCTAGGACTTCATGAAGCTCAGATATACTAGAGCCTGAGTTGATGGCTCTAACCAGGTTTAAGGAGTCGGATTCAACCGAGATTGTCCTTATTTCTTCAGAGGCTGCGTGAGAGAGGGCTGCACGGATTGCCATACCTTCTGCTAGCAGTGGGGAGTTGACGAAGTCAGCAACTTGGGAGAAGCTTTGCTTCAGGTTTTTCCCATGATTCACCAAAATCCAGCCTAGACCTGCTTTCTTCTGGTCTTCATTCCAGGCTGCGTCAGTTTGGCATGTGAATTCTGTTGTAGTAACTAGCTGTGGGGGGGACACCACAGGCGAACGTGCCTTGGTTTTACTCAGCTGCCCCATTTGCCATTCTTTGGCTGCATGGACCGCATTGGTGACTACTTCAGCCACCGAAAGTTCTTTGCTTGCAAAAATCAGATTGTTCCTAGCTGTCCATAGGTACCAAACTATCCAAGGTGCTAGAGGTGTTGATATTAGACCGGAGGGGGGGAGACTCTCAGCAGTCTTTACTTCCTTCCACATTTCCTCAAAGCTGGGGTAAAGCTTAGCTTCGATTTCAGAGGCAAAGGGAGCCGCTTTCCAGACCTCCTAGGCAAATCCACATTGAGAGAACAAGTGCTCACTGGTTTTTGGTTCTCCACAACGAGGGCAAGGTAAGTGTACTCCTGCTATTCTCTCCGCTAGCCTTTCCCCCACAGGTAAGGCTCCACTTGCAACTCGCCATAAGAAGGATTTAATCTTTGGTGATGTATAAAGAGCCCAAATATCACTCTTCCAGTTTAGGGAACTTTTACACCGAGGGAAATTCCGATCGTCATGTGCTGCATAGTATCCCGACTTTGTAGAATAAACACCTGATTTTTCTTTTAGCCAGATTCTTTTATCTTCTGCACCAATAAGACTTGGTTTTAAGGCCAAAATCTCTGGTTCTACCAAGGGAAGGAGTTGCTGAATTTTCCACTTATCCCAGCCCAAACCTTCCTCATCCAGCAGATCAGCCACCACTAAGTCCATATCTCTCTCCAAGCAAGGGCCGAAAGGAGCTACTTGAGCTGATGCTGATAGCCAGTAGTTGTCCCAAACTTTCACATCTTTTCCACTTCCAATTACCCAACCCAGGTTCTTCTTCAGAAGGTCCCTGCCTATAATAATGCTCTGCCAACCATGTGACGCAGAGGTAGGACAAACACTGTCCAGAAACTCAGCTTGCGAGCAATATTTGCCGGTGAGGACCCTAGCTAGAAGACTACTTGGGTGGTTCAGTATTCTCCAACTTAGTTTAGCAAGTAATGCATCATTGAAACATGGGATATCACGAAAGCCCAAACCCCCATCATTCTTGTGGTGTGTAAGCTTATCCCAGGCAACCCAGGACATCTTTCTCTTGTCTGCTTTTGCATCCCACCAGAACCTTGTTAGGACAGATTGGATCCTCTTACACAGGGATCCAGGGAGTTTAAAACATGTCATGGCATAGGCCGGCATCGTTGCCAACACACTTTTTAGCAAAACCAGTTTTCCAGCCCCTGATAAGAACCTTGAAGACCAGCTGACAGCTTTTTGTTTGATTTTATCCACAATACTAGTGAAGAGATCTTTCTTTCTTCGGCCAAAGTGCTCAGGTAGACCAAGGTATTTACCAACTCCACCTTCTTTACTGATTTTTAGGTCTCTCTTCACTCTTTCCCTTATAGCAGCTGGTGTCTTCCGAGAGAAACTTATGGAAGATTTATCTAGATTTATAGCCTGGCCAGATGCTTCTTCATACTTTTCTAAAATGCTGGCTAAGGTTTTAGTGTTTTCCACACTAGTGTTGCAAAAAAACATAGTATCATCTGCAAATAACAGGTGGTTAATCCTTGGGCTTCTTCTAGAGACTCTCAGCCCTTGTAGAGACCCATTATCTTGTGCGTTTGAGCAAAGACCAGATAGAACTTCACTGCAAAGGATAAAGAGATAGGGAGACAACGGGTCTCCCTGCCTGATTCCTCTCGACGGCTTCACTACTCCTTTTGGTCCCTCATTTATCAAGAAAGAGTAAGTGACAGTGCTAACACATTGCATTATCCAATCTATCCAGCGATGGTGAAACCCAAAACGAGTTAGCACTAGTCTGATGAACTCCCATTCCAATCTATCGTACGCCTTACTCATATCAGTCTTGACCGCCATTGAGCAGAATTTCTTGGCTTCTGAATTCTTGAGATAGTGAAGGACTTCGTGGGTGATGAGTACATTATCTGCAATTGCTCTGCCTGGAACGAAAGCTGACTGATTCTCCGACACCAACTCATCAAGGACCGGCTGCAGTCGTCTTGTCAGCAGCTTGGAGATGATTTTGAAGTAAACATTACACAGGGCGATTGGCCTGTAATCCGCCATCTTCTTTGCTCCTTGCCCTTTTGGAATCAACCGGATGAAAGTTTCATTGCAAGAGCTAGGTAAGACACCAGTAGAGAAGAACTCCTGGATTTCTTCCACAATTTCAGGACCCACTGTGCACCAGTTAGAGTGAAAGAAGCTTGCTGAGAAGCCATCGGGTCCTGGCGCCTTATCGGCATGGATGGAGAAGACTGCCTGCTTTATCTCCTCCGCTGTTGGGTCCGAGATCAGCCGAATATTTGTCTCAACTGAGATTCTTCCTTTGATAGCTTCATCTACAATTTGAGACATGATTCCCTCTTTTGTAGTAAAAAGGTTCCGGAAGTAGGATACCACCACTTCCACAATCTGAGTCTCTTCAAACTTGGGTACTCCTTCTCCATCTTCAATAACTGAGAAGCTATTCCTGGCACTCCGCCCTTTAGCGATGGCATGAAAATAGCCCGTGTTCCGGTCCCCCAAACTCAGCCACAGCGTGCGACTTCGTTGTTTCCAGAAGTCTTTTTCGGCTTCTTAAGCTTTTTTAAGCTCATCGGTCAGAATTGCAATGAGCGCACCGTCATTGCTAGGGCTTACCATTGCCTCCTCGAGATTCTGTTTTCCTTCGACGATCTGCTGTTGGCTAGACTTATGGTGGGCCTTATTCCAATCAATAAGAGCCCATCTACAATTCGCTATTCTCTGGGCCACTGGACGAGATGGGCCTTGGGCCCAAGTGGCTTTAATTAGCTCTTTCACATCCTCATTATTTCTGAATCGCCGATCGTACCTGAACAATCCTTTCTTCTTCTTCCTCGTTAAATCGAAATGAGTTACGATTGGTCTGTGATCAGAGCCCTCGAAGTTGAGGTATTCGCTCCTTGCCGCTGGGAAAAGCTCAGCCCAATCACTGTTTGCAAGTGCTCTGTCCAACCGGCAACGGACCAAGTGTTCATGCCGAGCTCCTCTCCAAGAGAGACAATCGCCGGAGAATTGAAGATCATATAGATCGCCCTCCGCCAAAAAGGATCTGAAGTCCATAAACGATCCTTCTGGTCGAGCTGGGCCGCCTTCCTTTTCTGAGTTATTGATAATGTCATTGAAGTCCCCAGTAAGAAACCATGGAGCTTCTCTAGATGCTGCAAGTTGGATTAGATGATCCCAAATTTTCTTTCTCTTTTGCTTTATTGGGTCACCATAGACCAAGGTAATAAAGATAGTCGATCCTTCATACTTCATTTTTGTATCAATATAGTTATCACACGACGAGATAATTTGAAGGTCAATGTCTTGTTTCCAGAAGAGAGCTAGGCCTCCTCCTCCTCTGCCGTGTGGGGGAACCAGATGATGATGTCCATACCCCATCCAATGGAGCTTTTGGAGCACAAATTCTTCGCCATTCTTTGTCTCCGAGAGAAACAGGATCTCCGGAAAGAGATTTAACCTGAGATCCCGGGTTCGATGGACTGTCAAGGAGTTCCCCAACCCTTGACAGTTCCAGCTTGCGATCTTTAAGGAAGAGGAGTGGATGGATTGTGAAAATCCATCCCCTTTTTCTTTATTTTCGGGACAATTTTGGTTATTGCAGGTCTCGATCCCTGGGATGTCACCTCACCAGGAGGATTTACAGGATTAGATCCTTCTCCAACAACTAAGCCGGTTTCCTCCGCTCCTCGAGCTTATGGGTCCACCATAAGCTTCCTGCGAGGTGAGCTTTGTAGTTGCCTTGCTTTTCTTTTTTTTGAGCTTGCCCCTGTTAAAGGTTTTGGGCTGACTTGCATCTTCTTTTTCCCAGGGGGTCTCCCTAGTCTTCGTTTCGGAGGGGCCCCAGCTGCATCCCTGCTCGACACACCAGTGGATACAAGAGTCCCTGGATTTGCTGGACCGAGTCTTTGAGCCACCGGTACCCGCTCCAGGGGTTGCGGAAGAGGATTTTCAACTTGAGGATTAGACGTTAAGGCAGCCTGGACCATTTGCACAGCTGTTTCCTCCAATTGTCCCGACTCTTCTGCCTGTCGAAATCTCTCCTTTCTAGCAGCACTTTCTGTCGGGTCAGCACAATTGGAATACTGGATCATAACGTCTCTTAGTTCTCCCATTGCTTCAATGACTGCCTCCTGTTGGACTCTTGGAGGCGTAGCAAGTGGGTTTCCAGGTGTATCTGTCCTTGAAATGGATGAACTTGGGGAGTCAACTCTATCCCAACGGAGAGGGTTATTGGCTGAGCTCTCTTTGAATTTTGCTCTTTCTGCTTTCCCCGGACGCAAGGAGGAGCTGAGACTTCTTCTATCCCCCCCTGCCGGGTAGGCATGCGTCTTTGGGTAATCTGAGTTTTTCCTGAAGTCATAGCCATCGTTGGATGGTCTGGAATATCGAGAAGTTCCGTAGTGATCATTATAGTCATAACGGTGGTGATTCCTGTCCTTTTGCGTAGTGGAATGGCTATGATAGGGTCGAGTCTCATGGGAGAAACCATGCTCTCTTCTTGGGTCTTTTCTGCCTCTGGTTTTGGGGTTTTCCTTGTGCCTATCCTGACCTTTCTTATAGCCCGGAACAGCTGATATTCCTATTGAGGTTGCTGGGCTTTTTGGATCTGGAGGCAGGAACTCGGGGCACTCTTTGTCTTCGTGGTCTAACCTCATGCAGAGAGAGCAATGACGTTCGAGCTTTTCATAGACTAGATCTGCCAGGACTTCATCGCCATTTGGGTATTCCACAATGGAGGTAGTGATCAGGGGCCTCAAACCATCAACTTGGACCCTTATCCTAGCCGAGATTGAAGTAATTTCGATCTTTTCACACGTCCCTAAGGATTCACCCAAACTTCGAATGGTTTCTGGGGTCCAAAGGTGGACCGGGATGCTTTGCACGTTTATCCAGAACGGGATCTGAGATGGGAAAGACCTGGAGATGGATGGCTCCCATCTTTGTATTATCAGCATCCATTTAGCAAAGTGGTAGGGTCTGTTTGCAAGGACCATTTGCAAGTCTTCTTCATTTGCAAATTGGAACTGGAATCTCCCTTGACCTAGGTCAGCACCTATGGGACGCACAGAGGTCTTCCAACGGTCGGTAAAAAAAGGAATGATGGACCAGACCTTTTGGTATTTCTGGTGAGTAACCCTTCCCACAATAGTGAGGGTGTGTTTTAACAGCATAGCTGAGTTGTCAGAGTGCTGAACTCTGACCCGAACTGCTCTTGGTGGCTTGCTAGAGGTAGCAATGGCCTTTCCTTTGTCTTGGTAAGAGATTCTTTGAGACATTCCTTAACGAGGATACGAGATAACCTCCCGGGTAGAGAGTGGAGGTTCTTTTAGGGAGGGGAGGTAAAAAGGTCTTTAAGCACCTTGAAGATCCACCTAAATCAGGTTTCACTTTGTAGGATTTAACTTCACCTTGGAGCTCAAGAACCAACAATCAGCTAAGATCTTATTGCTCCCTTTTAGGGTTTTGAGGAAATGGTAGGTGGAGCAACGACCAGGGAAAGTTGAGGGAGCTTCTAAGGAGAGGAAGGGCTGTCTTACCGGCAAGGAGAGGACCCTCCGACATGGTGTCGGGGGCGGAACCCGGCGGTGAACGGACAGAGGCGGTGAATGCGAAGGAGGTTCTTACTATAAGTGGTAAAGGAAAGTAGATCGAAACCTTAAAAAGTGGATCTCAGATTAAAGAGGGAAACTTCGAACTCTGTGCCTGAGAGAGAAAATTTTTCAAAAAACCCAATTTCTAAAAAGTTAATGTTTATTTACATTTTATGTATCTTTTTAATAAATAAAAAATGTCAAAATAAAATATGCCGAAAAAAATTACATGCTAGAGGCAATTGTTACAGTTACATGCCAGAGGCAATTGTTACTTTTGGAATCTAAAATCATTTTGTATTTTTTGTTAAAAGCGATTTGTGTTAATCTTATAAAAATTGATCCTTTTCGAATAATGGTAAAGAAATTTGGGATTCTGAAGTTTAGATTTAGATAGTTTTCGCAACGACAGTTGGTTAACTATATCTTAGTGATTTGAGTTCTAGAATCATGCTTAACCTGAACCCTGATTAGTTAGTTTATTTGCATTCATTGATTTCCTGAGACATATCCCTGAACCTATCTTTTCCCCATTGAATTCAAATCGTTTATTGCTTTCTGTTNTGAGTTATAATTATCCTACGTGTCGCGCTCACATTGAAAGATCCTGCTTTATATAATAAGATATATATATATATTTAGACATATCTATAAAAATAATTTAAGAACTAACAATCTTGTACGAACGCACCAGTCGTATGTCCAAATAAACAACTTTTTCCTATTTTTGTAGTTCGACGTGACTAAATATATTTATTTTTTTGACGTCAAAAGCTTCATATATTACTAAGATGATTCGAATAGGGTGGCTTTGGAGGCCATCCAGATCAAAATTATAGAGTTTATATGGGAAAAAACAATACCTCGGGCTCGAGCCCCTTTTGCAAGGGTATCAGCACGGACATTGAGAACACGAGGAATAAAAGAAATATAAAAAAAAACAAAAGTAGAACGTAAATGATTGAACTCATCAATTTCCGAGGTCAGAGCAGACCATTCTTCTTCTTCATTGATCACTTTAACTATCTGTAGGCAATCTGATTCAAAATGCATCGCTAGTACTCCTAGCTGCAAGACGGACTTCATGGCCCATAATAAGGTATTAAATTCGGCATGAAGGAGGGATAAAGTTCTTTCCTTCGCAAAAGCATCGAAAGTTTTTCGTCCGTTCTCTAGGTCGATAACACAACCACCCCCAAACAGAGCATCATCGGGTGCCCATGATGCATCTATTTGGCATCGAGGTCTTGAGCCACTTCTCTCAACTCTAATGGGTAAGGTCGGTGGGGTGGCGCTTTCGTCCCCTAATTGCGAGGCCACTTGCGCCACTTTCCAATTTAAGTGTTAGTTGCAAGGGAAAAATTATTTTTGACAAATAGCGTTACTTGAAGATCGCAAATTTAGCGATCAAATATATAAGTGTTTGATTAAATATTTAAGTGTTTGATTACTCTAGGATCAAATATTTAAGTGTTTTATTACTTTATTTTTGACAATAGCGTTACTTGATTGGAATGCGTTGGCCAAAAAAATCGGAATGCATGTTATTATTATTATTATTATTTCTGTTATAAACTAGTACTATATATGTATATATTATTATATGTTATATTTGCTGAGAGATGAGAAAGGTGGAGAGAAGAGACGAGTGAGGGAGTGAGGGAGCTTTTCTTTTCTTACTTTATTACAGCAACTTACATCAGTATTTATACTATGTTTTTACCGACTTATCAAGTCGGTTAGTAAAAGATAAGGATGATAATTATTATCCTTTAACAATTTCCTCTTATTTTTTTTAGCATTTATGTTGATGTCATCTAAACCGGGCCCACTTAGCGGGATTTTTATTTTGGCGTGAAGATCGCAAATTAAACAAGAGACGAAATTTTGGTTTTGGTCCTCCATTAGTAGTAGGCTAGTACCTTTATACAATTAAAAACTATATTCTGGATAACTTTTTTTGTAAACTAAAATTTAAAATATACAAAAGATGAAATAAAAAATAAGAACTAATTTATAATATTTTGTTGTTTTATTGTGCAATATATGTTTTGATATTTATATTATATTTTTAATTCGTGCTATGAAATATCTAGATTCTAATTCGCGTTGTGTGCAGAATAATAATTTTTATACATTATCTTTTTGTGAAATTTATATTGAGCAAACAGTAACGAAAATTGTTTGACTTAAATTTTAATCATGATTATGTGATTTATGTAACCTTAAATAATAACAAAGTTTGCTATCCAACAAAAAAACAAAATTGTTACAAAAATTATATGATGTTATCACATGGTGGATATTAGTAGAATATGAGTATGAGTTAGTTAAATATATTTCGATGTAAAATTAATTGTAAATTTTGTTATTATGTGAATTTAGATTACCACACAACCAATTGTTTTATTAAAATCAAATTTCACAAATTATATATTTATGAGTGTTAAAATGAGCTAATCTGTCTTTTTAATATGTCTCAAATCAGCATGTTATCTTGTATATTTTGACAAATCAATCTGCCAATTAATTCGCCAAGGACTTTAGTAAACAATAATTGACAAAAATTCGCACATTTATCTTTTAACAAATTTCACGCCATGTCCGAAAAAATAAATATGTAAAATTATATAGATTTAAGAAATGTTTGGCAACATGTTTAATATTTGTTTGGCAACATGTTCAATTTTTTTTTAAAAAAATAAGAAGTGTTTAGAAATAGATTCTAAAAGTCTTTTTATTTTAATAGTATAGAGAATTATTGTTATAATAATTTTAAAAACACGACATGATATACGACTTTAATACTATATAATTTGGTGCACGATTAGTAGCCATTAAGTTATTTTTTTTGGTCAAGTAATCAACTTCACAAAAAAACTTGTATCGCAAAAAGAATAAATTAATTTGGTGATTAGTGTTGTAGCTGGAATTACAACCGTTAAAATTTGTAAATAGAAATAAACGAAAGATTTTAGTTTATCTTTAATAAGAAAAGATTTGAGGGACTTTTGAGCAATAAACAAAAAGTATATTGTTTTAGGATATCAAAAATTGAAAATGGATCAAATAGCGGTTTTGAACAAGAATTATGGAGTAAAATGGGATTAGTATTTCGTTCTCAAAAGTGATTTTACAAGAACAAAAACAAAAAATTGCTAAGTGTTTAAGTGTAGAGCTAGTTGCAGATAAAAGAAGTTATGTTGCTCTTTACTCTCGTCATGACTTTATACTCCGAGCTAGTCCGTGTTTAATGTTGTCATTACCTCTGTCTGATTCGCCATGAATGGTTCACCGATTTGAATGAAGTTTGGATCTCGTCGGGGTTGACTAACAGAATTGCATTTATTCTCATTTGTAAACTTCATTATGGTAAGTCTTTTAGGGGGGTTATTGGGAATTAGATTTATAGAGAGTTTTGTTGATTTCAAAAGTCATCAGATTTGTCAAATTTTCATAGAGTTTTGATGAATTTTAAAAATTGCAGAGAATTTTGTGTATTTAAACAATCTATAAAAGAATTTTATTATAACAAACTTTGAGAATCCAAGGGATATAGGTAGTATTTTGAAAATCATGTTTTATGAGTTAAAATGTAAAGAATCCATATACCAATAACACTAAATTTTAACAGAATCATAGAATCATTAAAATATAAACTTTTTGAATAACAATGGATTTTGATTAGATTATAAAAATCATCAAACCAATAACAATGGAATGTTATAATCCATAAACGAATAACATTTGAATCTATTAAGAATGTAAAAATCCACAAACCAATAACAGTAGAATCTTAAACTCTAAAAATCTTCATAAATCAATCTCCCAATAACCCCCCTTAGTCCGGTTCGTCATCTCGACAATATCTTTGACTTCATCGGCATTACACGAGGCCATATGGTTTAAGATTTTATTAATTATGGCGTTTTCATCCACATGCATGTATGATTATCATTTCAATAGGTAATACAAACATCTTGTTTCTGTACCATATGGCCAAACAATTTGTTTGGTTAATCTGTGAACCAAAGAGTCATTAGAATTGAATTTAAGACGAATATCTATTCTAACACACAGAACACAGCTCAGTTTTTTTTGTTTTTTTTTTGCCAGAAAACACAGTTCAGTTAATCCATCTTTATTTACCGCAAAACAGAATCGTGACATTTTTGTTGAAATTTGTTTTTGACGAAGTGGCGTTGACCACTTTTCCGGTGGATTTTCCGACGGAGACATCTGTCAGAATGACCGGATTTCGGGCACGATGAAATTGCTGCCGTGAGCACTATAACATAGTGTATTCACTTGTCAAAATCTGAGTTGATTTGAATGAGAAATGGAGATCCAAAGTGGATGACTTGAAAAGCTTGAAATGCTTCAAAATTTGGTTAAGTGTAAAAATTAGTCAATATCCCACATTGGAAACTTGAGGTGAAATCCTCTTGTATATATATTGGAGAAGTCCCAACAAGGTTCAAAACTTTAGGACCACTTTGTGGGGAGAAGAGCAAAATCACACTAAACCATATGCACGCGCGCGCGGCGAGTCAAGTCGAGTCGAGCTCGGACTCGGGTTTGAGTGTTGATTCGGGTAGATGGGTCTTGACCCAATCACCCATTTTTTGCATCAAATTATTATTTGTGTAATTGATCACTACATAAATTATATATTTGGTCAAAATATAATAATGAATAATTATCATCATTATTTGAGAATTGATGTGGACAATTCTATAACTCATCATTCTCCTTTATTACCACAAATTAATTTGGCAATTAATTGTGCATTATTCATAGAAAATGGAGACCACAAAAGTCTTGTGACTCCTCTCTCATTTTATATATATATGAACAATCTCTCATATGAAGGGACAATGAATCATCACTTTCTTTTTCTTCTCTTGTCTTATGGTTTTTCTCTATGAGAGTACAACACAGAAAATGGTTCGAAAGCTTATGATTTTGGGTGATGCGAATCATAAGAAAAATGCAGTTGTATCCTGGGATTCGGAACGCTATGCAACCGTCACACTACAGAGCGTTTTCAGAATTAAGGAAAGAGTGTCTCGTCTCTGCAAATCCGTTCTTCCCCAAATTCTTGTATCGGTATCATTTTAATATTATGATCATCGATTTATTTATTTATTTTACTTTACAAATTTATCAGTTTATCCTATTGTAGACTATACGTTCCTTCAATTTTATCTTACTTTTCACAACAATTAACAAAAAAGTATANTCTCCTTTATTACCACAAATTAATTTGGCAATTAATTGTGCATTATTCATAGAAAATGGAGACCACAAAAGTCTTGTGACTCCTCTCTCATTTTATATATATATGAACAATCTCTCATATGAAGGGACAATGAATCATCACTTTCTTTTTCTTCTCTTGTCTTATGGTTTTTCTCTATGAGAGTACAACACAGAAAATGGTTCGAAAGCTTATGATTTTGGGTGATGCGAATCATAAGAAAAATGCAGTTGTATCCTGGGATTCGGAACGCTATGCAACCGTCACACTACAGAGCGTTTTCAGAATTAAGGAAAGAGTGTCTCGCCTCTGCAAATCCGTTCTTCCCCAAATTCTTGTATCGGTATCATTTTAATATTATGATCATCGATTTATTTATTTATTTTACTTTACAAATTTATCAGTTTATCCTATTGTAGACTATACGTTCCTTCAATTTTATCTTACTTTTCACAACAATTAACAAAAAAGTATATATATTGAGATCAAGCGAAGCATATATATTCTAAAAGCTAATTCCGAATCAAAGATTGATTATAATCTCTATATATAGGGATATAGATACGGTGTATACATATATGGATTATGGATGTATGTACAGTCGTGTACGGTATGGATGAAATAATTTAAAAGATTGTGCACATGCATGCATGCATGACACTACGATTTGGGTTAATCTCTTCCGTCCACGTCGAATCGACATATAAGCTAATTTGTATACACCACTTTTGCATATTCATACTTTTTTAGTATATTTCTGCGTTTATGTTTTTTTCCCCACATGTTTGATTTAATTTTTCGAATTTATTAAAATTCATAGTTTCTATGAAAAATCCTCGGAAGATAATATGAATAATAAAAACTTCATATTCCATCCAAAAATTTGTTCGAGTTTTTTTAATTAGAAATAATATAAATAAAGTTAAGCAAGAAAAAAAAAAGTTTGATAAAAAAGGGGACAAAACTACCACAGAAAAAATAATAATGTTTTATATTTTTTATAGCTAAAAATATAACGGTTAAAATTTGTAAATAATAAAAATATAGGAGTTTTTTACTTATCTTTAAAAAAAAATGAGGGAATATCGAGCAATAAGGAGATAGTTTGTTGTTCGACGAGAACATACAGAATTCGACAACGTTTTGGATAAAAATTTTGAGAAGTAAACTGGATTACTATTTCGATTCATATGAGAGATTTACAATAACAAAAACAAAGAAAGAACAAGTGTTTGAATCTAAATCTAAATTGTAGTTGAGAATGGTGCCGAGAGTTGAAATTTGGTCTTTTGCTATTTGTTCTTGTTTTATACTCATAAATCGTGTTTAACGTCTTCGTTTAATTACTCCGTTTGATTCGTTATGAATGATCTTTAAGTTTGAGGCTTCGACCATTACGTTTATGCGACTTAACTCACCAGTTTAAACGAGTCTTTGGCATCGGCATAATTGACTAATGATTCTACATTTAATTCCCTTTTATTGTACATATTTACTCCGATGGACTTTTCACCTCAAACTATTATTTTGTTGCTCATTTGAGCTTGTTTGACTTATTTGATTTCGTCGGAGTTTTTTACTATATAGGTTTATTAGATCTAATTTATTGGACCTAAATTTTAACTCTTATGATATTATTTTGGAGGTAGGAACATATGCGAAATATATATACATATATTATATGTAGACGCGCGTGGGAGCGTGTAACTGAGTTGAAATATCTAAGCGCGTGTGGGCGTGCGTTTGTACGTGTTTCGTAAATAAGATTTCATCGACGTACGAATGATTTCGTTTTGGTTAAAAAAGTAAAAATAGTAAAACATAGAGAGAGTGGAGGAACAACGGCCCCAAGATTTTTTGTATAGATTGACGTGATTGCGACGTGTCGCTTGCTTGTCTGCTTGGTGGGTCACACATCCAGTTGATTCATTTCAACTTAAATCAAGTTGATACTATAAAGTTTTCATATAGTTTTTTTTTTCTTTCTCTAACCTCAACTTTTCATTCATCCAACTATGATCCATTTATTTCTAATCCAGGTAACTAATTAAACGTAACAAATTAAAGAGAACAAAATTATATGAATCCATTATAATATAGTTAAATTTCCCACCACTTTTTATACCGTGGGAACTTTAACGATTAAGAAATAAAACAAAACATGTGATAACAAAAAAAAAAGTTACTCTAGAGTAAAACATTTTCCATCTTTTTACTTTTAATTCATTACTATTATTAATTACGACCCATTAAAATCCAATTTGGTACAAAAATATTAAAATTTGAAAACATACTTCATAAAAAAGAGAGCCACATTCGCTACTCGATTTGCCATTCTATTATTTTTTTTCGGATTGAACATTATATTACTCCCTCTGTTTCTTTTTATAAGTAGTTTTAGAGCTTTTGTTTTGTTTCACAATATAAGTTGTTTTTATGTTTTTATGAAACTTTTACCTTTATCGAATACTGTGTGACCAATAATATTCTGCAGTTTTTTTATGATTGGCTAAATTATTTTTAATTTATATATTAAATGATATTTTTTGATAAAAAATGAGTTTCTTAATATTTGTGCTTTTAGCCAAAACTACTTATAAAAAGAAACGGAGGGAATATATTATAATCCTCAAGAAGAGAGCAAATCTTTTACATCTTTGAGCAAAATTGTCTAAAGATGGATGGACCATGCTCTCTCGTCTACAACTACTGTTTCAGCCAATTTCTTGGAATCTATTATGAAAATGATCTTACAATTAATAGACGAATCTTGTTTTCGTTTTGATGGATTTTGGATGAATTTAGATAATTTATTATGATACTTTTCAATTGAAATTCTTCCAAGTGTCACTTAAAAGTCTTTCCAAATTCATGATCCAATAACATAAGTTTCTTTTAAGGATCTCAATTTCAGGTTTTTATTGCAAATATCTTAGTTTTTGTTTTTCTTATTTCTTTGGAATGACAATCTGATTTGGAAGAACTCCTTTGGTTAAATAAAATAATAACTCCTTTTTCGTGGAACGGCAATATTATTATTATACCAATATTTACATTTCTTGGAATAAGAGAATGTAGCAAATTAACAAAACTTTAAAAAATTTAGCTATACCAAAATCTATAAAATAGAAAATAATAAAAATAAAGATGGTGGAGTGTGATAAATAATTGAAGTTAGTGTGGACACTTTCAATTTTTTTTCCTCTTGCACTCATTTGTTTTTTTCTTTATTTTATTCACATTTAGCGATAATACGTATGTGGACTTATATGGAACACCAAAAATCATTTTAGTGCTTCGTTCTTCTCTCTCTCTCTCTCTCTCTCTCTCTCTCTCTCCATCCATGCTCTCTTTCTCTCTCTAAGAAGCCATTTTTTACTTCTTTTGCCAAGAAAACCCATCTAAGGTTTGTAAATCGTTTCTCAAATCCATCTCTATTGAGTTCTTCTTCTTGGTCTAAAGATTGTGAATCTGGTTTATTCTTCTTTTCCTTCTGTTAGATCTTCTATTCTTCTATCCAATCTCAAGATCCCAAATCTTGAAATCTTTCTGATGGGTATGTGTGTGTGTTTATAGCTAGATTTATGAGTAAATATCACTATTTTCAAAGTCTTTTTTATTTCTTTTCTGATATATTGACTTGCAAATAATTTTAGTTTTTCAGATTTCTCTCTCTCTCTGTGTGTAAATCTCATCTTATGTTGTTGATCTCATTTAATTTGTTCCTCTCAGATCAAGTTTTTCCTTTGTTTTTGTTTGGTTAGCTGATCAAGAATCTTCCCCATGTCTTGAATTTTCTTTGAGTTGCTCTCATATGATCTTTAGTTAATGAACACCATCTGTTTGTTTAGTTGAGTTCTTCTTAACTTTGATCTATTTTGTAGCTTCTTCATCTTATGGATGTCTTACTTCATTTTCTTATGATCCCTTCAACATAAAATAAGCTCTCGAATCAGATTGGAAACTGAAACACACAAAAAAAAATAAAAATAAAAATAAAAAACCACCGTCTTTTTTTTGCGTGCGAATAATTGTTCCTCTTTGTGATTTCACTTCATCAAATCACACACACAAACTTTAAAATAATCTTTAATAGCCACTAATCCTAATATTTTGAATTTTTTCACATGAAATAATGTCACTTTTCCCTCTTTTGTGGGTTTCTTCAAATTTGTGAATCTGAAAATAGTTTCTGAAACTTTGATGGTGTGTTGTTTAGCAGGAGTCGGAATTGGCTGGTGATGATAAAGATCTGGTGTTATGCGGAAGTATTTGGGAAGCGAAGAGGCAAATAGTAACAGTGGAAGAATCAAATGTTCTTATCCACTGAGAACCCACCAAATGACCCACTTTCTTCTTCTTCCAATTTCTTACATCTCACCACTTCTTCCGATGAGTTAGGTCAATCCCATCTCCAAAATTTCTCCATCAGGTAAATTAAAAAACCCCTCTTCTCCTTTTTGTTTTCTTCCTCTGAATCTATTTACTTTTTCTGTTTTCTGGGTTTCTTCGCCAAACAAAAACAAAAAAGTCTCTGGATTTCATGATGGGTCAGTCCGTCAGCGTCATCCTCATAGTTAGATCAAAAGTTTTGATCTTTCTTCCTCTCTTCCTTGTAGTGATTAATGGGTCAGATTTCAAAAGTTCATATTTGTTCTTCCACCTTCTGTGATTTTCCCTTCTTTCAAAATTTCCTTAAAATATGCTTTGTTTTAAGTTTTAAGAAACTTTAACTCTTATCTTTGGAGTTTTTGAAAGTAATTAACTTGGTTTTATCTATGTTTGATGCTTGCAGAGATTACGCATATAGTAACCGGAAGAGGAACATCAAGAACAACTGGCCATTTTCCTCAAAAAGTCTCCAGCTTTTTTCAACTCATGGAGTGACTGATCCTTTGCCACCGTTTCATAAATTTTCTACCGTAAGAAACCAGTTTGAGAGCACGGCTTGTTCATCGTCAGCGAAGCAAATCGTATCCTATGTCCACCAAGGAATAGATTTGGCTAAACATGGGCTAAATCAGACAATAGCAGAGACTAGAAAAGGAGTTTGTAGCCAATCGATGATCATTGACAATGGTTTGTTTACGAGCACAAGTGTTTCAAAGTCTAAGGTAGAGATAGTAGTAGCTGCTACAAGTAATAACAAGAACAACCACAGTAAAAAGTGTGGGCGAGGAATGGTGAAATCCAAAGAAGATGGGTGTGGTGGCCTTGTGACCACTTCTGAATCAATCATGGCTTCAAAAACATGTCCTATTTGCAAAACCTTCTCTTCGGCTTCTAACACTACTTTGAATGCTCACATCGACCAGTGTCTGTCTGTTGACTCAGCGGTGCCACCGGTTATCAGTAAGCCAAACAAGCCTAGAGTTAAGCCACGGATGAAAGTTAAAACGATGGTTGATATTTACGCGGCTGCAAAAGGATGCACATTAGAAGATCTTGATAAAAGAAATGGAACAAAGTGGGCGTCGATTTTGAGCTATACAAATCGGGTTGTTGCTGATAAGTCCGAAGTGTCCAAGAAGCGGAAAGTTTCGCCTGTTGGCGTTGGTCCTGTTTATATTGATGCTAAGGGTCAAAAATTGCGGATTTTAACAGAGTTCAGCGAGAAGAAGACTTCTACTACTCCATCGAGAGAGCAGCACGAGGATTGTAGTAGTGAAAAGAAAAGTTTAAGCCAAGGTAGTAAAGAAAACAGTAAAAGCTCGAGGAAAAGACGTCGGGGAAAGAAACATCACAAGCATCTTAAACTAACTAATCACAAAGTCAGTGCTTCAGAGGTAATGCCATAAGTTCCTGTCATTTTTTTTTTTGCATATTCATGGTTGTTTTCTGTATTAAGATTCATAAAATAACAGTATATTGCTTTGTACAGCAGATACCGGAGTTTCAAAGAGGGTTTTCTGGAGAAGGTAGCAGCACGTGTCATCGTAGAATCTATAATCAGCGGATGTTAGCAATGCGTGGTCTGATATCAAAGAAGCTAAATGAGAAAGGACATAAATTTTATGCTTTGCGAGATCAGCCATCTGAGAATGATGATGATTCAAGGTCAGGAGGAGATCCTCTTGTGTTGAGAGGTACTGATTTGTTTGCCACTGATTCTTCTCCTATAAATAAACAGAAGCTGCAGAGCGAATTTGCTGGACGGAATAAGACTTTGTTTGGAAGTAAAAGAGCTCAAAGTCGTTCATTTAGAGTTCGGACGAGTGAAAAGGAGGAGAAATCACTTGCAGGAGTTCATTTAAACACTGTCCAAGTGAAGAAGAGCCTTGCTTCGTTTCAAGAAGTTAGGTATCCACCTGGAAAGAATTTCTGCTCAAATGCCAGAGAGGTTTCAGATGCGTCTCCTCGTGCAAGTAGCATGAGAAAATTATCCCCACCATTTGTAGCAAATGCCTGGAGACGACCATCTCTGCCTGTGGAGCAAAAGAAAGCTCAGTTGGACTTGTCCGAGGAAGAAGATGAAGAAGAAACTGGGAAATGGGAATCTGAAATGACACAAGAACGTGAACTATCAGATGATGATTATGTTAATGGTGATAATGGAAAAATAAATGAGGTCTTACGGAGATCAAAACCTTCATCCAGTGGTTACGATGATTATGATGATGATGACGAAGAAAGTAGTGAAGAGGAGGAAGATAATAACAAAAGAGCCAATGTGATGGGCAAAACCGATGATATGGGTGCTGAGTTCTACCAGTCAGACAGTCCACCATCTAATGAAATCATACCTAGCGAGAGAGCAATGTATTACTCCGAAGAAGTTGGGAGTATGATTTACGGGCAAACCGTTTGCGAGGAGGATGTGAGGTTTGATTCTGAGGTAGGACAAGGAAGCTTATTTGTAGAGGTTGATACCATTCCCATTCCAGGACCTCCGGGATCATTTTTACCAAGTCCCCGGGATATGGGTTTTGATGAAAATATTGGAAATTCGTCGGTTATCACGAGCCAGGTCCAATCTTCCATGGATCAGCTTGACAGAAACTCATCTGAATCACCTGTTTCTGCAGTTTCAAACTTTGCAGCTGGTAGATTGAATTTTCCCACAGAGTTATCTTCCTCATTCCGAGAAAATTTCTCCCCGGACATTCCTGCTTCCTACTCGACAACTCCGATGAGCTTTTGTGTTCCATCTCATCATGGGACAATCGGCCAGGCTGAGCCAATAACTGTTGACAAGACAACACCTTCCAGAATTAGGAACAACGATCACGAGTCTTGTTGTTGCAAAAGAAAAGAGAGAAACTCCGACGGCATTACTTTGAATCATCAAGCATCTCAGCTACTGCAGCGAAGAGCAGCATCTTCGACAATCGCCATGAACTTAACCAAATCGCCCACAGGTTTGGATCCAAATCATACATTTGAGCAGTCACCATACATGATCCAGCAAGATGTAAATCTTCAGAGTAAATTCTCCAACAGAGCGAATATCAATGGCGCTGTGCCTCCAAGTCCTTCTAACCCGGTTTTGCGGTTAATGGGAAAAGACTTGATGGTCATGAACCAAGGAGAAGCAGACAACGAAAAAGCATCTCGGGCTAGCTTAAAACCAACCCCGCAGTTTCTTGATCCTCCTCCCTGCGCTGGAACCGGCTTATACTTCAACACAGGTCTCTATTTAAGAAACAGTTTCGAGTCAACAGATCAACCACAGACACCAAAAGCACAAGCACAAGCACAAGCACAAACACAAGCTTCAGCATTCAGAATCAATTTTGATCATGTAAGGTACTTTTCTCGAAGCTAGTCGTCGTAAAGTTTCAAGTTTCAAGTTTCGACCTTTATGCAGCTTAAGAAGAAACCGAGAAGTGGGTTCCCTTTGAAAACCGATCATCGAACGTTGGGTTTTAAGGTAGATTTCGAATGTTGTACGGCATTTTGTATGCTTTATCTCTTTCTGCAGAGACTTTGTGTAGTTACGGTTTACAAAAAAGAAAAGCAAACACTTGAAAATAACAAACACTCTGTAGAAGATAAAGTAACTTTAGGCTTTCTTCTCCACCAAAGTTGTGTAAAAAAAGTTACAAACTTTTAGTTTATCTTGAAGATTTAGCCATTGTAGTAAGAATATTCCACAAACTCTGGTGATTTAGTGTGGATTTGGAATGTTCAGTTATAAAAAACAATCAAAGATTAGTAAATTTAGGCTTCCACTGCCACCGAAATTTTCTAAAACATTATGGTTTTACAAATCGAATTGCTTAAACAACTCATGAACAAAAAAATCCAATTAATATTTTAAAAGGGTTAAGAGTATATTAATTTGTGTAATTAATATTATTTTGTATGGGCAATTCTACAAAATAGCACCAAAAAACTTAAAGTTCAATAATTTAGCATCCAATGGTGAAAATCACAAACATAGCATTCATTAAAAGAAAATCACAAACATAGCATTTGTTTTTTAATTAAACAATACTCTCTCTATTTCTCATTTGGTCATCGTTCCAAACCTCCAGTTCTCTGAAATTCGATCTTCTCGGCCCTGAGAATCAGACTTCGAGCCGGTAACTGCGAATGCTCCGAGGGTTTCACCTCGTTTTCGACATTGATGTACCGGAATCTGACACCGTCGTAGCTCTTGACGTTGTCGCGGACCCACGTATCGGCCTCTGTCTGGCTAGAGGCGATACGTTCGAGGTCGGGTTTGGGAACGTCGAGGATGAGCTCGATGTTGGAGTCGCGGAGAGCGGTGAGAGTCTCTTGGTTGGGATCGTAAATCCACATCCTCTGGATGTTCCGCTGCTTGTAGAGAGCCACAACGTCCGATGGATTTGGCCGGGAATCGCCTAGCATCCGGTAGCATACTCCGATTTGTCCAGCTAATATTCATTAGTAGTAAAATTGAATCAAATTCTGTAGATGAATATAATATAATCAGTAGGGTCATAGCGATGATCAATGGATGATACATAAGCTTAAAAGATCATTGAACCTATGGTGTCGAAGGAGGAAGCCATTAGAAGGCTGAGAAGAATCAGCAACATTGGTGATGAGGCTAAGATCATTTTTATATTATATGTACTTTGAAACTTTATTATATGTCGAGTCTGAGGTTCAAGCCAATCAATGAATGAATCACCGTTCACAAATACGGTACCTCTCTAGATCTGTTATGCTTTGAAAAGTTTAAGAACGAGATTTTTTTTAAATTTTTTTGAATTGAATATAAAATTTATTCAAAAAAAAAATGTTTACAATGACGCATTCATTGTGCTTAATGTAGCTAATAGACTTTACACTGAATTAGAAACTAGAATTGCTGATGTTTCTTTCCTTCTTAATTAAAGGAGTTTTGTGGCGAACCACTTGGTTAGATCCTCTTCGTATGCGTGTTACGTTTATCATCTGTGATCAGAATTGAAAATATACGATTTCAAACATTTTTATCCATGAGGTTAATGAGTCAGAATGAAGGTGACAGAGGTTCTCTATGTTGACGATACGTTCATCAAAAATGAATCGTATTTAGGAACATATATAACGTACTTAGGAAAGCTTTCCTAAATGATGAAAACTGATCCTTTCTTGAAAATGAAACGTATTTAGGAACATATATAACATATTTCGGAAAGACTTCCTAAATGAACAAATGATGAAAAATGATCATTTCTTGAAAATGAATCGTATTTAGGAACATATATAACGTATTTCGGAAAGACTTCCTAAATGAACAAATGATGAAAACTGATCCATTCTTGAAAATGAATCGTATTTAGGAACATATATAACGTATTTCGGAAAGACTTCCTAAATGATGAAAAATGATCATTTCTGGAAATGAAACGTATTTAGGAACCATTTAGGAACATGTATAACGTATTTAGGAAAGTCTTCCTAAATGATAAAAA
>PKML01031645.1:138227-236874 GCA_002933935.1 Eutrema yunnanense
TTCTTGAAAATGAATCGTATTTAGGAACATATATAACGTATTTCGGAAAGACTTCCTAAATGAACAAATGATGAAAACTGATCCTTTCTTGAAAATGAAACGTAGTTAGGAACATATATAACGTATTTCGGAAAGTCTTCCGAAATGAACAAATGATGAAAAATGATCATTTCTTGAAAATGAATCGTATTTAGGAACATATATAACGTATTTCGGAAAGACTTCATAAATGAACAAATGATGAAAACTGATCCTTTCTTGAAAATGAATCGTATTTATGAACATATATAACGTATTTCGGAAAGTCTTCCGAAATGAACAAATGATGAAAAATGATAATTTCTTGAAAATGAATGGTATTTAGGAACATATATAACGTATTTCGGAAAGACTTTCTAAATGAACAAATGATGAAACTGATCCTTTCTTGAAAATAAAACGTATTTAGGAACATATATAACGTATTTCGGAATGTCTTCATGAATACATTTTTGAGGTTGAAATCAAAGACCTGTGTGCCTTGCAAAGCAAAACCTCCTAAACTAGAGAAGCCTATGTTCGGATGGGTTCGCATGGTATGTTCTCTCAAAGTTTTTTTATGGTATGTATAAATGAGAATCTAGTCCGTTTTCATTTATTGATTGGAGTTGTATGTTTTGATTTATTCCATTTAACCTGATGTTTGCTCTGTAGTTTAGTGTGCGTGTGAAAGTGCCTTAAAAAGCATCATTAACCGAATGCCATCAATGTCAGTATGCTCCTGTTTTTTTCATTTTCTTTTTTCTAAAGAACAATAACTTTCACAACTGGTTTTGGCGTTTGAAGATAAATAATACCGTTGACAATGCCTTTATTTAACAGTTCCCATTTCTGTAGTATTATTTCCTTGACATTCTATTTGGTTGAAGGATATACTCGCCTTTTTCTAGAGAATATATTTGTTGCCCCCGTACTTCTGTAGTTTGTCCCTTTAAAGTTTTATTCGTGGACTTTATATTGTACATGTGTGCACTGGGTAGCCAACGAAATTTCGAGGTCCATCGAGCTTTTATTTTTTTATCTGCTTTCTAATCTCAATGTTATGCTCCTCCTTGATTTTGGTAAAAGATGTGATATACAATTTGGTGCAGGACTCTTTTGTTTGTCTCTGCAAAATGATATAAACAATACAATTAGATTGATTACAAAAACTGTTTTGTCTATTTCCTGATGATCTAAAAATTTGAATCCTAATTAACCTGAAGAAATTCAATCCACGGAGCTTGAAACTCGATGGGGAAACTTCTGACCAGCTTCCTTGATTGGTCAGCTTCTCACCCAATCACAGAACCACTACAAGAAAACTGCCATTTTACAACTAAGAGAATCGTCGTAAATTGGTCGTAAAACATGGTTTAAGACGGATTAGCGACGATTAACGTTTCGTCGTAATATGATCGTCGTTAATTGGAAATCGTCGTAAATTGATCGTAATATTAAGGAGGACTAAAAATCGTCGTAAAATCGATGTAATGTATTGGTCGTAAAATCGATGTAAATATTCCATCGATTTTACGACGAATACATTACATCGATATCACGATGAAACATTACATCGATTTTACATCGAATTATACAATTTTTTTTTCGATAATCTGTCGTAATAGGATGAAACATTACATCGAATTTACATCGAATTATACAATTTTTGTTTTGACAATTCGTCGTAAATTAGTCGTAAAAGGTAGTTGTAAATGCTTTGGTAAATCGATGTAAAAGATTCGATGTAAATTCATCACAAATTATTGAATGATGTAAAATCGATGTAAATGTTGAGTCGATATAAACTCGATGTAATACATATATATTATTTATTTTTTCAATTAAAATTCAAAAAAAATTTAATAAATTATATTTATAAATTATAATTTTATAAATAAATTTAAAATATAAAATAAAATTTAAAATACAAAAATATGTAGTCTAAGGAATCATGCCCCGGTGACTGCAAAATATCTTCGACCGTCAATCCCGCATACAACAACAGCGGTCGAGCACCTGCTTCTGGGGGCGACGCTGGTTCGGAAAAAGAATCCAGAACAGCGGACGGTGTCGCGGAAGATGACGAGAGTTGCGAATTAGCACTTGGTCCCGTCTCGAGAAACTGCCGATAGTGTGTCTTACGTGGCGCCATATCTAAAAAATATTTAAAAATAACTCAATATCAGTATAATATAATTCCATTCCTAACTAATAATTCCAATCCTAACTAATAAAAATTACAATCCTAACTAACAATTCAAAATCCTCACAAACAATAATATAATTTTAAAAACCAAAAAAAAAAAAAATTTACCTTTTTTCGTAAGTAGTGAGAGGTGAGAGCGTTTTAGATTGTGAGTTTGTGTGAGATTGTGAGGGAGGAAAAATCTGATCACGTATATATAGATTTTGTGGTCGTCGTAAAATCGTCGTAATATTAAAACCTGAAAATTCAACCTATCGAAATTTTCCCTCCACGCGGTAAATTAAATATTTCAATTTCCAACGAAATTACGACGGATTCGTCGTAAAATCGTTGTAATTTTTACAACGAATTTACGACGAATCCGTCGTAATTCCATTGTAATAGATTAAATCTATACCCTAAACCCTAAATCACAATACACATATCCTGGAAGTAAGAACGAAGTATATTTGTGCATCTAATACTTCTAATATTTAACAACAGATTCAATAACGATGATTGAATCTATATCGTCGTCGATTTCCTTATCTTACATAATAATGTATAGCATTTGTTCTTATAAGTATATATTTGTAACACGCATGACTTAAATAATGTAAATGATTTTGTAAAAACTTAAACTTGTTTATACTATGATTAGAACTTACGTAAAACAAGATATAAGATAAAAAAACCAAACATGTAAATCAAACCCTAAACCCTAAATTTTAAGTATTACAACGAAATTACGACGGATTCGTCGTAAAATCGTTGTAATTTTTACAACGAATTTACGACGAATCCTAAATTTACGTATTACAACGAAATTACGACGGATCCTAAATTTACGTATTACAACGAAATTACGACGGATTCGTCGTAAAATCGTTGTAATTTTTACAACGAATTTACGACGAATCCGTCGTAATTTCGTTGTAATATATTAAATCTATACCCTAAACCCTAAATCACAATACACATATCCTGAAAGTAAGAACGAAGTATATTTGTGCATCTAATACTTCTAATATTTAACAACAGATTCAATAACGATGATTAAATCTATATTGTCGTCGATTTCCTTATCTTACATAATAATGTATAGCATTCGTTCTTATAAGTATATATTTGTAATACGCATGACTTAAATAATGTAAATGTTTTGTAAAAACTCAAACTTGTTTATACTATGATTAGAACTTACGTAAAACAAGATATAAGATAAAAAAAACCAAACATGTAAATCAAACCCTAAACCCTAAATTTTAAGTATTACAACGAAATTACGACGGATTCGTTGTAAAATCGTTGTAATTTTTACAACGAATTTACGATGAATCCTAAATTTACGTATTACAACGAAATTACGATGGATTCGTCGTAAAATCGTTGTAATTTTTACAACGAATTTACGACGAATCCGTCGTAATTTCGTTGTAATATATTAAATCTATACCCTAAACCCTAAATCACAATACACATATCCTGAAAGTAAGAACGAAGTATATTTGTGCACCTAATACTTCTAATATTTAATAACAGATTCAATAACGACGATTGAATCTATATCGTCGTCGATTTCCTTATCTTACATAATAATGTATAGCATTCGTTCTTATAAGTATATATTCGTAACATGCATGACTTAAATAATGTAAATGATTTTGTAAAAACTTAAAATTGTTTATAATATGATTAGAACTTACGTAAAACAAGATATAAGATAAAAAAAAACCAAACATGTAAATCAAACCATAAACCTTAAATTTTAAGTATTACAACGAAATTACAACGGATTCGTCGTAAAATCGTTGTAAAAATTACAACGATTGAAATTACAACGATTGGTGCATGGAATGATTTAGGAGTTGACTAAAAAAAGTCGTTGGACACCTTTCTCTATATTTTTCGGGTCGGGTCGGGTCAAATCGGACTTTACGATAACGGTAAATTTGCCGGAGACACCAACCTACACATCAATTCCGATTCCTACCGGCGACGTCATCTCCCGATCAATTCATAATCTCACTTCCGCTACCTCTCGCCACCGTCCCTGGTCCGAGCTCGTCTTTTCCGGCGCTTTCTGCTTCCCGAAGCGGTTCTCCTCTCCGCTACTTCTTCGTCAACTACTCTCTCGTAGTCGGCACTTGCGCCGCGTTCGCTCTCATCACCACCAGTCCTGTCGCGCTAGTCGTCGTGGGCACGACGATCATCGCCTTGTTGCTTCTCTTTCACTTCTTCAGGGAAGACCCACTTATTCTATGGGGATTTCAGGTCCTAGCCTCCGTGTGGGCCATATGGTGAGCTTGGCTGTAGGTGTCATCGTTGGCTTGCTATTGTGCACCATTCACTCCGTTCTTAGGAACTCCGACGATCGGACGGTGAACCGGAGGCTTGATCGGGTCTAATCTCCGGTGATATTTTCTCATCGCTCTTGTCCTAATTTCATCTGATTGTTCAAATTCTTCTTTCAGTTTTTGCTTTCCTTAACATTAAGAAAATTTCCAAAGGGGAAGTTACTTCTTTGTTTGATTTGTGTTGTGAATTTGAGTGTGATCTAAAAATCTGATTACTTGTGTTTTTTCTTCTTCTTGGAAACTTGTTAAGTGTTGATATTGTAATGATCAAAAGAAAAGAATAATCATTTCTTGTTTGATTGGTTCTCTTTGATTGTTCTCTTTGATTGTCAATTCAATAATCTGCTTTTGTTTTGATTCTGACTAACTTGGGTATAACCAAAACCAGATAAATTAAACTAGCTCAATTTGTATGACAACTCAGATTTTTTGAGTCTTTTGAAAAGGAAACAAAACTGAGCAGTGAACGTTGGGACCAGAAACAAGAGAGGGGAGAGTGACACTTGTTGCCAAAAACCACACCTATTTTTCTGTGTTTTGTCTTTGGTCCCACTTCTTACACTAGGAGCATTTTGTCCTTTATTTCAATTCTGTTTGTTACTTAGATCTGTGGTAAAGGATTCGGCTTGAGAATCCAATGCATTGAATGTTGTTTTGCTTGAGGCCTAGTAGTACCCATTTGGTTCATCTACACCCTATGAAGAACTCAAATAAGTTGCAATGATCAATTGATCTTAAGGGATAAGAAGAGATTAGGATCAATAAAGGAATTTGGTAATGTACATAGGAATAAGATTGTTCTTAACTGGTTTTAAAGTAACCGTTACATGATTTGTCTTCTTCAACAAAACTGAGCTTAAGAGTAATTGTGGAAACAGCCTGGAGAAATGTTTACGTGAGTGTGTTTCATATCTTGCTTCTCATTCTGACTAACTTTGCTAGTGTTTCTTGAGCTGCCAAAGTGAGCTCATGGTTATGGCCAAGCATCACTGTCCTGATACTGATACAAGTCCTGCAAAGTTCTTCTCCACTATCGAAATGCCCGCCTCGTAGCAGCAGCTTCGCTCTGGTCTCTAGCAATAAAGCTTTCAACAATGTGACATCCTGCCACACGTATTCATTCACCTTCTTGTTAGTCTTCTTCTTCCAACAGAGTGAGCCTTGGCGCCAATCTTGTATCTGAGACACAAACGATTTCTCCACTTCCTCTAACACGTTGGTGCATACTTTGAGGAGCTCCAGCGCGGAGTTGCACCTCGAAAACTTTGTGAAAGCTGTGATTGCTAAAGGAAGAGCTGTTCTCTTGATGTAAAGTACCATATCCATGGCTTGTAGTTGGACCAAAGGAGGTTCTGATTTGAATCCGAATACTAAGAATGCTGAAGCCCATAGGTGATCAAGATTCAACAATGGGTTATCGATTTTCCTCACGCCTTGAACTGTTGCCTTGGGTGCAAGTATGTAGTCTCTTCTCCTCGCGAAAGTTTGAGTTATTGGATGGAACTGAATCCAACACCCAGGTTGTCTATTAGTCATCCTCGCTAGTCCTAATCTGACTAGTAAAAATGCAGCATCCTCTTCGCTTCTGCGTCCTAGACCACAACCACCGCACCAAGCAAATGTGTGACTCAAACATTTGTTCCATTTGCTAAACCGATTTCCACCTGTGGGCATGTTCTTAGCCGCTGCAGCTAACAAGTTAACAGGGATGGGGACTGGAGCAAACCAAGCTCCCACGAGTAGCATTTTCAGTGAGAGAAGGTTTCTGTTACCTTCAGCTTGCTCCAAAACAGCCAAAACGAAAGCTAAGACCTTTGCAACGAAAGGATTGGATTTGCAATATTGCTCATCGTTTAAGTTTACAAAAGGCGAGGCTGAACGTTCTTCGATTTGAACTTTGTTCACAGCTTCAAAGAGCGCAGAAGGCGGAATTGCAAGCTCTGAAAGCAATGATCCTATCACCCAAAGACCGTAGCTCAACCGTCCCAGTTTCTCTTCGAAAAGCTTGAGGATCTCAACCTCCTCAGCCGGGTAATCTTTCTTTCTTCTTCCTCTCAATAACACCATTGCGTCAGACGAAGGCAATACAGAAAGCTGCACTGTATCAAAGGTCATGACTTTAGGAAGTCTGGTAGTGATCAAGACATGAGTACCTCCGGTGTTTCTCGGAATCAGATCATTCAGATCTTTCCCTTCCCACCAATCCTTCTCTATCTCAAGATTATCAATGACCAATAGATAAGGCATGTCTCTGAAAAGCTCGCGCTTTATCCTCTTAAAAGCTTCAAACTCTTGTTCATCGAAGCTCCGTAGTCTACCTCTATCCTTCTCAGCATCCGCGCTCACATCAAGCCCCAAACTAAATGACAGATTCAACAGGTTCTGTCTGAAGTATCGAGCTTCCCCTCCGACCCACAACACCATCTTATACCTCTGAGAATACCGGTAAGCGAATTCAAGAGCCAACTCTGTCTTCCCAATCCCAGGAACTCCATTTAGGCAAACAACGCTTGTGCTACCTTTGCAGTTACTACTGTTTCTATATTTTTTAGTCTTCAACAGTCTTTTAAACGAGTTTTTTCCACCATTTGGATCACTCCAAGCCTCACTCCTTGGCTCTGAGCATTTTCCAAGCTCCAAGCTGATAAATTTCCCATTTCGAGTTGATACAACATCTGATTCCTCATCTGCAAGCCCTTCAGATTGTCCACTTGCTTCACCTTTAGTGCTTGGTGTTGTAGACTCTAGATACTCTCCATTTCCAAAGAAAGCAATCTCCATTTCCATTATCTCTTTCTCTCTGCCAAGAAAAGATCTATTTCTCTGAAAAGGAAGCTCGTCAATCCTATCCACTGTCTCTTTATCAACCACACTCTTCCTCCCAAGCTTTCCCCTGAGAATGGTCGCGGTCTTTCCCACACAGCTTCTCCAATTACTCTCATTAGCTTCGAGTTTAAACTCATGGGACTTAATCAACCCATCAATGGCTTCTTTGCACTCTTTATCTATGGCATTACAGTTGAGAAGACCCATTATCTCAGAAGGTCCAGTTCCATAGAAAATTGGAATCAAGTTCTTCTTTTGAGCGAAGAACCTAACTTCCTCCAAGCTAAGGTAGTTGAGCAAGCTCGAACAAGAGACAACCACAATCCCATAAGTAACAGAGCAGATAACTCTGTCAGCGATCTCATGACTCTGTGTGTCTGAATACTTAGCTCTGTCAGCAACGAAACAAGCGATTCCCTGAAGCTCAAGCTCTGACTTTAACCATTTGCAGAATCTCACCAAGTTCGGATTTTGTCCATGGAACCCTATGAAGACATCAGAGCTCCTGAGCTTGGTGTTAGTTGCAGGTGAAGAAACAGAGACTTTAGCTAAGGAAACCCTAGGAACAGGGAAAGAGAATGAGATCCTTGGAGGAGCAGGATCTGGAGTACAAGCTGATAACTTGAGCTTCCGATCTGATGGGTCATCGGAAAACTCGTACTGGTCAGAAGGAGGAGTGTAGGAGCTGCTTGGTACATCTTCAGATTGTGAGCCTTTGTAAGAAACAGGCGGTGATGGCTTGTGAGTGGTGGTAATGGGTTGTGTGGCTCTTGGGGATATATAAGGAGATTGTAAAGCGGAAACAAAAGCAGAAGATGGTGGGGACACAAGAGAAGGTGAATTGAAAGGAGAGTTTTTGATACTTGGTGATGAATCTGAAGCATTATCTGTGTGAAGATCTTTACCTTTCTTACTTGAAGAGCTTGCTGGTGATGATGTTCTTATGGTTAATCCAACTAAACTTGCTTCTTCTGGTTCTTCTTCTCCCCTCATTTTTGCTGTTCCTTCTTCTTACTTCCTCACCAAACCCTAATTAAACCCAAAAAGAAGCTCTCGGCTTAAAAGGTTATGTCTTTATCTCTCTAACTTGGTCTAAATCATTGTGGTCTTCTCTGACAGATTATATTGAAGTGAGTGGGACTGTGAGGAGATGAGTCAGAACATGAATGCAACAGTTGATGTTGTTCAAGGAGATTGGGGTAAAATCTGAGAAGCTGCATGTGATGTATCTAACTCTTCCATTTTGTGGGGTCCTGTTCTTCTCAACACTGTTGAAGACCAACTTGTTTTTTCTCCTTTTTTTTATTTTTTTATTTCTCCTCCTCTTAGCTCAGATTTGACCAAAGCCAAGGCCAGTTTCAGTCTCTGCAACAATGGAGGTCATGGGTCAGAAGAAAAACCATTGCTTTACAATGACTGTGGTCTTGTGTTCATCATCATCAAGATTGAATTTTTTTTTTTTTTTATCTCATTTGAATTAAAGCCAGAACCAAAAAACAAAAAAAGCAACATCTTAAGATGATTTTCAAAGACTTACCCTTTGTTTGATCTTTTTCAGACACAAGGCAAAAGACGTGTCACTTCCCCTGCATAATTTTCATTACAAACCTCTCTCTCTCTCTCGGCTTCAATGTGTCTTATTTTCAGGAAGAGCAGATTGTGATAACGAAGAGGGAGAAGAATCTGGATTTGTGAGTTGGATCTGAAAGTGCTTATGGAGCTTATTTTATAAAATAGTGATTAAAGAAATGGTTAAGAGGAGCAGCCTGGAGAGGGTTAATGTCTAAACATGTACCAATGTTATTTTATAATGATCACCCACTAATCAATAACCTTTTATAATTTACTCGATTTTATAATCTTGGATTCTCCTATATTTCATTTCTCTCATTGATTTTCTGGAAATTATTTGTGTTTAGTTTGCCAAGAAGAGCTGGATTTTAAGATCTAACATCGACTCATTAATTAGGGATCTAACATGGAATTTAAGAGAATTAAATAGTCCGAATCAGTTTTTAAGACATTGAACTTTGAGCATAAAAGAAAAGAGGTGGGATTGTGAAGTAAAGGAACCATTTTCAATTTGTCTTTTAGTCTTTGTATTTTATGGTGTATAGAAAACTCCAAGACATTGTACATTACGATATTTATCAAAATATATAACACCATCTTTTTTAAGTTATCTATAGCTAAAAAAACTAATTTTGCAAAGCTAATTTTAAGTTATCTATAGCTATAAAACTATTTTGTAAATATTAAAAGCTATCTATTAAATTCATCATTTAAAAAATGTACTTTTAAAATTATATTATAAATATACTTCTAAAAATGGTCGTAATTATAATCATATTTATATATATATATATAAATATATATATATATGAATAGGAATATAACTACAACCACTATGGAGGAGCATATTAGACCATCCACAGCGGAGGACTTGTGTCTTCCGCAAGACACAATATCTTGGCAAAATGTGATGATGTGTCGCGATGTGATGATGTGTCGCGATGTGATTCGTCGCGACAATAAAAAAACAATCTATTATATAAAGAGTGAGTGAGTCTCACAAGGGAATGACACATCATCACTCCTCTTCATGACACATTATCTTTCAAAATTAATAAAAAAATAAACATTTTAATTTTGACACATTTTCCAAAAAATTAAAAATCTGAATTTTTTTTTTGTTAACAAAACTTAAATTTTTGCATAGTCACAATATCTTTGAACTCTTGTACAAATTCATTTTGTTGATCAATTAGTATAACATTTCAACTAAAAAAAATTAAATTAAATTTTCATAACGTTTAAATTTAACTTACATAAACTTTGTTCAAAAAAAAAAGAATTACATAAACTATATAGACGACAAAGTAGAATTTAATAATAATGACAGAGATATGCAAGTTTAATTTGGTTGATAACTTAGATATAATGGATTGATCGGGTTATGATTGATGAATATTTTTTGATAATTTTTTTGTGAGACTTCGAAAACTTATTAAAATAGAGTGGATTGGTGTGATATTTTTTGTTCTAATTTGATCATAAAATTAAAATTAAATAAATGAAGACCGAAGACAGAAAAATTAAAAACCGAAGGCATAAGAATCAAATCGAAGAAAGATGAAGATAAAAAATAACTTTCTAATTGTCAAATGGCATTAATATTTCTTATTTTCGATAAATCAGGTAGCTTTTCAATAGAATTCAGTTTAAATATGTATTTTTTAATTGGTTTGGGAATTATTAGTTTAACTCAGAGAAATCTATATGTTTTTCAAACCATTTTTCTAAATTCAAAACCGTAAATGGGACTGGTTGATTTGCGGTGCTACTTAATTTACGAAAGTTTTAAACATATTTTGAAGAAAGGTTTGTTGTTCCAACTAGAGGGGTGAAAGGAGGTTGGATTCCGATAATTGTAAACTTAAGATGGCAAAATAATTTATATACAACTCAAAACATAACCGTTCTTATGAAAGAGCGAGAATTACGTCTTTATGATAAAAGAGAACAACAGAGAAATCGACAGAACAATAATATTATAAATAAATTTAACTTCTGCATACATGTATCAAAAATCAGTTTGCCCGAGAAACATATTAAAAATGTTACCATTTTGTTCATATACGAGTATTCACGACGAGACTAACTAGAGCTTGACAAAAAGAAAACATCATAATTTTGATAGTAAAAATTTGAGGATAGCGGATGAGTGTAATAAATTATTCTCAATTCTCATTTGATATTGTAGTAGTTCTCACCTATGTTTTCAATTCCATAAACCAATAGACTTAAAATTAAACGTTATATCAACCACAAGTTTGTGAAAAGACAAATACATGATTGATCATAGGCATTTGGGTAGTACTAAGCAACTTAATATTGAGAGAAAATAACAAACTTTCTTACCAAAATTTAATTCTATGTAACGGGAATGATTAAAATATGTTACTATTAACTAATATGTCAGACCATATATATATTATAATAAAGAAATCTGCGTATACAACTCCATGTAACGGGAATGATTAAAATTTGTTACTATTAACTAATTTGACACACCAAAAATATATTTTAATAAAAGAAATCCGCGTGTATACGCGGGTATTCATCTAGTTTATATATAAAAAAAAAAGCGGAAGACATCAAATTAATGTCTGCAATAGGCGTGGGCATTCGGGTACCCGTTCGGGTTCGGGTCGGTTCTTTCGGGTATCGAGTCTTTCGGGTATAGGGTTGAAGGACCCTTTCGGGTATAGGGTTGAAGGACCCATTCGGGTATTTATAAAATTCGGTTCGGGTTCGTTTCGGGTCTTTTCGGGTTCGGATCGGTCCCGGATACCCGAAATATAAGAAAAACTAAAAAAAGGCTAAATTTGAATAAAATTTGGTTAAATTTTGACAAATATAACTAGGAATTTTCAGATTTTTTTATTATTTTAGATATTTCGGTCTAACAATAATTAATATCTCCGAGTTTTATAACTATAATTTTGGGTAATTGGGTTATATCAAGTATAAATATAATTAATATTTTGGGTATATAATTATATTTCGGGTACCCATTCGGTTCTCGGTTCGGTTCGGGTTCGGTTTCGGTTCGGTTTCGGTTCTTCGGGTATATGAGTCTAGGATCCGTTCGGGTATTTTATCGGTTCTAGGTTCGGTTCAGTTCCCTTTTTTCGGGTCGAGTTCGGTTCGGTTCTTCGATTCCGGATATTTTGCCCAGTCCTAGTCTGCAATGTAGATGGTCTTATAATTTTTTAAGTGGTTGAAATACTATTTCTACTTATCAGAAAATTCATAAGGAACAAGAATGGATATATATAACCCACACAGTAGTAAAATTAAAGCTAAGCAATTATCGGCCTCATTTAAATTTATTTATTTTTTAAAAACATATTTCCTTTAAATTCATCCCTATATGTGTGTCTATATATATATATACAAATAGGCACATGCACATACATGCATTTAACACCTTTTTTTTCTTCTTATTATTGCATCATTTTGAGAATTACAATTAAAACAAAGTGAGAGCAGATAATTAGTGCCAAATTAGAGCAAATAGAAAATATTTTTAGAACATTACGATTTTGATCATATTTAAATTTGATTGTGGTCTCGATAAAGATACCCACATTAGCCGCAAAAACTTCAGCTCTGTCGACTAAAAAAACCGACTCGACGGCTTCTTCAAAACCAACATCCCGCCCTAGTTCAAAATGGCATATGTACTCATGCATTGAGTAAAATGGCCAAACTTCTTTAGTGTTGTTGTTCGTAGCCTGATATGTTCATGATGTTAAGGTGAGATTTGGGCAGTATCAAATCATAAAAATTAAATGAAAAAAGAAAAAAAAATGGCAAAGTGTTATAATACGTATCAGTGGGTTGATCTTGTTGATACGTATCAACAAGACACGTGGCTGTTTTTGAGTGGACTATGTATTTTTCTTTTCATCTCATTTCAGATATTTTTTTTTGTTTCTCCTCTCTCCTTTCTCTCCCTTCTCTCCCTATGCGATTTATCTTCTTTCTCTCTCGACAAAATTTCGCTTCATCGATCGATTGAATCATGGTAAGTTCTTCTTCTCTTCATCGATTGAATCTTCATCTTCGATTGTTTGAGTTTTGAAAGTTGAAATTTGGTCCGAAATTGATTGAATCTTCATCCTTGATTCTTTTATTCTTGTTCTTCATCTCTCTTTGTGTGTTTCTTTTAGCAAATATTTTTAGGGTTTTCTGGAGATTTCGGGTTTTGACTAAGGAATTACGGTTTGTCGTGATGGGTGTTTGAGACGATCTAAATTTCATGGATTAATCGGATTTGAATCTTTCCCTTTTTGCATTCTCTGGTATCTATTTCTTAGATATAGGTACATGAAACTTCTCTGTGTTATACCTAGTTCATACAAAGATGGAGATCAACAGCATACGATTTCCAATTTTGTGGTTAGGATAGTGTAATGAGTAGTATTATCTTGAGGACTCGGGCATATCCACTGATGTTCTGTGCTGTATCTGGGGCAATTGGTGATTTCTTGGATGTTGCTTTCAATTTTAACACACAAGCCCTCTTAGATGACAACCTTCTTGGTAACTATTAGTTTTGTTAATGATTCATGCGTGCAAACATATGCAATTTGAACACCTACATCTGAAAATAACAAGAGATCAATACTCCACAAACTTATCCACAAACATATGCAAACATATGCAATTTGAACAACAAGAGATCAATACTCCACAAACTTATCCACAAATTCAAACACCTACATCTGAAAATAACTCACCTGAAAAAACCAGAGAGTCTAGAGTTAGATGGTCATTGCCGGAGGAGGTTCTGTTTTGTTTTAGACTTAATCACGAGCCAATCTTCTGATGTGGGATTGCTTTTCACTTTAGGTGAAATGAAGTAGTTATTAATCAAGCAACAAATTCCTTATAAGAAATTATAAGGAAGAAAAAGGAATTATAAGGAATTATAAGGTTCCTTATAAGAAAGGAATTATAAGGTTCCTTATAAGAAATTATAAGGAATTAAAAGCCCAAGAAGAGAAGGGAAGGAATTAAAATCAATTAAGTCTATTAGTGATTAGTTAGTGCTAGTTACTATTGAAGATATGTATGTTTATATAACTTTTATTTGTAACCACAAATTAGTTAATGAAAATATCTTCCTCTCTTATCTTCTTCTTCCCCACGAAAATCTCTCTCCCTTTCTCTCTCTTGTTCTTGCTTGATCTTGATGAATCAAAGCATAATCTCTACATAATCTAACAGTAGTGAAGTTGGTGACACAGTTCTCTCTGTTTACTAGAAATGTTCACTGACTGTTCTCTCTGTTTCTCTTTTGTATTTTTGCAGACTTGGATGTATATGAAGTAGTGAAGTTGGTGACACAGTAATGGAATGTGGGAAATGTTTTTTTTTTTGTAATATAGGATGCTCTAAGTAGGTGTTTTTCAAAATAAATTTTTGAAAATAAATTTTTAGAACCCCTTATGAGTCTCACCATTGGACACATAAATATTAAGAGTTTCTTATCTAATCTCAACAAATTAATTAATATTAAATATATGATTAAAATATTCAAATGATACCCTGTTGGGTATCAAGGTTAATGATGCTCTAATAGCTTAACATCTTTCTAATGTCAAGAACTATAAGATATTATGAATGCATTGAGGGTAAAAATAATATATAAAACCTGATATGTCTTGATCATAACACGACTATATCTGAGTGATTCAAAGTTCTCGTTATTGTGTAGTCCAAGAATTGTTTTGATGTTGCCAAGTTCGGTGTTCTATGCAATCTTAAAGGGGCTTTGCATTTTTTACATTCAGTATTTTTTCTTTAATAGGAAAGACACCATAATATTGGTGAGCTTCAGGTGGCAACGCACACAGCCCAGCCCCGTCTTCTGAACATTATAATTATAAGGATTGTTAGAACTAAATCTAGAACGGTAGCTGAAAACTTAATTGGTAAAACCACACTGATACTTACAGCTACATATTTTGTTGAATCGGCTAACTTTTTAAAAGAACACAATAGAATTTAATTTTGATTTCGTTCTATTGTGTTTTTAAATTCTATTGCGTTCTTTTTGATTTTAAATAAAATGATAAATTGTTAACGTTGATTTTTTTTTTTAACGCTGAATTTTTTCTATAACAAATCACCAACAGAATACACAGGTATTAAAACCAAATTCAAAGGAAAAACAAGGATGATACCAGTAGGTATCTTATATAAGAAGAGAGGAAAGGAAAGAAAGAAAAAATTTCTATCCGAAACAGTAACAATGGTTACCACATTAGCTAGGCCACATAATTGTAGGGTACGGAGTCTTCAAACAGCCGTTGCCGCATCGATGGATATCACTTCATTCAGCCATCTAGGCCCTTGTCTTGCGATATAGGATTGATGTCTATTGTCCCGAGTTACGCTCAGTGCGATCGCTTCAGCAGCCTTGTTTTCATTGTTAAATGTGTGTTCCAAACTCCAGAAATCAAAATTTTGCTGGAGAGTAAGATAAAACTTCAAATAATAATTAACTATAAAACTTCAAACTTCAAATAATTAAAAAAATAGGTTCGCCCTAAATTTTCTCTCGGGCACGTTCTTCAAGGTAGCCGTTTCTTCAAAGTTTCGACCAGATCTCTTATCCTCCGCCCGACGTCCTCCCCTCACCGTGAGTCGTCTTCTTCCGCTCGCCGTCGCTCGTTGTGTGTCGACCCTTTCTCCGGCCTCCGGCCGTGAGATAGGGGCCGACGATTTCTGTTGCCGTCGTTTTGCGTCGTTTCTAGTTTTAAAAATGTTCTCAGCCGTCTCTCTGTTTGGCGGTGTTACACGCCGTCCCTCGCCATCTCTGTTACGGTTCGCAGAGCTTTCCTGCTCCTCTCTCCTCGTGGCTGTGCGAAGGCTCATGGTCCAGGAATCTGACTATGGCGTTTGTGTCGTGGCGTCACCGTTCAACCCTCACCCGTCGGATCCACCGCATTTACTCCAACATATGCCTCGGAGTCCTACCTTCCATCTACCGGAGATTCTCGACTTGCGCTGCAAACAAATCCATATCTGTGAGCGAGCTTCCCGAGATGCGACTCTTTCTTTTCCTCTGTTTTGTCTTGCCGATATGCTTTTCAACCATCGATCCTCGTCTTCACGGCTCCACATCTGCAAGCCCTCTTCGGGTCAGTTTACCGGATACTTATTCTCACCCTCCATCTCCGAGGAGATGTGTATCTTTCATGGCTGGTTTTCACTGCAAGCCCAAGGCCCATATGTAATTATGGGAGTTATTGAAACTAAATGGCGCTGCAATAAAATCTCTTCCCGTGAGAGAGTTCTCCGAGATCGGAAACCTGCTCGAATTTTTGGCCTATGGCCTCTATTTTTGCCGGATCTGCTGTCGTCTTTGTTGCGTCTCCCTTCAATCAGTTTCGTACAGTGTCGAGGACAAACTGCTTCGAAGCTATCAAGGGTTTCGTCGTCGAAGCAATCGGCCGGTCCTGCTTCTTCCGTCTTCGAGAAGACGTGCAACATATCCGGCTACTCTTTATTATGGGCTTGGCCCAATATGACGACGATGTTCGTCTGTCCGGTGTTTCTTCGGTTTCTCACCGTCGCCCCTCCTCCCCTTCGGTTCAGCCACCGGTATCAGTTGTCTCCGCCACCCGACCAACATGCTCGCTGCTCAATCATCGAAGTTAAATGTTTGTTCGAGCCCAATCCGTTGATCTCAAGACCTTCACCGAGAGGTGTTATTATCCCGAGCTTATTGCCGGGAAACCTTGTGAATTTCTCTATCGACTTGTCTTCTTGCGTAGCGGTCTGCACGAGACCACAAGAGGCAAACGATTTCGTTTCTACGAATATCGGAGATAGGGGTTTTCCTTCAACGTCACATTCCAAAGTGACTAACTTTAAACTTTTCGGCTTTGCCGTGAAGTTTATTTTGACGCATTTGAGGTTTGTCCCAAATTCGCTGTCCATCTTCTATGATGATCTATCTGTTTTATGTTTTATTGCTTTTAATTTGTGGTGTAGCAAGTTCAGAGGATGCTTAATTCCATCTCTTTGTACTTTGAAAGATTAATTTAATGAAAAAAGTGTTGAACCAAAAAAAAAAAAATTAACTATAAATAGATTTCTCTTTTTAATTTAGTATGTATGTGTGTGTACACTGACACAACACATTTGAAATCTGATTCGCAAAGGGAACTGGTCCAAGACCAGTGCACTTGTGACTTTGTATATATATTTATTTACCCCACACATTTTCACCATTTATAGAAAAACAAAAATTACCATTAAAATCTTGGAGTGTGTGACGTATGAACAAAACAAGATTGGTTTTTTTTTCTTTTAAAGGTATTAAAGGTTTATTTACTTCTTGTTAGTTTGGTTCCAGACGTCGAAGCGTTGATCTAACGCTGAAGGAAACTTCTCGTTGTTTTCTTATTTATAAAACAGCAACCATTGTATATACTAAAGATGTAAACGTCAAAACCGGTAGAAGAAGTTAGGGAGACGAGGGGTAAATTAGTAAATTGCAGAGCATCATATTTCATTCCTAACAAACCATCGAGTCGAGTTCTAGATCGGACCAGATAAGATCACGTCGAATCGAACGGTCATAAAACGTCCGACTCGTTGCTGCAGTTGCCAGCGGTTTCGCCACGTGTCCCGACCAAGTCGCTCACACGTTCGTATTTTCGCTATCTAAAAACTAAAAAAAAAAAAAAAAGAGAATTTTGATTGATTGTGAGCGGAGGAAAAAGAAATTCAACGTTTTTTCGCAGCGAAACTTTCAACATTCAATCTGCGAATCGTTCATCGAATTAGGGTTTTTCCCCCATGTTCTAATTTCGTTTCGGTCTCTCTGTAAAGGAATCACCTTTGAGGTTTTGCGTCCCGTTTTAGGTACGTCAGCTCGAAATTTCGGCTCAATTGGATTTGATTATCCAATCATTGGCTCTTCTTCCGAATTGTGATCGGTTTCTATTGCATTTAATCGGGAATAACGTTTAATTTGAATTTGGAAATTGAGTTGAATTCGACGTATGATTTAATTTGATTTTTCTTTTTCTATTCTGGTTTATTGAATTTTCGTCTGGTTCCTGCTGGAATGATGGTTGTTGCTGCTCTTGATATTTTGATCCCATGTGAATTTGGAGGATGAGATATTAGTAGGGTTTGTAGCATCATGGATTTGGAGAGTGAAAGCTCTGCTCTTGAAGATAATGAAGTTGAGACTCTTGGGGATAAACTTGTCTCTGCTTCTACTACTACTGTAGAAGCTGATAACCATAAACAGTCGAATGTTGAGACTTCTCCTCCTATTTCAAAGGGGTTTGGTTTAAGGAAATGGAGGAGGAGGAGGGTAAGGAGAGGTCTTGTTAAGGATGATTCCTTTGTGAATATGGACAACAGTAAAATTTTGAAGAGGGTGTTCTCGGGAGCTGCAGATCCGCATGCTAAACAAATGCATTTTCCGTCACCGGAAGTCAAACAAGATAGCCTTGGCTCGGTGAATAACGTGGCTGGTTTTGCGATAGCTGGGTCTAGTCATGGCGCTGGTCTTGCTTTTTCAGCTGGTATGGATTCGGATAACAGTGAGGATCCAAGTAGCAAGTCCTCGACTGCAGCCAGCGGTCCCAAGGTTAGGTACGAGAGGAAAACGGGTCATTCTTGGGGCAAACAGAGCGCCAAGTATATGGGTGGAAAGAGTGTGGTTAGCTGGGGTGGTAGTGTTCAACAAAGGAAGACTAGTGTAGAGAAGAGTAAGAAAGTTAGAGGAGAAAGGATCAAAATCGAGAAGGAAAACTCTCATTCCAGTATGGAATCTGCTGACTCAAGAAGCTCCAACTTTGTGTTTATGCAGGGTGCTTCCTATAGTTTGAGTAGCAGAGAACAGGGCGGAGGAAGAATGATGGATTACAACGAAGAAAATAGTGATCATGAGGCACATACTTCGAACCATAAAGATAACGCTAGAGAGGAAGATGAAGAAGAAACCGAAGATTATTCACAAGGAGACTCTGTGGAAGAATCCCAAATCAAGAACAATGGTTCCTCAGACAATCTGGATCCATTAACTGAGGCCTTCAACAGTTTCCACAATTTGCAGGAAGCCCTTAAAAAAGGTAACAATTTCATGATTCATGGTGTTTCATTTGGATTTTGATGGTTGCTGCATTGTAGATAGTCCTTATTAACTAAAACCTGAATAACTCTATCACTGGTTCCTTATAGTTCCTTTTAAATATTAACATGATTGTTTACATGAACTTCTGGTTCCTTTCCGATTTTTAGAGCTTGAAAAATTTCAAGAGCTTGGGAAAGAACCTGTGTCATCACTGCATGATGGAGCAGAAAGCAGCAGCTGCATACACGCGGGACATGAACGAGCTAGTGAAGCAAGTTCCTCTCGCCGGTTTGGGTCTGAAAATATGGGAGAACTGGGATCAACTTCTCTAGAATCCGAGATACAAAACCTGGTGAACAATGTAGAGCATCTGGAGATCAAACTAAAAGAAACAAGGTCTATCCTCGAGGTTAAAGAATCACATATCCGTGAACTCAAATCCACCATAAGCGTTTCAGAGCCGGGTAATCGAGGAACAGAGATCGGGATCGGAGAGATTTTCCAGCAAAAGATGGAGGCAGAGATTGAACATCTTATATTCTCAAGGTCAGTGGAAAACTTAAAAGGACAGATCAAACTGATTGAAGAAGAGAAGACATTGGCTGAGAATGAAGCTCATAAGACGCTGTCAAAGCTTGGAGAAGCAGAAACCAAAGCTGAGATTCTAAAGAATCAAGCTCAAGGTTTACAAAACCAGTGTGTAGAGATCCAAGAAGTGAAGAGTTTCAAGAAGGGTGTGTTTAAGACCACTTCATGTCTTCTTCTACAGTTAGGCTTGCTGTTTATACTGTTTAATTTCCAGTTAATGCCAGAATCAGAGATTGTTGTACCCACATGATCAATTTTTCTTTCAAGGAATATGTTTTATTTTTTTTGTTATTGGTCACCTTTTTTTGTTTTTCTTAGTAATATATTTACTACATATATTGCAACATATTTGACTCCAACAGACCAACTCCTCTTTGCATCTTCTTTGTTTTTCTGTGTGCTGCAATGGCATGACATCAGTGTGTATGTTATATATTGTTGTCTTTTTTGTCAACTTTGCCATCATTTTCCATAAGCTCTTTTTAAAAAATAAGTAGAAGATATATATATATATATATATATAAACACACATTGACAAAAGAGTACCATTTCATATGGTTAACCTGGTTTAAGGAGCAGTTTAGAGTTTTAGTTATTTGTGTCCGAATAATTATCATCGATTTTTTGTGTAACCATAAAATTCTGAGCTTTAATTTCGTTGCACCGGAGTCCGGAGACCAAATCAGATCAAAATAGTCACTTTATCATCGATTTTGTTTTAGTTTGATACTAAACAAGGGTTTAGAATAATTTTCCTGTCGTATTTAATTTAGTCGGATCCGACAAAGTACTATACAAGCTCTTGACCCCAAAAAAAAAAAAAAAATCTTAGCTCTTAAGAATATATAAAGATGACCGATTCAATTTAATTGTGTGAATATTATGTGGTGTTTCTGAAGACACTAAAGAATTGGCCTTATGTCATTAGCTGCAAGTGGGAGACTTTGACATTTGACTATAAACAGCCATCTTAATGTTGGTTTGTTCGAACACACATAAATAGAAATTAACAATGCCCACGTCTTGAAGAGTTTTAGACCAAACCAACAATGAATAAACAATATACTTTTGTATATAACTAAATGATTCATTTAGACTCATAGGTATCTTATTGATGATCTTTGGATTTGTAAACCTACAAATCTTTTTACAACTTTGGACCTACCAAAGTTTGGTAAAAATGAGATATATAGAATTACATTTAAATATAGAGATTTGATTTTTCTTTCTATCTAGCTCAGCTTTGGTGTGTTTCAAAACTACAAGTTGTGGTATGTAAATATATGTTAAGATACTGTAAGAAAAAGAAAAAATACCGTAGTATGTAGAAAGTTTTCTAATATGTACAAACTTGAACTATAAGATCATAGCATTTTCTTTTAGTGGAAATAAATAATTGCTTATTTCAATTTTTATTAGTAAGTTAACACTTTTTTTTTTAGCGTGTAAATGACGAAAATACTCATCCCTATGTTTATCCATGTACCGTCCACATGCATACACGTCGTACTGTACATGGGCTAAATTGTCATGAATAATGAAATAAGTGTTATTTTCTTAAATAAATTCAAAAAATGCTATAAAATTTAGAAACTTCAAATAAGTGATCTTACATGCAAAAACTCCTAATAGAAATGTGTAATATGGCTTGCTTAGAGACCCACTATTCTACAAATTATAGATTACAAAATGTAAACTTTGGTTTGTCTATAGTTCGGTATTCCAATTAAAGGCAGCAAGTTCTACTATTAATGATCAATTCGTCCCAAAAAAAAAGAAAATTCCGATTACCCAATATATGGAGAAACCATTTGTTTGAAAAAAAGAAAAAAGAAAGATAAGATGGTGAGATGAATAAAATGGTTTACTTTATGTAAATTTGGTCAATTTAAACCATCATGCTTTATGTGAATCCAAAAGCACAATAAAGAAAGAAAGAAAAATTCAAAGCTTGAGAGAAGCATACAAAATAGTATAAATTCCCTCTCATCAAATGAACAAAAGACCCCACCAAATTAGATTAAAAGCCAAACACCAAGAACTTCAAGAACCAAGAACCAAGAACCAAAAGTATCTTTCTCTCTTTTCTTAGACTACAATGTCAACAACTCTTTTTACCATCATTACTCCCTAATTTCAGTTTTTTTTTTTTTTTTGGGTTTTTAAATTAAAAATCTTACTTGCTTGCATATATACGTTTCTTAGACTCTTTCTTCTTCTTATTCTTCGTTAGGTGGCAACTCATTCAAGTCAAACTCCAAAAACGTTCTCTTCAATTTCTTCACCTCTTGCATCATTGTCTCTGTTACTTGACTAGTATACGCTGCTGCTGGAGCGGTTGAAGCGGTTGGAGCTGCGGTTGCAGCCGCCTCACTAGAAACTGGTCCAGTCCAATGACATCTCTTGTGACCTCCAAGAGCTTGACCTGTTGGGAAGCTTTTATGACAAATGTTGCAAACGTGATCTCCATTATTGCTACTGCTTAAAGATGTGTTTGATCCTTGAGCACTAGCTAAACCGGTTATTATTGCTTCGGTTCCAAGTAATGAAGCTTCATCGTTTGCCCTAGCTTGATGATTCTCCATTATCTTGACCTTGTTGTGACTTGCTCTATGACCTCCTAAAGCTTGGTAAGAAGTAAACGACTTGTTGCAAGTCACACACACGTGCTTCTCACGTGCACCACCACCACCTTCCTCAGCTGCAGCGACAACAACCTCAGGCTGATGATGATCATGAGCTGATGATGATTCTTTCTCCATCTCAGACAATTTTTTCTTCTTCTTCTTCCTCTTCTTCATCATCTCTTCAACGGAATGCGAATCAGAAGTCTCTGCAACATCGAGATTAGCAGCTTCTGCAGTAGTAGCTAAGAACAATAGATCCTTAGCAACAATATCCTTCATATCTTCTGATGGTGGATCCTTCAAATCTGATTCATCAGCCTTCAAAACACTTCTCCTTCCTCTCTTCCCTGTCGCGGGCCATCCTTTAATCGATTCTTTAAGATCAACAACCTTTTCCAATTCCCAATGATTATCCCATAACTCCGAGTTCTCATCATCATCATCATCATAATCCGAGCTTATAAACTCACCATCATGATCATCAATAGAGAGTGTAGAAGACGACGAATAACCAAGTGGATGAGGATGATGCTGAGGATGAGGAGGAGGAGGCAAAACTCCTTTCCATCCTCTGTCTGGATGAAACCTCATGTGTCCATATAATGCCTTCATTGATGTAAACTTCTTATGACAAACACAACAATCAACTTCTAATTCACCTCTCTCAGATCTACTAACCACACCAGACACCGTCTTTGGTCTCACCATAGCGAATTTCCGAGTTTCGAGAACATGTATCCGTTTATGACCTCCTAAAGCCTTACCTGACTTAAACCTTTTACCACATTCACAACATATATGCTTCTTGTCTTCTTCTTCCACATCTCCTTCTTCGAGATCCATACTCTTAGCTCCATCATCTTCTTCTTCTTCTTCTTCCCCGAGACCGATACTTTTAGCTTCCATTTCTTCTTCTTCAATTTGATCTTCTTCTATGTCTTTTCCTTTTCCAGCTATGAAAGGTTGGAAGTTAGGAATTTTAACCTTAATAGATCCGAATCTGGGTCTCCCAAGTGAGAATCCACAGTTGGTTTTGTATCCACGTAATTGTTCCATTTCTTTCGAAGCTTGAATCCACACAAAAACCAAGCTCAGATTGAAGCTGAGACAGATCTCACCAGCTCATAATTTAAAATAGGTTTTTTTTTTCTCTGTAGATACCCTAACTTAGTGAAGAAGACAATCTCTCACAACTCTCTCAAACTCAACAAAATCTCAAAGATATAAAAATTCGAAAAGAGAATCGAAGGAAGAGCTGAAGAAGAAGTTGAAGAGGAAGAAGAGGCAATAGAGAGAAAATAAGAGGCTATTGCCACGAGAGTGAAGAAGAGTCTGTATTGTGCCTCACGTTTTTGGATGAATAGTCTCTATTTATTTTATTGATTGATATATATATATATATATATTTTATTGATATATATATAAATAGCTTTTGTTATTTAAGTTTAATTAATTAAATGTTATAGATAGTTGTGTATCGTATCTCCTCCTTGTAGCACTTAGCCACTTACCAAACCATACAAGATATGACTTTAACCTACTTAAGGTCGTGTTTGACTGTTTATACAAAACTCAATCGCTAAAGTATTTGACTAGTAAACACTGTTTTTATGGTAAATGAGTAAGCAAAGACTAATATTTTATTTATGTTAATTTAACATCTTTTGGATTTAATAGTATTACCATATTTCTTTTGGGTATATTCAAAGGGTATATTGAGTTTCCTAGTTTACCAAACGCGGAACGTGGTTTTTTGTGTGTGTTTAAGCATAATAAAGTTGAGTTCACGTTTTGGGTTTGGAACCAAACACGTCGTAATCGAGGATCGTGCATTAGGGATTAGGGAAGAGTAATAGGTGATTAATTTCCATTTATTTTTTCGTGGGCATTGCAATTTATGGCAGTTAAATCAAGATTTTATTTGGATTTTTTTCATTTATTATTTATTATTTGAGATATCCCTTTGCATCAAAAGAAAATCTTCGATTGGGATTCCAAAGGTTTTTTTTTTATCAAGACAGGAAAAAAAAAGAAGAAGAAAGAAATAAATTGTTTTTTTTTTTTGCCAATGAAAGAAGTAATATTGTTTCAATACTTATCTCTTTAAATCCAATTTAAGTCTTCAAAAATTAGGGTTCTTAATTTTTTTGGCCCCACGCGCTTCTGCCATCACGATCCTCAAATTCATACCTCCTGTTAGAGTTATACTATACATGCTTTATCATATTCATTTTCATTTCCTATCAATCCCTAAATTTATTATTTTCGTTATTAGTTTACGTCTTTTTTTTGTGAAATCAAATACTTTTTTCTTTTCCGGTTTGGTTTTTATTTTCGGCTTTTTTGGATAATTTTTGTTTTTTGTTGGTCAACAGATAAATTAGAAACCATTTTCACCAAATATGAAATAACAGATTCGTTCAACTTTGAAATATGTTTTGAGTCATTGTTTGTTTTTGAATGAAATGTTTTGAGTCATTGTTGTTTATCCAAATTAAACACTTCTATTTTTTTTTGTGCTAAAAGCACTTCTAAATTTTATCTCAAACTTATGCACTTTAATTCAAATTATATATTTTGTATTAGAATTAAACAAGTTTTAAGAGTTGTAAAACTTTATCATTAAAAATACAGTCTACAACATAAATTTTACGGTTCCAGGTACGTGCATTGTGCAAGATGCGAAGAATAAGTAAATAACATATATGTAAAAAAAAAAAATATATATATATATATATATATAGTATAAAGCATTTCTATTGACACATATTAGTATAATATCTTTAATTATACCATTGAAATAAACAACCGATACTTCTAAATCTTAAAAGATCTAATAAAAATACATTTCCCAGAAAATCATCTTTAATACTTTTTTCCAATTTGTTTTAGTCATTTGGATTTATTTTTTGGTCTCTTATCCACTTTTACCATTTGAAACCTATTTATTTTCTTTTCCATTTTTATTAAATAATTTAATAAAAATAAAAAGTTGTAATAGAAACACATGTAAAAATCTATTTACTGTTAGATACATATAATATATAAATGTTTTAATATAACATTAACAAAGTGAGACTTTTGGTATTTGTCAGTTAAAAAGGAAGGTAAGTATTTATGCAGTCTTACATTTATGCATGGGCTTGATTGGAAAGAGTTTTATAGGCTGCACACAATCATATTTATTTCTACAGCTAATTTTTATTTTCAATCATGATTTCTACACATTTTTAAACCTACAGTCATTTGTATCTTTTTTTGGCTGTAGAGAGATATATTTCCACAACCTATATTTCCTCTCTTTCACTTTTTAAAAAGCCACACCCAAAATCCTACAGCAAAAAAACACAGCATAAAATCGAAAGCTACAGCTGTTACCAATCAGGCCCCATATCTCATTCACCGCCTCAATTAATTCAATTATTTATATAAAACAAGAAATCCATAAGATAAATTCAAATTAATTGTTTCAAACCTTTTTTACATAATTATTAAGATTCTTTTTAGAGTATTTGTAATGGATAGCCTTCAAAACTTTGTAAATTAGTTTTTAAGTTTGGACACTATTCACTTGTACTGTTCACAAAGGGAATGACACATAAATCCCTCATATCTATTTGTCTGGATGATAACATCCAGATAACAATGTTATCATCGTATATAGTTATCCACATATATTTTAATTGAAATTATTATCCGAATATCAGTAATTCATATATAACTTATCTATACATTAATATGAGGTTAGGGTTCAATATTCAAGTTTATAGTTTAGGATTTTATGGTTTAGTGTTTTTGGTTTAGGGTTATGATTTATTGTTTTGGGGTTCATGATTTAAAGTTTTAGGGTTTAGAGTTTCTGATTATGGGTTAGGGTTTATGAATAAGGGTTTATGGTTTAGCATTTAGGGGTTAGGGTTTAGCTTTTAGGGTTTCTGGTTTAGCTTTTTAGGGTTTAGGGTTTAGTTCGTCAGATACCTAAATTATCTCTGGTATCTAGTTGTATAACATGGTTATCTATAAACATGATTTCGTTAGTTCATCAGATATCTAAGTTATTTTTGGTATATAGTTGTATAACATGGTTATCTATAAACTTGATTTTGTTAGTTCGTCAGATATCTAAGTTATCTAGGATATATAGTTAGATAACATGATTATCTATCGTTAATTCGTCAGATATCTAAGTTAGCGTTTAATGCAGTAATTTGTTCATTTTATTAACAATAAGGGTGTAATTGTCTGAATCTTAGATTTACTTTTTGCAAAACTAAATTTGAAGTATATAGTGTTACTTACTTAATTTTAGAAGTATTTAAGGCTACCTATTAAATTTACCCTTCTTTTTATATAAAACAAGAAATCCATTAGATAAATTCAAATTGATTGTTTCAAACCTTTTTTTACATAATTAATTTTCATAATTATTAAGATTCTTTTTAAAAACCAAAAAACAGCCCAAGCTCCTACGAAAAACAACAGAGGAGAATTTTCAGCAATGGACAAAAACTTAATGGAGCAAGGCCGCATGGAGGTAGAAGGCCTACAGGTCATCTAGTAAGTTGTTGTATTCACCGGTAAGTAAATAGTATTTCCTCTGTTTTTTTTGTTTTTTTTTATATGTCGTTTTAGAGTTGTTTTTTTTTCCAAATTAAGTAAAAAAATCAACTCTAAAACGACATATAAAAAAATAGAAGCTAGTAATATTATCATTAGATTTTGTGCCAAATTTAGAGTTGATAATTAATTTGTGGCCAAAAACTTTAGTGGAGGGCCACTCCTACTAGTCATTCAAGTTGAGAGAGATTTAAACGTTTAAAATATAATAATAAAGTTTTTGTCAAAAAAAAAAGAGGATCGGTGAGTTAATAGAAAGAAAAAAAATCCTCTTTACAATCAATGCTAAACAACTTGTAGGAGATGTTAAGATCGACTTAACACAGTTATTTCAACTTATTTGTTGATCTTTCCTCACACAAAAAAAAAATCTAAACAGAATAGATCGACTTAAGACCTAAATTTTCGGTAAGAAACCATGAAAAACACATTTTTCGACAAGTAAAAATATGTAAAATTCAAAGCAAACCAGCTATTTTATAGTTTATATATATATATTCTTCCATAATTAGGAGAATATTCTTCTAACGATAAACAAACGATGCTCAACTTAGGCCATAAATATATCTAAATTTATGACCTTTTGTTTTGTTTTTTGGAATAAAATCTTCGAACCAAATCTAGAAGATCTTCGAAGGGATTGTTTCGACTTATGATCTCAAGGCAATTCCCAAGTCCGTGGAAAATGTACATTTTTAATATTACAACAAAGCAAATTACACAAAAGAACAGCTTCTGAATCGAACCGTAGTCTCTCTCTCTCTTTTTTTTTTTTGCCGGTATGATTATGAAACCTAACCAAGACGGCATATAACAGATTATTTTATGTAAGTATTTTTTTAAAAATTGTTTTTTATCAAAGTAATGAATCGAGATAAGAGTAGTCTCTGGTTCGACCATACTCCAAGAGACTTCCATAAGTCCGGTCCCAAACACCGATGAAGAGAGATTCAGTATCTGGGCTAAACGAAATCCCAGATATCTCTCCAAAGAAATCAATCTCTTGCTCCTTTTTGTAACCTGCTTTTGTATCATAGATATGAACAAAATCTGCTGGCTCGGCCATTGCAATGTACTGCCCGTCTGATGTGAACCTAATGGACCGGACCGCTCCAAGGTTACCTTTTAGTACGGCGACTGATTCCGAGAGATTCCTTGTGTCCCAAATACGACAGGTCTTGTCTTGGTTTCCTGTGGCAAATGTTACACCGTTCGGATGCCAAGCCGATGCAAATGAATAATCCAAGTGACCTTTCAGCGTCCCGACCGTCTGCAAACAATATTCAAAACCTTAAGGCTCCAAGACCTAACCGAAGTAAAATTAACAGTACCAGGACGAAGAATGTTAAGTACCTGTCCGTTGCTTGAGTCTACCAATAGACCATCTGGGTCATCTCCAACCACTGCTACTAGTTTTCCATCAGGACTAAGGGAGCTATGCTGTTAAATTTTACAAAATTATAATTTTGTAAGATCCGAGTTTTATTTATCCGCAGGTGATCCAAAAAAAACGAGAAATTAAGTGAGCTTACATTGACTGGCCAGAGATAACGGAAGAGTTGGACAAGCTGATATTTCTCCATATCAAAGTCTCTGACTCCACAGTCATTATTTGAGGCCATGAAATGAAGTGCGCCACTAATAGGACCATATAACTAGTTTCAGTTTCTGTTCGTCCTATCGTCTAAAATCAGAAGTCCAGAACCACCAAATTGATATGAAAGGCAAAGAGGTACCTCGAGTTTCTGTATATATCTACTGCATTGGTGATAGCGTTTTCGGTGTAAGTTGTGCGTGAGCAGAAGCTCACACCAGGTCTATCAAGATGCTGTGCAGGAGAAACAAAAAATGCACAAAATTAAAGAACATGAATAAGTAATGTTGGCATTTTAAATCAATGGAAAGAAAATTCAAAGCAGTTAGTGGAAACACAGCGATGTGCTATTATCCTTAATATCCATTCAAAGCTTCTAAACTAACCTTGCAAATGAGTTCTCCCTGAAAACCACCAGCAACTAGCAGCCTTTCTTTTACTGCAAGAGTGCTAACTTGAGTCTCTGTAAATCCTTCCAGCAAACTCTCGGGATGTTTCTGAAAAAAATGGAACATCGGCTTTAGATAAACCAAACAGTGACGAAAAGAAACCCAGAGTCAAAACTAATTAGATGGTTTGGATAAGGCTTGAAAATCGCACCTCAGACGGAGCCACATGACCTTTAACATTAAGAATTTCATTCCTGCAACCTGTCAAAGAAGACCAGTGGCTAATAGAGTAGTTGGACAACAGGTAAACATCATGTTTTGATGTCGCCCAGACCAAATTCCTCAGCTGCAATAAAGAATAAAAAATAATTTAGCCTAACAATGATCAGCTTTCCATGAGACTATGGTTCCATCAGCAATACTAGCACAGGGGAGGTCTACATTTGAATTTCACGCATCACACAATGTAAAAAACAACTACCAGAGACAGGGGTTAAGTGTAATGGTGCACTTGACAAACCTGAAAATGAAGAATGGTTGATCTAACAGATCTAGAATTCCTCCTGAACGTATAGAAAGAGCCGCCTTTCTCAGTATCCGTGCAATTCTGCTTTCCAATAGGGAAGACTATAGTGAGAAAAGGACAACATAGGTATATCTTCTAATAGATAACCTTGGAGAAGCATGAAATGTAACTCACCTTCACAGATGCCTCGCCCGAATTGGGGATATTTTCATAGTTTTTATACTGTTCTAGCCTAGTTTTCCTGTACTCTTTTCTAGTAACGCTAAGTCTATCCCACGGTATACCCTGAATGTCCTTTCCATTCCGAGCTTGAGCAGCAGAAGTATCTGCGGCCTTGTTCTGAGATACGTAATTGCGTGTTAAGAATATACTCAAGTCAATCAGAAGAAGAGGAAGAAGAAAAAAAAAAGAGAAACAGAGGAAAACAAACCAATTGGTCGAAATCTTCAACTTCGGAATCAGATGCATCGATATCCCGTCCATCAAACTCTGCATTCATATCATCCTCCAGATCATCCATGTCGTATTCATCAGCCATATATTCATCTTCAGGTTCATCACCATTGTAATCAGACATGGTGAGATCAATAGTGGAAAATTCTCAATCACAGAGATGAAACAACTTCCATTAAACAAGGGAAACAGAACAAACCAAAGTCAGCCATTTCGACCTCTAAACCACCCGAATCCAGCTTCCAACCTGCAATAGTAAAATACAACCACACAATCTCTGATCATAATTTTTGAATAACAATTTCACGCAACAGAAAACAATCCTAATTCTATTTGTAAGATTATTTCTCACAGCGAATTACGAAATTTCTAACTCTGTGAGCATAATAATAAGCCTCCCATGAAAAATTCGGATTCCAAAGTTCAAAATCACGCTTACCGCAACTTCCAAGAAGGGAGGGACAGATTCGATTTTCACTTCTCCAGAAATCCCCGGAAATTCAATTGAAATTCCAACGTAACACGCACAAGCAGATAGACCCTAACAGCCGAAACTAAAGATCAATAATTTTCGATCTCATGCACTTAAAAAAAAAACAGGAAAGATAGATATGGATTCGATTAGATCATCGTCATGAACCCAGAAAACCCTAATTTCGTCTCGCCAGGGAATAAAAATAATCAGAGAATTAAACAAATGGGAAGAGAATCGGATACCCAAAACTGGTTGAGAATTGACGCGAATTAGGTAATCACCGGATCTGAGGATCGAATTTATATACACAGCGTCTCAAAATCTATACTCCATATAAAAAAAAAGACTTTATAATATCCACATCAGCAGTTTAGTATCCAATAAATAATCACCACGCATTCACTTACATCTTCCAAGTTAAACCAATATTAACAATTTGTTTTTTTGATGATTTCATATAGTATATTGAAAATTAAGTTAACAATCACCACGCATTCACTTACATTTTTTTTTTCTTTTTAATTGGAGTGATCCTAAACTTTCTATGTCCAGACTAATCTCTAGCGGTCTAGCAGCCGGGGTCTACGCCAAAAAAATTTCAAACGTATTTTGTGGCCAAACGGAGTCAAACCCCAGGGCTAGAGAGCAATCACATACTCAACCCTTTGAGAGACTACCATTTGGTTAATTCTCGGTAACATTAGTAAATTCTTCTAATTAATCCCAAAAACAACCTTAAATTGATATAATAGGTATATTTTTTTTTCCAAGTGTAATTCGGTTGCCAAGTGTTTTCTTAGTTATGTAATTCACACAAAGATAAAATAGGAGTGAATTTTCCTAAATAATTATAAAATTCACGAACTTTTTGCAGAATCATATACTTTTGGCTGTACTTGTGCAAGAAACTGTATATATTTGTTGTTTACTGCATCTATTAAAAGATAAGCTAACAATTTTCGGGAAATATTCTTAAATAGCTCACAAAATCTGGAAACATAAAAAAATAATATACAACCTCAAATAAAATATTTCATCCGTTTTAAAAAGAATGTCATTCTGACAATTTTCACACAAATTACGAAAACTAATAAAATATCTATTTTACTCTTTATTAATACACAAAAAAAATTATCTTTCTAATTAATACATTCAAACACTAGGGTTAAAACTGAATTTTTAATAAAAAATTTGCATTAAAAATATAAAGTGACACTTTTTATGTAATAAAAAAAATGTTAAAATGATATTTTTTTTAAAACGGAGGGAGTAAAACACTTCAATTTTTTCCCCATTATTGGGCTCACAAAATATCGTTATGATGTGAGTCGGCGACTGCCACTTCCATCTAGAAAGTCTAAACTTCGCGCGTGGAATAACAGAACCCTAGCGCGCGAGTGGGCACGTGTCATAATCATGAACAGTCCACGTCACACATTAGGCTCTCGTCTCTCCAACTTTTTTTTTTGGTTTTAAATAAAATAAAAGAGAAAATTTCGTAATTCGTTTTCTCGGGAAAATTTCTGATTTTCTTGTCCGAGAAAATAAAAAGAAAAAACGGCGTCGGGGGGAATTCGGCAATGATTCTGAGGAAAGTATGGGGATCGGTGTGGAGCCGATCGAATAGTTGCAAGGATTCGGTGATTCAGGTTCCTATGTTGTCTCCGTCGTCTCTTGGCGCGTTTGATCAGCTACCGATAGATATTATAGTCCAGATACTGATGTTGATTGAGCCAAGAGATGCTGTGAAATTGATCTTAGCGTGCAAAGCCTGGAAATTTTTGGCTGGCGGTAATCGCCTCTGGATATTCTATCTCCAGTGTTCGCAAGAGCCATGGGACTCCATTTTCTTCGCCGAGACGAGTTTGCGTTCCGGATATCCTCTCCGGTGAGTTTTCGAATCGGTTGAGCTGTAGAATCACTGTAGATGATTCAAGGTTTTATCTGTTTTGCAGAATGCTTTCTAGTCAATCAGGGGAATTGTCGTCGTTCATGCGCATTTATGGTCAGAGGGCACAAGTTCCTGGTTCTGTAATTATTGATGGTATGTTCCTTATTGCATTTGCGTGTACTTAGTTTTTGTCTTTCTTATAATTGTTCTGTGAATGTGTTAACTGCTTTTTTGTCATTTAGGTGGTTCTGGATATTGCAAGTTTGGCTGGAGCAAGTATGCTTCACCTTCTGGACGTTCTGCGACTTTTCTGGTGAGTTAATTCTTTGTAATAAAAGCAGTTCGGTATTTTCTTATTACAAAAGATAATAAGCTTGCCTCCTTCTCTCTTGCACACAAGATAGTTCTTACTAGTTTGATCGCCAGGAATTTGGCAACATCGAGTCACCAATATACGCTAGGCTTCAACAGTTCTTTGCAACCTTTTTCACCAGGTTTTTTTTTTTTTTCATTTTGTTATACTGACAGCGAAATGATTTTCGATTGTATATACGCCTTCGACGAACATGTGGATAACCGTATTCGAGTTTCTTATGTGATAGTTTTCTTACAGGATGCATGTAAAGCCCTCTATGCAGCCAATAGTGGTGTCACTACCCCTCTGCCATTTTGATGGTTAGCTACAGCTTTACTTGTTTATCTTCAGGATTACATCTCGCTTGTTAAGGTTTTATTAAATTTTGTTTTCAGATACTGAATCAGCCAAAGCATCAAGGCGGCAACTTAAGACTGCTATCCTTAATGTCTTGTTTGACATGAATGTTCCTGCAGTATGTGCAGTCAATCAGGTGAGTCTTTGGTCACTCTTAATTGCTTTCTGGTGATTCAGAGTAGTGTTTCTCTCAGATAGATTCATTCTCCATCTCTATAGCCACATTTTCCGCAATTAAAACCCAGTAGAAGTAGTTGAATGTATTGGCGAGAAATTGATTTTTATTTTTTCGGAATTTGATACATTAGCTCACCATTAACTAGAGGTAGTTTTATGCATTCCTTGTCAAATGATTGGTTTTGTTACCATTACATTCATTAGCCAATTATGGATGATCTGTGCTGTATCTTCAGGCTATTTTAGCTATATATGCTGCACGACGGACATCTGGAATTGTTGTTAACATTGGTTTCCAAGTCATAACCATCCTTCCAAGTAAGCTGTTTCTTTTTCTATGAATCAACTCTTTTTGTGTCCTCTCAGATGATTTTTAGCGACCTGGTACTGAAACTGATTAGTTGTGTCAATAAGATGAACATTTCAAATTGTTGAAAAAAGTCTTTGTGTATCCCTCTGATTCTCTCTGCACCATTCACTGGTGTTTTAGCAATTTACTTTTGCTGGTGTTCTGCAGTTTTTCATGGCAAGGTGATGCGCCAGATAGGTGTAGAAGTCATTGGTTTTGGAGCATTGAAACTCACGGGCTTCCTTAAGGAGAAGATGCAAGAGAACAACATTACCTTCCAATCGCTCTACACTGTTCGTACTCTAAAAGAGGTATTACTAATTACTAATAGTTACTGAAATATCCTTAAAAGGCTTTGAATATGTGCAACTCATGCACAAGCATTAGTTCATTAAACGTTAGAAATTAATAGTAACTGACTATAGTTCTTTGTATTAAATCGAATTTACATGATGCTTTTTTGTTATGCGAACGTAGAACCTTTGTTATGTGGCTCTGGATTATAAAGCTGAACTTTCAAGAGACACACAAGCTTCAATGGAAGTCGCGGGTGAAGGATGGTTTACTCTGTCAAAGGAGCGTTTTCAAACAGGGGAGATATTATTCCAACCACGTCTTGCTGGAATGTAAGGCCTACGCTACTTATTAGTTATTACCACCAGTGATTAATGAAGATAAAACCTTGAAGTCTCTCTAAGAGATGCAATCTGAACTAGTTCTGAAACTAAGAATGATATCATCTGACCATAGAGTATAGTGCAGAAATTTGTTAGTAAGTTCCACTATTTTGAATTTTTGATAATGACTCCTATATTTCCCCCTCAAAATTATAACTGTATTGTGATAAAGCTGCATGCATCTTATGCCTAGGTTGTGTTCCTGTGAAGAATCTCCAAATATTGGCCATTTTAAAATATATTCTTTGATTGTTTTTTGTCATTGTGAAAACAGGCGTGCAATGAGTTTGCAGCAGGCAGTCACGCTCTGTATGGACCACTGTGATGCAGCAGGACTTACAGGTGATGATAGCTGGTTCAAGACTGTAGTATTGGCCGGAGGAAGCGCGTGTTTGCCAGGACTTGCAGGTACAATAATATTACCTCTTGTTTTGTTCAATTTTACTTTTGTAATGCCATGGATTTACTCGGGAAATAAGTAGAAATCAGTACTTGCATACAACTTGAAAGATCTTTGAAAATCAATCCAAAAGATACATGACTGATGCGGTTTTTCTTATGTGAGCTGCATCCAGAAAGGCTAGAGAAAGAACTGCAGGACTACCTTCCTTCATCTATATGCAATGGAGTCAGAGTAATCCCTCCTCCTTATGGCGTGGACACAGCCTGGCATGGGGCAAAGCTTATCAGTAACGTAAGTTGATAAATTATTTTGTTATTCATATACATTAGCCTATTATTAAGTGTCAGAACCCTCTTTCTCAACTTCCGTAGCAGTTTAATACCAACAGATTATTTCTCAAGTGCTACTACCTGAAACCTACCTTTGATATTTATATACACACAGTGCGCATTTTGGTGAAATAAGCAGTGTGGGATTGGCACTAAAGATGCATAAAGTCCCTTTTCCACACTCCAATTCTGCCATGAGATTAACTTTTTTTTCCGGTCTTGTGAGCCTTACTCAACTGCATTTTTATTAATTACTATGCGCAGTTAAGCACCTTTCCTGGTCCTTGGTGTATCACAAGGAAGCAGTTCCGTCGCAAGTCAAGACTAATGTGGTGAATCTCTCAGGTTTTTACTTCTCCTGACCGAGCTATTCGGTTAGTGAGAGAGAGGCACGTAACAGTTAGTTCTAAGGTACTCTGCATGCCTTTATATGTCTGTATGTATAGTGATATCATGATCGATTGCACTCCAAAGCCATAGAAAACAATAATTAGTGAAAACCATTATGAACAAGTTGTTACCTTTTCATATACATAGTGTTGTACTTAAAAGAGCTTGGTGAAAGTTGAAACCTCTTGGTGATTTATATATAGTATATATTAATCCTTTCACTATCTTGTAATCAGTCCTTGCTTCATTGGTCGATTTATAGATGAAGAGGCAATGATACACACAAAAGTCATCCACATAATCATTTAGAATTTTTTGAAGTTCCTAAAATCAAAAGAATGAAACAGTACAAGTAAAACAAATCGTGGATATACAGACGCTCGCTTCCCTCAGGTTGTTACAAGTACATTACGGACATCCGGCTTTCTCGGCCTCAGAACAACTTAACAAACACCAACAAAGCTACGGAAACGGTCAGCCAAAGACCAGAAGAAGCGGTGGTGGCTGCGTTTATGTCTGCTGCAGAATCGGGAGGCAAAGCGGGACATTCGAGACCTTCTTTACCTTCTTTACACTGGTTAGCGAAAAGTCCAGGTGGGTATTTTCCATAGATATTGATGTAACTAAACATAGTGGTTGCACAATCGTTGCTCGGGTCGTTGAGCTGTTCGGTGTAAGGACACGCAAAGTCCTTGAAGGCGGCACAACATTCCTTTGGTGGGAATTTGGGACCTTTGCATTTGCTTTTTAGGATATCATAGTTCATAAACTCAAAGTTCACGGGACATGCTGTTTCCATTAAAAACAAAAAAGAAAGAAAGAGAGAAATCATGTCAAAACCAACATTCCTGTCTGAAAATCAGCTGCATCCCGATGAAGCAAAATGCACAAAGAATCGCTACAAAGTCGCGAGTTAGATATTCGTAAAACGGTTGTAGACGAATGCCATGATCGAGAGGCAAAGAGTTTTTAAGAATCATCAATAGCAACATTTGTAGAGGTTTGAAGATCATCATCAAGCCAGATTACACACAGGACCAAAAGCAAAGAACTTTATAAGCACAAAACACAGAAATTCCTGAGTCAGATTCAAGAATCAAGAATGGAGAATCAAGATTGTAAACCAAATATTTGGTCAATGAAGCTGTATAGTTGATTAGATGCGGGAATCGTTACTAGCTATTATATGTGGATCTGTTTGTATTGTATGTTAAACACATTGGGATACATAAATGGAACTCTTACTAAGATCTTCAGACAACAAAGATAATCAATCAATAACTGGAATCAAATGAAATGATCAAAGCAGTAATAAGTTGAGGAAACAGAGATTTAAAAGAACATACTTTTCTTGGCCTGAAGTAGGTTTCGTCCAGTAACCAAAGTCTGAGATTCGAACACACCATCTGCAATTAAAAGAAAAAGGACAAGAAAGTCGAGGAGGCATCAAACCAAATCGAATAATATCATCGAGGAAGTTGAACATTATTCGAACAGGTTTTAGAAGGAAGAAAAGAAGAAGAAAGTGTACCTGAGATGACACTTGCGGATGAGAAGGATGAAAGAATAGTGAGAAGAAGAAAGAAGAAGAGAGCTCTAGAGATGAAGTTGAGCTCCATGATTCTTTGGTTACAGAATTGACGAAGAGATCTGATAAAACAAGACTAGAGCTATGGCGAACCACGAAGATAGAGAGAGAATGAAAATGAAAATGAAAATATAATAAAGATATATAAAGTATAGTAGTATAAGACATATATTTAACATTGGATTACAGCCTAGAAGAACGCGGAAACTTGCGACCCTGTCTGGATTCTTCACTGCCAAAACGATGACGTTTAATTGTCTTTATATCTTTTTTTTTATTTTTTAAATATATTTGTCAAATTTGTTATATATATATATATATATATGATATGACTTGTGACTTTATTTTTGGCTGCACACAAACAATCTACTACGGTTAAAAGCCAAAAACAGACAACAAATATTTAAAACAGAGATTCTATCTCTAGCAAGGTTATATATGATTACGAATGTTGCTATAATTAAAAACACAAGATTGTTTTCTACGTAAACGTCTGTTTAGGCCGATGCTGAAGTCTGAAACATTTATATTTAGACGGATGTATACTTGTTTAGGATACATACATAGCATAACGAATTAACGACGCAATCTACATTATGCCAACTGTCCAAAATTCGAAACTAATATTTTTCTACTTCGGTTCAAGTTGCTAACACGAATGATTTTTGTTTTTTTCTTCTCAAAGAAAAAAAAGAAGAGTTTCAAACATATTCGCGCGTTATACGTATAATATATTAGTTCCACACACAAAAATTTATATGATTTTTACAAGAATGGAAACAACAACAAAAAAAATCCCAAAGGTCTGCGTATAGAATTTTTTTTGTATACTGCTGTTCAGAAAAAGAAAAAAAATACCCTCAATTTCTGTAAATGAACAAGTCTTCGTTTTCACGGTTTCGTTATGACCAAAAGCTTTCAGATACAACATCGCTTTCTTGGCTGCAAACATAGAAAATCAATTGAAAAAATCAAATCGGGTTTTAACTCGACTTATTCAATTTACATTTATGATTAGTTTACTACGTGAAAAAAACAAAACAAAAAGACTTACTTCTTGGTAACCAGACTCGAGCTGTTCTGTGATCTGAAGCTGTTTTGTTAACGTTAAATGTAATACCTGAATAAACACACACAAAACAAGACATAAATTCCCTATAATACTATAGCTTAATAATATAAAGTCAAGATCGAGAGTGTAACGTACTGATTTGGTTTTGTCAAGATCTAGTTCTAGAGACTTGATCCTCTCGAGAGATTCCGTTAATTGCTTCTCGTTTGCTTCCGGGATTTTTACAGGGATTCTACTTATCTCTGTGAATTCTTTCTCCAGCTTCTTAAGACGATCTAAACACTGAATAATCATCTGGTTGTTTATCGATGAATCTGGGACATGTACACAATTCTGTCTTTGCCAGTTTCCAGGTAATAAGAAACTAAAGAGAGCAAATAGCTTCAGTGGGAAGGCTACTAGTATCGTCACCAAGTGAATGATGTTCTCGCCTTTGATTTTCTCTCTAAGAGCACTAAACCGTAAAATCTGACCACCTGAGATGTGACAATGATCATTAGAATGAGTTAGCGGTTACAATCTATATGAACATAACATTAACAGAGCTCCATAACAAGGCACGTAGAAATAGAAACCACCTTCTCTTCTCGATGTATTCGCAGAAGAAGAGTTTCCAGTGTTCGTGTTAAGTAACTGGGCTTGAGACCATTCTCCTTGACCCGATTCTGCAGATTCCACGGTGGTAATCAATTTATCACCGTCTGATGTACTAGCCTGCACAAAAGAGGCTTAGTCTAAAAAAATCAACTGAAATAATATGTTTTGAGAAACAAACAGGTCGAGAAGAAATGTCTGATCTGATAAGCACCTTATCAGAGAGTGGAGCAACTAAACTGTGCATTGAAGATCTTGACACAGTGGAAGAGTAATGTTCTTCAGAATCTGGCTCTTCTTTTAAAGTTTTGATACACCTTTCCTGACAAGAATTCAAGTTACAACATTGTACGAGGAACATAAAAATAAAACCTCCAAAATTAATGGAGCTCACTTGAGGCGGGTTCATGCTAGTAGCGGAATCATAATCTCTAATATGAAGAGGCGCTCTTGTAGTTTGCGGTACAGGGTTTACTTCCATGTGAAGTACGAGCTGCAAAACGAGACACCGGTAATATTAGCTCAAATTATGATTACCCCTCATGTGATTCCAGAATATTAACAAAAAACAAAAAAGGAAACATGCCTCAACTATTTCAGGATCATTCCATGGTCCTTTGTTAGACCTTAAGCACCCTCCTTCGTTTGGACATTTGCATAAGCCTCCCAAGAATTCTGGAAGTTGACTGTGTGCAGCGAAAAATAAAAGCAGTAAATGATAACGTTAGTATATGTTGTAACAAAAACTTGAATGAGATTACCTATAAAAACACAAACTTATGAAGTGAGCTATAACAAATTAACCTGGAATCAATTGCTTCAAGTAACTTTGACAAGGACTTTGGCTCCAAAACCTGAGTAATACAAGTAATGAGTGTGGCTACCGACAATAAACAGAAGAATATGTGCTTAGAACCATACAGATAATCGTTACTTGTATCTTTGCAATAGTCATCGGATCAAGAAACTTCTGGGCAGCAGGCCAAAGCAAATTCCTGAATCCAATTCCTGCATTGACAATGAACATTCGGTGCAAAGTCTGCAAGAGTCAGAGACCATGATTACAAACTTTTAGAGCAACCGAAATATCCATTCCCACTCGGCTCATTGGGTCCAAGAAAAAATGTCCCCTCCTTTTATGCTTGGAGTAGAGTAGTTACAGAAAGTGTATTCTTCAAAGAGATAGGTACCTCAGGGTAATAATTGCAATCTACTTTAGCAATGGAGGCCAGGAGATTCGCAGCTGTGGGAGAGAAGTTCTTCATACCCTGAGTTACAACTAGAGCGATGTTATAAATCAAGAAAAACCGTGTGATCACTTATAAGAGAATCTACAGGAGTTTACCATACCAGTCCTTCAACATCTAGTATTGTGGTTGTTGTTGTGACTCGCCGCTTTGCTGCAACTGAACATGCAGGGAGCTTCTCTTGAAGGGCCCTCTCAAATTCTTGTACATGGTACTTCAAGTATCTCTCTATCGTGGTAACATCCATAAGCTTACCGGGATGAGCTTTTCCGAGTCTCTCGATATAGATAGGTCTACCATCTTTATCAACTCCATGATACCCCTGAGGATAGTGCCGTATGACCTTGTCCAACTCTTTGAAATTGAAATCCTATTTGATCGAGTTGTGAATTGTTGTTAGACACCAAAACTATTTTGGTTTAGTCAAATTAGCCCAAAGAAACAGCTGAAAAAACATATCCCTTACCTGTATTATTCGATCTGTGCCAAACTCTTTCCTCCATTTGAGCATCTCTTCCCATGCCGAGACAGTTTTCTCGATGTTAAATTCCATATTCTTCAGAAACCTTAGTTAACAGATTAGAGACACAACAAAATATCTGAATAAGAAAGAATAAAGGTCGTAGGGGTTTGTGAATAAAAAAATGGTCTACATTACCTCAAGAGCATATGATAATCATCATGCCTTGGAGGCAACAAATCTTTGTTGACAAGTTCTTGACGCAATTCAAGAACAATCCTGTCCTCTCTCTCGTCCCTAACGTCTTCAATAAAAGGAATTTGGTAGTCGATTATCCGTTTGCCTTTCCGCTTCAACGGGTGTGTAAGTTTACTCGAACAGCTAATCGCCTTCTTTCTCAGGCTCCCCATTCTAGAACGCCGTCGTTCATCTTCATTGCACTCAGAATCTGATAACTTCTCTCTTGTATTTTCACAACCTGCAAATATTATTCATATTCAGAATCAGTCAAAACGTCTCAATATTATTCATATTCATACACACACACACACCTTCATACAAGAACAAAAACAGAGATGATAAGAAACTAGTTTCATTTTCACACACTAACCTGACATCTTCAGAACCAGTCAAAACGTCTTAATCTGCCACAGAAACCAAAAACACAAAGTCGAAATTCAAAACCCTAATAAATTCCTCGGAAAAAAAAGAGCAATGCAGACGAAGGCGTGATAAAACGCTACAAAACCCTAATGAATCATTCAAGGAGTTAACGCAAGGAGGTCGAGCTCTAGACAGATTTTTAAAATAGTAACAAAAGGTGTAAAAGAGAACATATGTACCCAATTACATAAAAAAAAAACAGCGAAAATTGAACGAGGGTTATATACCTAGAAAGAGATCTGTAGAGGAAATCAAAAAAGTTTCTATAATCCACAGTTTCTCCAATCTCGAGAGATTTTGAGTTTTGGAAAAGAACAAAAAAAAATAAGGTTTCTTTTTTAAAAGTCTCTCTGTTTCTTTCTTCAATTCAACCAAGAAATGGCCGACATGTCTCATTACTCGCGATTTAACTCCTGCCACACCTTTTTAAAAATAAACAGATCCGACGCCGTTTGGCTTTGATATACAAATTCGACGTCGTTTTTGTTCAATTTGGTAATATTCGCCTGCACACGTTTTCTTTTTGCCATCGCGTGTATATGCTTTATTTCGTATATGACATATGACATTTAAGAAACGCTAACGCTTTTAGGTAAACAGTTAATGCGAAATAAAGCATATATACACGCGATGACAAAAACCTCTAGAAGAAAACGTGTGCAGGCCAATATTACCAAATTTTTGATTCATAATAAAAAAACAAACCAAGCTTCTTTTTGGTTAGTGAAATTTTAAGATAACATAAAAAACCCCAAAAACTAAGCTAAAACGGCCAAACTTAATACATTTGTTTTTTTACAAAAATATCATTGTATCTGTTGCAGACCTCACCGAACCCACAACGCAGTTTAATGGTGGCTTAACACCTAATACATTATGTATCATATTGAATTGGTCAGAGAGAACCCTACATATTAAAAAAAAAGTCTTATTCAGTTGAGACTTTTCTAATCCTAAAAAGACTTGGAACCAATAACAATCCAACACCCTGTTAAGATCATCAAGATAGGTGTTGGTCCAATATAATTTCACTGTTATTATAAGCAACTATCAATGTTTAAATATTGTTTTTATTTGCATGCTTGTGTGTATTCTTCAACACTAGCAAGAGAGTGACTCATTAAAAATAGCCAATTATTGGCCATTGGAAGATCTCAATTGTCTCAATAAGGCATAATAAAGCTCATGTACACACCCCAACACACGGCTTAAGATATCAAACTAATAAAAGTAAAAGCAACCAAGCAGAAGGCAAACTCAGGTTTTTCTTATTTTCTCCTTTTCTTAGACAACACGCATGCAATGTACTGGTGCGGGTATTACTGCCAATCATCATCCCATTGCATACTTCTGGGTCCAGGATCGGGCAGTGGTCTCGTACTTGGTGCGGTCTGTCTTGTAGATGTGAGCTATTTCAGGAACCAGAGGATCATCAGGGTTTGGATCTGTCAGCAGTGAGCATATCGACAGAAGAACCTGTAGAAAATGCAGACCAACTTTTTAGCATTTTAGCTGTTATGCAAATAAAAGAACATCACTTTTCTTAAAGAAATTATCTTCAAGCAACTCGCTAATGAACAATGTTTAAACATATAAAATGAAAATCCAGATATCATGTCACGAAGGCCTTGACCATTATAACATGAGGTAACTCCTTATAAAAGAGTTCGCTCTTAGAGAATCTACTTGACTAATGCCATTATCACGACATTTAGACCAGGACCCCAAATATCGGTTCAATCTATATGATGAAGGCCTTGACTAGACCCAAGGGATTGGGATGTTTGTTCATACAACAAGAGGTTAGTCAAATCAGATAATCAAACCAGAGAGAATGGACAAAGACATGACCATAACCAAGACATGAATGCAAGAAAGTGTGGTGGAGAACAGACTGATGAGATAGAACCAAGTATATGGAATTGAAACAATTTTATCACCTTTGATATGGTAAGTGCAGGGCTCCACTGCTCTTTCAGAATGTCAAGACAGATGCTGCCATTACTGTTGATATTCGGGTGATAAACCTTGGTGCGGAAAGAAACCTACATCATAAAACCATCATTGATGATTGCCACAGAAAAAGCCTACTTGGTTGAGCACTCGCTCTTAGCACAAGGGTGGATGATAAACTAATTCAATAAGCTCCACAAATACACATAACAAGCAAATAAAATGAAAAAAATCGTTACCTTTGGTGGCTTGAAGGGGTAATCTGGTGGGAAGTGAATGGAAACAAGAAATACACCTCCGGCAAATGGGCTATCTGCTGGACCCATAATAGTTGCTTGCCAGTGGAACATATCATCACCCACAGGACCTAATAACATCACCAACATTAGAGTCTAAACATCTCATACTGTAACTTTTCAAAAAAAACCATTCATTAACTTGAAACTGATACAGAGTTGGCTACAGAAGATCCGAGTATTGATAGTAATTATATAAACCCAAGTGTTAAAGTGGTGTGCTTTAAATTCCACAAAAGATAGTTCATAGATTATATGATAAACGGTGAAAAACAACATCATACTCACCGGCACTGCACGACACTGGAGGATCCCTTTGCAGGTCCCTAAGCTCCTTGTTAATTCTTTTCGAAGCCATAGCTTGAATTGTCCCCGCTGCGGCTAGCTACAAACAATCGAAGCCTGATCAAGAAAAGAAATTTCCATACTGTTACATGTATAGAAGAAGCACAAGCACTACAAAATTATGATTATCAGTAAAGAAGATTATTTATGCGAATAAGTTAAAACGAGAGATACGAAACAACGAAAGAAAATATTATAAAAAGACTCATGCAAGTTTGTTAATTAGCCGATGATACATGGCCAGAAGAAACCAATCAGGAAACTATCGAAACCGTACGGATAATGCATTCAGAATCTAAATTAAGATGTTATTAGATGAATTCAAACCCAGCAAAGAAGCCGATCAGAGAGGTTATTAAGTAAGATACTGATTTCGATCAAACAGAGGCAAATCATCGAACAATTCAGAAACGTATACAGAAATTACGCATCAGCGAAACGTTACGGTACGAGAACATTCTAGAAACACGAGATCGACGCAAAATATTCCGAAAGGAAACAAACCGAGAGAGAGAGAACAGAAGGGAAAGGAATAGATGATGGAACAACGACGAAGATCGGGAATTGGGAAACGAATAAACCCTAAGAAGAAGAAACGATGATCCAATCTAATTTCGACCTACCTTTCTTAGGGTTTTGATTTGATCTTCGGAAATCTCAAGGGGTTGTTTCGAAGATGAAGTGGAGCAGTCGATACGCTTTAAATCGATTCCTCATTCGAGCGGTGAAGCTTTGCCACGTGGCGATCCGGATTCCAAAACGGGCCCATTATAAGGCCCAATATTATAGTAATGGAGCCCATTTCCTTTTTACATCGATGCGGGTCGGTTCGTAACTTTACATGCGCAAATGGAAAAAAATCTTAAAAATAAAAGAACAATTTTGACTCTCCAAAAAAATACAAAAACTACTTATAACACACAGCTTAATACATTAACATTCAAAAATTGTGGGTTTTACATCGGATCCGAAATTGTGGGTTGTTTGTATTAATGGAATTTTAAAAAAAAAAATACATGAACTATATAAAATTTGGTAGAAAAAATCACGAACTATTTTGACTCCCAAAAAATACACAGACTATTTCTTACACCCAGTTTAATACTCGAACATTCAAAAATCATGAATTTTACACTAGATATGTAACTCGTGGGGGTTATTGGTTCTTGCATTTTAATGGATTTCTCAGATTTAGAAATCCTAATGAATTCATTGATTATAAAATCAGAGATAGCCCTGGGCAAATGGGTATTCGGTTCGGTTCCGGGTAGGAACCGATCGGTTCCGGTTCTTTCGGTTCCTAAGGTTTAGGATCCAATGGTTACTTTTATATTTTCGGTTCGGTTCCGGTTCGGTTCCGGTTCGGTTCCGGGTAACCGAAAAATACTCGATTTTTTTTTGTTCTTAACGGTTTCGGGTATTTGGGTACCCGAAAAAACAATTTTATACCGAAAATGTGAAATAATATCCGAAGTAACAAAAAATACCCGAAACCAGAACCCAAAATGTCAATAAATTACCCGAAATGTCAATAAAATACTCGAAACCGTTTTTTGTTCTTAACGGTTTCGGGTATTCGGTTCCTCATTTCGGTTCCGGGTAAGAACCGGAACCGAACCGATATCCATGGATCCCAAGCTCAGGATCCAATGGGTATTTTGGCTGGAACCGGAACCGGAACCGAACCGAAATTTTTGGTCGGTTCCGGTTCGGTTCTTCGGTTCCGGTTTTTTTGCCCAGGAGAATTGGATTTCAAAGTTAAATAATTAAATTTCAAAATCAAATAAATAGATTATTGTAAATCAACCAAATAGATTTACAAGAATTTTAGTATTATAAGAAAATTAAAAAAAAAAACCAAAAAAAAAATTTGTTCTTTTTCTTTCACTAATCATCTAGTATTCTCATAAAGTATAGAATCTGTCTATATATGTGTCGCAATTATTGCTCTCAATTGATTGGTATGTTCTCTTTCTTAATCTTGGGTTCCAAGAATTTGTTCATCATTGTTATTAACAATCACAATATTTGTTTGTACATTAGCAGACAATTATTACATGAAACCTGAGAGGTCTCACGTGCAGTGTTTTGAACCTCCACTTAGAAACTAGCTAGCATCGTGTCCAGCATGTAGTAGATGTTACTTATCCACTTAGAAACTAGCCTTGTAACATGTAGTAGCTTAATGTTACGTGAAGTTATTTCTTGTCTCTTTTTCTACAAATTAATTGATAGATGTTTTCATCTTGAAAAAAAAACACTTGTAAATCCAAATCCAACCAAATAACAAGGTTTTATTCGATATTTGCTCTTTTGTATTTTACTCTTAAAAACACTTGTAAATCCATTTCAAATCCAAATTAAAATCAAATCCTTATGAAAATCCTTACTATTGAATAACACTTGATTTTAACATGGATTTTAAAATCATAGAACCAATAACACAAGATTTGAATATGGATTTCAAAATTATAGAACCAATAACACTTGAATTGGTTTGGATTTCCAAATCCATTAAAATGCAAGAACCAATAACCCCCTATGAGTCAATATGTCATCTCTCAGATTCCTAAGCCCATGTATGATAAGGTCGCTGGCATCATCGACGGGAAGATTTATGTAACGTGTGATGACAAGGTGAGTAGGAATATGTGGTGGAGGAAGAGAGTCATGGTGTTGAATACAGAAACTTAAATGCCAGACATGGAGCTAGGTCACATGCATGTGGCCTGATGCTGTGTGGTGATGGAGGATAAGATTTACGTGAGAGATTCTAAGAATAGCTTTGTTTATGGGCCAAAGGAAAGTAAATGGGAATTGGACGAGATGCCCGAATTCTAAAAATTGGAACCATGCGTCAAGAGCGCGACTTATTGTACTATTACGATGTTTACAAGAACGGGTTAAGAGCGTATGACCCAAAGCAGAGGTGTTGGAGAGTGGTGAAAGGTTTGGAAAAATCGTTGCCTAAACCGGCAATGACATTAATTGTGGGCGAACATGGTTAGTTACGATGGGAATTTGGCTATGTTCTTTGATATATATATATATATGCTGTTGGAAATAATTTTTTTTATTGGAAATGTCGTCTATTTTTGAATTTTACATTTAATCAAATTTTTACGAGACAATGACATTTAATCATCAGTCTCACAACTATGTTTAAACTATATCCAGTTAGAAGCAATCATTCATTTTGTCAAACTCTGACTTATTCTTTTCCTCCATAACTCATTTCTGTATAGGCTTTTCTGGTTTCGACAGATTTTAGTTTCTATGAACCTTTAATCAAGATATATTTTTATATAGTTTTACTTAATTGGTACAGACTATTCTTCAAGCAACTTGAGGGACCAAGCACTTTGGTATTCAACAGTAAGTCAGTAACCATCTGTCCTTCTCTTTCTACTGGAAATTAATATTTGATGGCCGCCCAAGTTTTACTGTTATCTTCAACCATAGCTGCACCATTTTACCAACCCCTTTGACGTGAAATAAGAAGAATGTGGCAAACAACTGCAATGATGTCGTGCAAGTAGCCAAATTTACCCATTGAAATGTCTCTCTCATCATGCCAGTTCATAAGACCCGTATGGAACAAAACAGTACAAGCCTTTGTTACCTCTCAATATCCCCCTCTTGACTTTTGAGTTTTGAAGAAGCTGCCTTGCATTACAAGAAACTGGGGTTTTTCTGTGGGTTTATAGATTAACAAGGACTGTATCTACATTATAACAGCTCTAAGTTCTCTCATTCTTTGCATTTCGACTATGTATTGATCGTTAAACCCAACGGTTCATAGTAACTAAACCGAATGATTTATTGATAGATCTACACATTTATCTAAGATATCAAATCCGTTTAAAACTGATTGGCGACTATTTAACCGACTACTCTTGTCAATTTTGAAAATAGAGTTGACATGTGACAAAAAAAATGTCGATTTCAGTAATAAAAAAATGTTGATTTTGAAAATAGAACAGAATATTATAACGAAACAAACTTTACTTTGACGTTTATGTATCCCAAAACATATTATCATTACCAGACACATACCAATACCATCATGATTTTATGTTTATTTTTTACTCTCAAAATACGAAGCTTATAAAATTCCCTTGGGAATTGGAATCCAACTTTCCTCTAAAGAGAAAAATAAAATAAACAAGCCCAAAGTCTCGGAGAGAGACAGAGACTCATCATGCCTTGAATTTTCCTTGAAATGTTGTCATCTGGTCTCTCCCCGGGACAATGATAAATAGACAAACACATTCATAGTCATATATACAACAATTCTATTCCAGGGACAAGAGAACAGTACCGTGTACTCAAGAGTCGTATGGCCTTCTTGTGTCGAATTGGACCGGTTTAAGATGTGAGAGACCACAACAAAAACTTTGATTTGATGCATTTGATTTATTACCCTTCTCTTGTTTTGGCTCTCTTCATGCCGAGGCTATTGTAAGGAGAAACAGAACCAGACATTGGAGATCCTTCTTCACGAAGAGTTCCATTGAGCAATGCTAGCTCGCGCAGCTGCTGTTTCTTGTAGAAATCATGGGTTTCCTCCTAAAAACAGAAACCGATAGTGTGAAAACTTTATAAACGATACTATTATTAGCCGAGTTTAAAGGCAAAGGGGAGAGAGCTGAAACAAACCATAGGAGTAAGAAGATCGTCGAGTATTTCGCGAGCTTGCATGAGTTGTGCATCGACTATTTCAATCGGTAATTCTGCTTCGACTAAGATATGAAGTGGCTCATTTAAGTGCTCAAATCCCGGTTTTCCTCTCATCATTTCCTCCTACAAGAAGAAAAATATTAACGCATTGAACAAACATTGGAATATGGATATACAAATGAAGTTGTAAAGGAGAAATGACAAACACCTTAATTGGATCTTTTATACTGCCTCTTCCTCTTATAAGAACACGGCAATCAGTACTCGCTTCAACTCGCTTCAGAGAGTTTCCTCTAGGGCCCAGGAGGCGACCAACAAAATTGTACTGTCATATCAAAAACTTAGAGTTATACACCGACCGGATAGTATATTTAAAAATAAACTCAGTGTAGAAATGAGAGTTCATACATTTGGGTAATTTTCGACTGGAATATCGACCCTGATTGTTCGCTTGGCAATCAGACCAGAGGGACTACCAGGTGAGTTAAGCCAGTTTGGTCCTGGAGACGATGGAACAGATCTCTACAAAAGATCAACTACTTAGATGCCATATCAACCTTAAAGCATAATCACATGTTAATCGACATACAGTAGCAACATCAGTAGAAAAATAATAGTGAAACTTCCTTTCCATGGAAATGAGCATTGCAACCTGTAACTGCTATATCCTAATAATATGCATAGAGTAATCGCATTTATATGAGCAGATTATAGCAATCACAGCATCATTTCAATCCAGCTCGCCAGGATACTGGAGTGTCTAGTTAGTGTTGGTATAATTAAGACAAGATCCTGTACAGACATTACAGGTATCTAGTGTTAGCCAAAGCTACCAGTCATGATAAACTACGAGTAAAAGTGGTCGAATATGTTATGTCAGCACAACTTAAGTCAATAAAGCTTTTATTGTAATAATATGAATTAGATGAAAAAGAGTTATGTTAATGGTTAGTAAGTCATACTTCTGATGGAAACTGTGACGCCCATCCGCTCAGGTCAGCTCTTGCATTCTGATATATCCCTCCCGAGGACAGAGGGCTAGGGTGGTCTAGCCCACTCTGACTTAAAACTGTGGCATTCTCCAAAAGTGTGGTTACACGCAAAATCTCTGTTCCAAAAATGTCAATTTCCAAGAGTAAGACGCACCAGTTAGAATTAGTCAGTAAAATCAGTCAGCAGGACACCAATGAATGGAGAGACAGCACAGTTAATTGAGTTAGAAAGAATAGTATACTTTGCCCTCACTCTAGTTAAATAGAATGACAGAAGTCAGTATAGAAATTTCAAAAATACTGAATTCTAAGTCAAACGTCAACATGTTCTGGGAACCAAATTCCACCTTAGCACTGTCATTTTGTGTTCTAATTCTAACTTGTAGTACTTTTGAAGGGAAGGAAGACAATAGTCTCTCTGTGGTTAGTAAGAACTGTTATATAGTTTCCAACCACTAGCGATACGGTCTCTTATAGCAGCAGGGATTAAGTGTCTACGAGAGCTTCATAGTTGTGAAGTAAGGAATCACATATACAGTGTGCTGAAAATACATGTAATAAACAAGACAAACAGCAATGCTCACCCTGGTTTAGTAGCCGACATGCATGTGGAAGAACGGGCAAGAATGGTGTAAGCTTATGACGCTCTGCAAGTAACTCTGAAAGATACCTGCCATTGCAATAATATCCAAGTTAAAGACACAGCAAACTTACGGGAAGATCCACTCAAAAATCTCATCATGATCAAGAAACCAATACAAAATTTTAAATCTGATTCAAATTTCCATTCTTTTAGTGAAGTGGATCTAGTCAAATGTGAGTTTTAACAGTTTCATGAGTCAAGAACACAAATCAACAATAACAGAAGGAATAACCAATGATCTATAAATCCACCATAACACTAAAAAACTGATGCTTAAACGAGGCACACAAAAAAAAAGTGAACTGGACTGAGACAAATCTGAAGTAGATTGAGCTTAGAAAGAAAGAAAAACATATTTTTAGTTCCCAAATATTGAAATTCAATCAAAAGCATCAGGATAGAAACATAGATAATAATATAAGCAGAAGAAAAATAAAAACACAGAAAACCCGATCAAGTAATTTCCAGATTTGCGATGAACTATTGAGATCTAAGGATTAAAACAAAGATCAACAGATACATCAGCCACAATAAGATTCACAAAATAAAAGGAAACAAACAAACAAAGAAAATAAAAGAAGAAGAAGAAGAAGAAGATGATGAAAACTGATATTCAATTACTTCTCCTGCTCAACGAAGACGGAAGACTGTGATCTAAGAACACCGGAGAAGTTAGGAGACTGAGGAGCAGAAGGAGGAACCGAAAGAGACGACGAATACGTCATAAACCTCCCTCCGCCGCCGCCACCAACTCCACCTCCTCCACCACCACCACCGAGCGACGAAGTCATCATCATCATCGCAACGGAACGTTCACAAGGAATTAGAGCAGAGCCACCGGAGATCGGAAGATGAAGCGGCGGAGTAAAGATCAGAATTTGTTGTCTCTAACGTCGGTGGATTCTAGGGGACATTTTATAGACAAGACTGTTGTTGTTGTATAAAATCATTACTTGCTTAGCTGTTTCTTTGTTTTTTTACCGCTCTTGTTGGTTTCTAGAAGGGTTAAAACCCGGTTTACTGAAATTCGATTCGGCAGAGCTATACCGGAACAACAAAACGCTGCGTTTAGGAAAGCGAAGCTCTCTGTACATTCAGTGAGCCGCGAGAAGAAGAGTTGAACAAAGAAAAAAATGGAGGAGACGATTCCTTTCAAGAGTTTACATAGCAGGGAATATCAAGGTCACAAGAAGAAGGTTTTTTCGATTTTTTTTTTCTTTCGATCCTCATCTGATCTTCTGTAGTTTAAAAAACCCTAGCTTTTTTACTCAGTTTATCTGGTTACGAATTGCTTAATTTGGTGGGGTTTTGGATTGAAAGGTACATTCGGTGGCATGGAATTCTAACGGGACAAAGCTTGCTTCGGGTTCTGTTGATCAAACAGCTCGTATTTGGAACATCGAACCTCACGGTCATGTAATTTCTTTGCCTTTGACCTTGAAACGTTTCTGTGTCTGTGATTTTACATATGGACAAGTGCTGAAGTTTTTAAATTTATGGTAGTTCTGATTCAAATCAGACTTCCTTTGATTCAGTTTTTTTTTCCCTTTTGGTGTTTGCTTTTAGTGTAGTTTCCACGGATGATGCAGATTCAGTTTCAAATCGATTATCATCTTTGTCATTGTCACTTCGAGTTATCTACTCTTTGTAATTTGATGATTTATGGGTCTGTGGATACAGAGTAAGGTTAAGGACCTTGAACTAAAGGGCCATACTGACAGTGTGGATCAGCTATGTTGGGACCCCAAACATTCAGATCTGGTTGCTACTGCTTCTGGTGATAAGAGCGTTCGTCTCTGGGATGCTCGCAGTAAGTTTTATTCTCTTAATGGATTGGCTTTGTCTCTGGAAAATGTAAAAGGCTTGAGCTTCTTGGTTTAGAAATCTGTGTTTTTTTTTCTAATGGATGAGCTGTGTCATTCACAAATTTTTCTCGCAATCTTGGCTTTTGCTCTTGAGTTATTTCGTGGAAACTATTGATTGGTGAGAATATGATTAGATATAAGTTTTTAAGAATGATAAATTAGTTATTTAGCCAGATTCGATAATAGAGAAATTTAAACAGGTTTTCGTTATGTAGCTACTATTGTGTGTTTTAGTATCAAAATAAATTTGCTGAGATTTGTCTTCTTCGAGTTACACAGGTGGAAAATGCACACAGCAGGCAGAACTTAGTGGGGAGAATATAAACATCACCTACAAACCTGACGGGACACATGTAGCTGTTGGTAATAGGGTATTGTCTCGAGCCCCATGTCTTTACACTTGCATCGTTCCTTACTAGACTGTTTTATGCATTGCTTGATGGGTCCCTTTATCTGTGGTTGTTCTTTCTCTTACTGGCCAATGTAGGATGATGAGCTTACCATTCTGGATGTCCGTAAGTTTAATAAACCTCTACACAAGCGCGAATTCTCATATGAGGTAACGAAAGCTCAGACTCATGTTAATCTTTGTTAATGGCTTTCTTTTTGGTCTGTTCTATTTCAAGCTACTGCGGTTATATTTCACCTAACTTCCTTCTTCATGTAACCATCATCTTGGTTGTAAAAATGAGTTCATGCTTTAGAATATGCACCATAGCGGAGAAAATAATTTTATGGCGCTGTATGGAATGTTTCCTTAGCTTTCATTTTCTTGTAATAGGTAAATGAGATTGCTTGGAACATGTCAGGAGATCTTTTCTTCTTGACTACTGGACTTGGTGAGGATTTAAATTCTGTCCTTTCCTGCACACGATTCCCTAGCTTAGTTTTCTTTGTTTTTGAACTTGAGAAAATGATCTTATTGGAATGTTACTTTCGTATGTTCTTCTGTTCAGGCACTGTTGAAGTTCTTTCATATCCAGATCTTGGCCCACTTGACACTCTCACAGCCCACACAGCCGGGTGCTATTGCATTGCAATTGATCCTAAAAGAAGGTAAGAAATGTTCGCATTCATTGTCTTTACCTCCTGAGACACAAATGATTATAATTTTTCCGGTTGCATCCAATTCCCCCTTTACCTTAACAGATACTTTGCTGTCGGGAGTGCTGATTCCTTAGTCAGCCTTTGGGATATCTCAGACATGCTTTGTTTGAGAACATTTACCAAACTTGAGTGAGTCTCAGCCTTTAAGAGTGTGGATCCTTAGTCAGCCTGATATTTCAGATTAAAAGGTTTAATTTCTGTCTCATGTTAGTAAATTATTACTTTCTCTCACAGGTCTCCGGTCAGGACAATAAGCTTCAATTATTCAGGAGAATACATTGCTTCAGCCAGTGAGGATTTATTTATAGATATTGTAAGTTACTTTTCAGACGTAAACACTGCTTGTTACTGTATAGTTTCCTCGATGTGAGATTAGTGCCTCATATCTGACCATTAAACAGGCTAATGTCCAAACTGGGAGGACGGTGCATCAGATTCCATGTCGGGCTGCCATGAACAGCGTCGAGTGGAATCCCAAATACAATTTACTTGCATATGCGGGTGATGACAAGAATAAGTATACTGATGAAGGTACTGCTGAGTGATACTTCATTGTTAGCAGCAACACAAACTCACACAAACTCTTAAAATTGGCTGCAGAAAATGAACAATGACAACAAACTTTCTGGATCTCTTTGCAGGTGTTTTCAGGATATTTGGTTTTGATAGCTCGTAGGAACAGTACACCGCATCTGGAAACATGATAAGCCTGCTCGACTCTTGGTGAATCGGAAAAAGTTTATGTGCCTTGTGTGGTACTAAATATACTAAATATGTATTAACAGTATCATCAAGTTGGAATCTTACGAATGTTACATGGAAAGTTTTTAGTCCTGATTTGATATGAATCTGGCATTTGATTTGCTGCAAAAATGGGTTACTACACAAGCTGTGCTCTTTATTATAAAAAAATAAAGAATGAAACTTTATGATCAAGATCAGAATTCTGATTCCGAGTTACATATCTATCTAGCGTCAGACATATGATCTCTACTATGTGTGAGCGTATTGCTGCTTAAAGTTACAGGCTGTTCTTGGACCCCGGGGATTCTTGAGTCTGGGAGATTTGACAGCAACTCTCTCAAGCTGATACAAAAGGCCAGTGATAAGCTTTTTGCAAAGATCGGACCAAAAGCTTCATCCCCACAACGGAGGTTGAAGAAAGAATGCAGAATCCTGAGAAATATAAGACAGTTATCACTGAGAGTCCAGATTTGGATTAGTAAAGAACAAGAGCTGACTATTTTGCTTACCCAAAAAAAAAAATGAATAGTGAGAGGTTGTCTGATCTGTCAAAATCCGCAGAGGATGAACTTTGAGACCGGGAAGAACAACCCTGCAAAGCAAAGAAGAACAATGGTGATCAAATACTGAGAGAACCAAGTAACAGGTTTCCACTTGATCTCAACGCTTGAGCTCTTCATCCTCTTCCCACTCATTGGCTCCTTTGACAAATCAAAGCTCGACCCTTTCATCCTCAGCTCCAAAACACACCGTGTAAGCGTTCTGTTATCATTCCTCTCCCTGTGAACTCCTCTGAAAACTTTCCAGAACATGAACAGCTTAGCCTGAACCAGAAACACCAGAACCAGTGAAGTGGCTAGCGACACTGCAGAAGGTATCCACCATTTCTTGCAGACCGCATTGCTTTTCATCACGTCGTCATCATCAGAACAAGAAGAAGAGTAGACAATTGTGAAGAAGAAACCGTGGAAGATGAGGAAGAAACAGCAGAGCTGAAAGATCTCTCTTTTGATTGACTCGAGCCTAGATTCTTTTAGGAGGACACAGCGACAGAACAGATCTTCCTCTCTCTGCCATAGCTTCAAAAGCAACAAATGTCCTGGACTCTCTGAGATTTCAGACAACGGATGCTGCTGAATCACCCTGAGTATTCCCATTCCCGGATTCGAGACCGTAACCAACTGTTGTTCTTGTTGCCTCTCCTTATGCTCTTCGTCTACTGGAATTTCCACTATATGAGAATCTTTAGTTCCGGCCATAGCAAAAATGATAAAACGATTGATACTTTATGAAGAAACAGAGATCGGAAATGGAATCTAAGAATAAGAAGAAGATAGAGAATTGATTAAATTTGCAGAGAAGAAGACTGAGTTCGTTTTTTTGTTTCTGTTTTGGGTAAGGTTGCCTTTTCTGTGTAGATCGAAACTAAGATTTCAGGTATTTAAATTGTTGTTCTTTAACGGCTATATGTACAACGGTCTTATTTTTTTTTGTTCCTTTACGTTTCACTGTTACTGTTCCGATACTTGTACGCGACTTTCTCCCGCTGTAACGGCTATATTTTCTTTTCCAACAACGTTCATGACCAATATTTGGGCCTATAGTGGGCTGAATGATTTGCAATATGAATTTTAGTTTGAATTGGCCCAAACTCGATCATCATTCTAGCTTGGCTCGATGATTCCATTATTCCACCAAAACTTATTAAAACGTGATAAATTTTGTATAGCAATACTTAGAGATAGATTATTTTTATTTTACAGTAGATATGTATTTACTGGTTTGCATATTTTTATAATGATTTCAATTTTTCTTAATTATTAAAAGAATAAATAATTAAATCAAAATTCTGGTTTCAACAGTAACGTTTGTTTATATATTTTTCTAGGCACAATTTTGTTGTTTTATTTGATCATTGAATAATTCTATTTTATTATTATAATAGTGCCGTTTTTAATTTTGTATTTTATTGAAAAAATTAAAACAAATATTTTTGGAAACTAGTTATTTTTTTGTAGTCAAAAATAAAAACATCTATGCTGCATAGCCTATGCAAAGTATTAAATTTCTAATTTTCTATGAAAATTATCTTAGTGGAGATTTAATCATTTCAAAAATAAAAATGGAGCAATTCATCTAATTTTTTTTATAGATATATATATGTAAAAAGATGTCGTTATTTACTTCGAATCACTATTAATGGATGCTCTTTTTATGGTTTTTGTAAACTCTTTGATATTTTGATTCTCTTAATAAAATATCACTATTAAGGATTGAAATTTTTTTTTGCAAAATATTGGGATTGATGTCTTTGAGATTTCGTAGACTTCTACGCACAAGCCAACATCAATATAGTATTGTCTGGGCTGAATTGAATTTCTAAGAGATGAAAATAATAAAAATTCATTATTTACAATTCTTCATTATTAAATAATGCTTTAGGAAAGCAAAACTTATTGATCTCTTAAAAACAGAAAACACCTAATTAATCATAACCAAATGTTTAACTACCAATGTGATCCAAAATGAAAACCCAAACAATAAATCTAAGAAAAAAAACTTTGAACCAAATATAAATCAAACCATATGATTGACGAGATCATCAGCTTGTAAATCCCACAAGACATTATCCACATTAAACACATGATGTTGATGCTGATGCTGATGATGATGATGATGGCTCCTCATCACTTCTCCCTTCAACTTCCTCCTCTCCTCCTCCTCCGCTGCCGCGGTTTCAGCCACTGCTGTACGTATTCCACCGTGACCCCTCCATGCCGCAACCGCAGGAGATGCAGATCCATCATTCCTTTCATCATTTCCGAAGGACGACGAAGACGATCCATACGAGAATCCATTACCCATGTCCCATAGCTTCATTATCCCATTCCCATTCTCCAAACCATCCATTTTCATCTTACCAGCTTCGTTATCAACAATTTGGTTAAAGTTGTTAGAGTTAGGGTTAGGGTTTGAGAAGTTGATTTGGTTTAGGTCAACACGTTTCTTGGTGAGCAAGTGAAGCATCTCGTCCTTGAAACAACCGAGGGCAGCTTCGGCGAGGTGAGAGACCTGAGGAGGGTTGAGAGTAGTGGTGATCTCTGCCATTAGGTGAGAGAAAGGCTTGTGAGTCACCGGATCTATTCCCATTCCTGACAACTTCTTTTTCAGCTTCGTGTTCCAATAGTTTTTCACATCGTTGTCTGTTCGACCAGGGAGCTGCGCCGCAATCAACGACCACCTGAACGATATATATTAAAGTTAAGTTTACGTCTTTATTCAATAAACTTGTTCATGAAAATATAAAATTTATGAAACAGTTCCCGATCGATATTTGTGAGTCAAATTCGCGTAAAGAAATAAATAACTCATTTGAACAAAATCGAACTTCTCAAAAGATATTGTATATAGTTAGATCTGGTGACAAGGCTTTATTCAATTTCTTATTTCCCAAGAAATTTGTGGACAAGTTCATAGAATATTATCAACAGCAAGTGATCAGCATCAAAATTCCATAACAAAAGAAATAATTTCAAGAAAATCGAACGTATGAAAAAGATTTAAAACCTAATGATGAGGAGATCTGGTATATAAAGAAGTCATACCGGTTACCAAGAACAGAGTGAAACTTGACAATGATATGTTCTTCAGCGTCAGAAAACTGTCCATGTTTCAGGTCAGGACGCAAATAATTCGTCCATCGCAGCCTACAACTCTTCCCGCATCTCTGCAATCCTATAAAAACCAGTTTTCACCGGTCCATTAAATACATTACAAAAACATATTTACCTTTAACAAACAACGTTTATATCTTGACATAGAGCGATGGATGATCATTTATAGGACTTTCGTTATTACTACTTGATTAAAGAAAGCATTTTCTTAAGAAGAAAAAAGTAGGAAAATTTTGAAATTACCAGCGTTTTTTGGGATGAGACGCCAATTACGAGTACCATGTTGAGCTATGTAAGAAGCCAATTTGTTGTCTTCTTCAGGAGTCCATTGTCCTCTCTTCACATTCTCCTTTTCACAACATGGAATCCGACCCATTCTTTTCTTTCTTGCTAGCTTTTTTATTATCTCTTGCTTGATCAATATCTCTTTAGTTAATTTACCCACGAGAAAGTAAAATAAAAATTTTGGTTAAGAAATGAAAAACAAAATACAAATCAAAGATTGCCCAAAAGATTTAAAACTGTCAAACTTTGATTTCTTTCCTTTCTTGTAATCGAGGCTTTTAAATTGTAAAAGAAGAAAGGAAATGTATGAATATATATATAATAATTTTTTCTTAAGAAAATTGAAACGATAAAATTAGCATCAAATGTGCATGAAGTGATTAAACTCTTTAAAGAATTCAACGCTACAGAGCGTGTGATTCCCTTTGGCCGGTAGGTCACCCAATCTACGCTTGGTCAACTCCTTTGTACATCCATTTTCATCATTCTTTTTGAAATTTTTCTTTTTCTTTTTGAAGTTTCATATAGTATTTATCGAATTTCACCCAAAAAAGAAAACTTAGTTCAAAAAAAAAAATATTTATATATATATATATTGCAACGTGAATTGGTTTTTTTCTTTTCTGATGTTATCTATGCAAATGCAAACTATAACTTTTGGCGGTAGAACGATTTGTATGAAAAAAATAGGATTTGAAATATGAATATAAATTGAGTTGTTATAGATTAATAACAAAACCTTTTTCTTTTCCTTTATTTTTGTACGGAGAATATCTGGAGGGAGTTCGTGTGCATTAATGAGCATTCGTGAAACACACACAGAATCTTAGACAAGTACCGTTTGCTTTTGTCTCTTTTGCGTACGAACTTACTTACACACCTTTTGTTTTTAGACAAATGGGGACCCCACTTAAGTCAGTTTTTTTTTTCTTTCCGTAAATATGTAAGGGCATCCAAAATATATACAAGCACAAGCACAAAAACAAAAATATCAATCAAAATTTGTAATCTGATATCAAAATATGGATAACGAATATCCTTTGTTGTTACTAGCGAATTGCAATGGCTCAAAGTGCTTCTTATCTCACATTGATCTTATATGTCTTCCCCATGCGATTCATCTTGCTCGACGACTTCTAGTTTCGTAGTTCTTTTGCCTTCAAGTTGAGATTCCCAGTTTAGTTGGTTAATTCGTATTAAAAGATTTTACAGAGTTTTTCACTCGGAAAATTCTACTTAATTTTTTCTTTATCATAGCCATCTCTCAGTTTTTTTTGTTCTATTCACCACATTCTTCAGATTTTCTTGAATCATGACAGAAAGAAACTCGTTAATAATACGCATCAAGAAAAATAAAAAGAAGCCTTTTCCAACTTTGATCTAGGAAGAAGAGTAAGCCTAAAAAAAAGAAGAACCATCATCCTCTGACTTGTCTCCCAAGTAATGACTCCGACCATAACCCAACTCTCTCACCACCGACTCAACCATCCTCCCAGCCACTCCGGTTCCAACACCAATCTCTCGTCCACAACAAACCAAAGCGGTAATCCCCATCAACCACATGGCTGCGGCCACACCAACACCAACCATAGCCGCCACAAGAATTGCCACCGTCACCATCAAAACCGGAACAAATATCAGCATCATTGGAGAAACGATCAGAAACAGAGTCACCGTCGCAACGAGGCTGAAACTCATCAGACCCAGAAGCGGTCCGACCACTGCCACGGATGCTACGGTTGCAACCACAACCGAAGAACCGGTCGTCTTCTCTCCATCGGTTATGGGCCTTATGGCTATATCTCCTCTTCTTCTTCCTTCAGGATTCTCCATAGCAGTGGTCTCAAGTTAGAAGAAGGACTTGAGAGTTTTGTAGCATGGCCATACATACAAAGGAAGATGGTGGGCGGCTATTGACACGTGGATGCTGATAAAGCTACAGCTTTATGACACGACTATTCTTGTAAACCCAAATCGCCAAAAACTATGTTCTCTGAACGTTATCCACAAAGGCTTACGGATTTGTACCGGACTCAAATTACCGAATCATATCTAAACCAAAACCGAACTCAAATGTAGCTTTGAACCGAATAGTATAAAAAATATTTTAGACTGAACAAACTGAATCAAAACACCGATTAAAAAAAACCCTCACAATTCTGGGATTCATATGAAATTTGTTAATTGTTTTCATACTTTATTTTTCGAATCACGGATTGATAATACAACATAATTGACGAAGGATTCGATTGAAAGTTGCTAGTCTAATTATAATGTAAGCAAAAGAATCGTTTTCTTTCTTTTAGTAAATGAATGAAGAAAAAGGGAAGATTTGGTGAAGAAGGCTTAGCTGAAATTTGACTTAGCGACTTGTGGAAGAGATTTGAGAAGAGAAGGTGATGGCCTCCGAAGAGTGTGATTGAGTAGTAGCATCAAAGTGAGAAGTGTTAAAGCTCCTGCTTGGTGTGCACTTCCTAGTGAAACAGGAACATAACTCAGAAGCGTTGATATACCTAATGTCACCTGCAAAAAACGAAAACCTCCCATCAATGGCTTTAATTTTAGTTTCCATGAAAATGCAAAGTTTCTGTTTCAGGACAAGACTAATTCACCTGAACAGCAGTCATTCCGACAGTGCTTCCAATCAAAGCTTTGACGGCTGGATGTATGTCTAGCTTCCTTGTGAACCACCACATTGTTCCAATTGAGATTAGTGTTGTGGTCGCGAGAAGGCGATGATCGAGCTGAAATTGAGTAAAGTTTCAGTCTTTTTGGGACCTTTGAAGCAAAATGAGAAAGCTTTGTTTCAATGGTGTACCTGAACAGTTGATGTGTTCTCGAAAAAGTTGCGTAAAAGTGGCTTCATCTCAAATATATCATCTGGGATCCATGTATCGCCCATTTTCGGGAATGTGTTAAATGCACGACCCTGTAATTCACAAGTAGAGAGATCTAAATACTCAAGATTTATTTATGTAACCAAGAAAAATAGAAACTTATATCCCGGTTTCTTAGTTTGCTTACAGCATCATTTCCAGCAACAAAAGCTCCTGAGATCGCAGTAATACCAACAATCAAGCTTACTGGTAAAGCAAGCTTCTTAACTTTAGCTGCTCCGCGAACCCAAGCCAGTGACTCAGCTGGTGGTTCGGGCATAACAACAGAGAGAGCGGTCCAGAAAAGTCCACAATATATGGCGAAAGCTGAGGTTAGGTGAGCTGCAAGACGGTATGGGCTAACCCTCGGTTGAGAATATTCAGACGGCGGCTCCTACAGGACAAAAAGTGAGTACTGGTTACACGATATTCTGGACTTGATCCATTAAGATGATCTTCAACAGTTCCCAATCCGTACCTCCAAGCCACTTTTAACCATCCACCAACCAATGAAGCCTTGTCCAGCACCAAGTGCAAATAAACCAGAGAGCTGAACTCCAAGACGTAGAGTAATATACCCTTTACGCAGAAAATACGAAAACGGCAAAGCAAACATGATTCCTAATCCTCTTCCCCACATTCGATGAGCATACTCCATCCAATATATGAACTTAAAATCTTCAAGGTTCATCCCTTTGTTCACACTACAATCACCAATAGCAAAACACAAGAGCAACAAAATTCAAGATCAAGAGTTCTTCCAAAGACGGAAAACGCAATGCAAGGAGCAGCTAGAGCAACCCAAAATCGTTGACTGACCGTTTATATTCAGGGGAGTGCTTATATTTCTCAAACTCCTTAGCCCATGCTTCATCTGATAGAGGAGGGAATTCACCGGTGAATTTCCAATCAGTCATGGATAAACCAGACTGAGTTAATCGGGTTACTCCGCCTAAAACCACCATGCTGAACACCCAAGACGCGGAGCCGAAAAGCCATATTCCGACCCATTTCCGAGCTTGAGGTCCTCCAGAGACAAGTAGCTTCAATCCCTCTTTACTCCCTGAGCTAATCGACGCTACAGTTGACATATTCCTAAACAATGAAGCGTTTTGACCCTACAAAAACAGAATCTTGATCAAGCCCAGCTCAAGATCTCAGAGACCAAAACTTCAATCCCAAAGGAAACCGTTCTCAGCTAGAAATCGAATAAGAACATGAAGAGGAAATGAAGGCAGAAATTTACTTTGAGCAACGATCGCAAGCCATAGAAGGAGATTCCAGCTAGAGGAGAAGACGAAGCAGAAGTTACTGTAATTTTAGAGGTGAAAACGCGATGTGACGACGTGGTGGATCCTCGAGCGATTCCGTTAAACGCCTCCTTGTTCCTCCTCAGAACAGATCCCACCGCCCGAAACATCTCTCTGTCTGTGTGTCTCTCTCTCTCTCTCTCACTAGGGTTTAAGTAAGGTTTTGCGTTCAGAGGAAAAAAGACAGACGGCAAATCAATCCTCCTTCTGCAATTCCGACCCGGCCCGGGTTCGTCTGAGTTCTGACAATGGCCAGATAAACAAACGACATGGTGTTTTGATGTTAGCTAAACAAACGGCACGGTGTTTAGAACGAAAACTGGAAACAATAAGTGTAAATTGCAGAGCTATATATGTAAAATAGAATTTTAACTTCATGATATTAAGATTGTATTGGTAGAATTATGATGAACATTTTTTTTTCTAATTTGATAGTAGATTTTTGTGTGAATTCTTAAAATGTAAATAGTTTTTTTTATAAATAGGAAACAACATGTTTACATAATTAAATGTTACCAGGCGGTGACACAATATATAGTCTTTAAAGCAGAAAAAAAGAGAGAAGAAATGTTAAGTAGAAGGAGGAGCAGAGTTCTTGCGTATCTTCAAATATCCAAACTTGCCAGCTCCTGGAGATGAACCTTCAAACACATACGGCATAAACCCTGTTGCTTCCTTATACTTTCTCTGAATCTGCAATTTCACATAATCATAAGAAGAAGAAGAAAAACATCTTTAATCATTATTACCTATATATATATAAAAAGTTGTAGCTCAAGAATCATATCTAAAGTTTTGATTCTTTTGACCTGAAGAATCTGTTCACTGCTTCTCAAACTGCTCATTCCAATAACGCAGACTGTTCCTCCGCTGCCACCTCCTGTGATCTTGGCCCCGTAGAGAGTCCCGTTCTCAGTTTTAGAGTGCTTCAACTTCTCCATACTCTGCACTAATCTCACTAATCTGTCTGTACCATCAGAGCCAAGCCCACACGCGCTGTAGCTTTCGTGGCACTGCCAAGTAAGAGATGACTAATTGAGATCGACCCAGCAGAGGTTACAGAGATCAAGAAAGATGCTATTTAACATTTGTATTCATCTTAATGTATTTCTATCTCTATATACCATAACACTTTCTACTCTTATCAACGCGGTTAGGAAGTATAAAATCTGAGTATTTGGACCGTGAGAGCCTCGTTTGTAAACTAGGATTCACCTGGTACATGAGCTCCCCAAGACCAATGACTTGTTCTTCTGAGGGAGTTGCTGTCAACAATGCTTTGAAAGCCTGATAAAGAGATCAGTTTCCATCATTCTTCTTACAACTCCACCAAAAACAAAAAAAAGAGTTATGATTATATATATACAATTACATTAGCTAACCTGAACACGGAAATTCTCATAAATTGGATGTTTAGTCGGCGCCATTATGTCGTATGTACCTTTTCTGTCAATGGTTGTCACAGAATCCCCGTGATCACCATACTTTTCGATGAGTTCTTCTCCAGTGATAGACTGTGGGATCTTACTTGCGTAAAGAGATTGAAATCTGCACAAAACAAAACATATCATTATCATCTTCTAATTGGGTTACACAAATGAAGGATTTACCTATGAGGTGAAAGGTTGCATAAGTAATCCAAAGAAGCATCCGATTCAGTCAACTCCGAGCTCTCCTCTTCAGCCTCTTCTGAGTAGGTTTCAGCAAAAGAAGAAGAAAATGCAAAAGATCTTATCATTTTCTTACCAATAAAAGCTCCTATCCTCACAGAACCATAGTCTGAACCACCAACACTGCAGAGTAAAAGTATGTTAAAAAAACCATTTGTGTTGAGAACAAAAATGTAAGACTTTCTTTGCACACCAATGTTAGACTCAAGTAAAGAATATACACAGCACCTGTGTCGTATTCCAGAATCGATTCCCCAGAATCGAATGTGAGAAGGTATTTCAACAAGTCCTAGTATCTCAGCCGGCTGCAGCGAGTAGAAACTAACCCGGTTATTACACGAAAATCAAGTTTTGATGGACATGAAGAGAAAAAAGTACCTGACAGATCATAGCCAGAAGCATGTTAGCTTCTCCACAAGCAGAAGCTATTTGATCCATCACTCCACAAGGTGCCCCAACAACATAATTCTCCACCTTTTGGCAAAGCAAAGCCACATCCCGCGGAGATATTTCAAGACCTGAAGATTTAGCTCAAGGCCTCAAAATGAATCATCTACTCGTTAGTTATTGCGGAGAAGTTTGTACTAACCATGAGCAGCAGCGATAGCAGACATGGTAGCAACTTCAACTGAAGCAGAGGAAGATACTCCTTTGCCTTCAGGAACCGTTGAAGAAACCTGAAAACGGATCAGAGCTGAAGTTAGACTCGTAGATACATTGGCAGTTCATGAAACTCAGTAAAGTTTTGTTACCAGTATGCTAATGCTGTCTTCAAATCTAACGTCCATCTCTCTCATAAGTACCAGAATTGTACCTGCAACATAGGCTGCCCACCTAGAAAATGGACTCATATATATCATAAAGCTTATGTTGAAGATTTTTAATTAAGTATCTGAAAATGGGGAGAAAAGATGAACCAACTTCTGAGATGGATCCCGGGAAAAGTAATGGTAGGCTTTCTCATAGGATATTGGTTTCCCATCTTCTTCCATAAAATCAGACAAGTCCATATCAAAAGTTGGCCCTCTGTTGCTCAACTCCGATCCAAATGAAACCTGAAGTTTCAAATAAGTTTTAGAGGAAAGCAAATGGTAAAGTCAGAAGAAAACAGAACATACAATTTCAAGTATGGGAGTGTCTCTTGAATGATGCCGTGCTTCAGCGTGCTTCCAGAGTTTCTGTTTACTGGGATGATTCCTCTGGACAGCGGCATGGCACGCCTCTCTCGTAGGCATCTAACCGATAGCAAAAACACTCTTCTGTGAAAGATGAATAATGTGGATAAAAAGATGAAAGTAAAATTGGTCTTGAAGAGGGAATTTAACCAGCAAGACAAGACTTCCAGAGTAATCAGCAATGCCTCCCATTACATCAAGTCTACCGGGTGCTCTTGCCACAACAATATCCTCCTGAATGGTCACACAAACTTCATTTGTTCCTCAAACACACACAAACTTCATAGAAAGCTTGAATCCAATAATGAAACAAACCTCCCAGTTGAAAAGTGCGGCAGCCGCCAAATGTTCCCTTTCTTGATGATGCCCTCCTATTTTAGCTAATGTTGCTAAACTATCCAAGAAACCGATTGTATCTGAAAGGCCAAGGTGATCTCCATGAAGAATTTCAAAGCCTTCTACAAACCTGTTAAAAAAAAACTCATAAGAGGTTAGTCAAAAAGATTCCTAATTTGAAAGATTCAAAGTCCCCAAGGAAACACACTTGGAGGATTTCTGCGTCTGATCAACCGAAGGAATCCCATCTTCGTTTCCAGCGACTTGATACCATTCTGGAACTGAAAGATCTCTCCCTGGAGCTCTCTGTAGCTGGAAGCCTAGTATTATTGCATCCCGGAGTCTCCTCGCCCCGCTAAGCTACATTATCATTGTTTCCGTTAGGTAGGTGCGTACCATTGGATTGGCATAACAGATGAATCGCAAACAAATATGATGTTTGTCTATATAAATCAATCACTATGCACGTAACTCCATACATCTGAATCTCTCAACATAATCTAAAGTAACAATTAATATTATCTTGCTTGTATCACTCACATTGAGCTTAGAACGTTTTTTCCCCATTGCTGTGTCCTGCAGTATTTTAGCCGCCACCTGAATTCAGAAACGAGGAGGAGCGATGACATCATCAACAGGGGAAATTGTCCTGTAATATGAAGAGTTTGCACGGTCTACCTCGCCACCATCAATGCCTCCATCGTAACACGGTTTCAATGTAACCGCACGCTCGAGATAAGGCGCCCAACATCCAGCCAGAAGATCTCTTCTGATCATTTCAACTCCTCCTTGGTAATACTTTTATGCAGAAAAGAAGAATTTCTCAAGAGAATAAACATTTTAAGAAAAACATATGCAGACTGTGTGTGTATATATATATGCTCTCTCACCTCAAGCATCTTTCTCAAGAATGGTTCTTCATTGAAGTAATCCCTTCGTACAAAAATGAACCGTAACTTGTATGCAAGTGCTTCACTCACAGTTCCATATCCAATTTTTCCTGAAATCGCCATGAATTAGTTAATCAGCACAATGTTATGGTGAAAGACTCATACACATTAGAGGAACCGATGATACCGAGCATGCAGTCTGAAGCAGCAATCACATCAGGAGTATAAACATCTTTTGGAAGTGCTATGAAATTCCGAGGAAGCTCCTGTTTCGCAGAAGCTCCACATACCTATATATATTGCAAGAAATCTTATTTTAAAATCAATCATCCAGGCCAAGTTACATAACAGAACCAATCTCGATATTACGTACCAGGCATAGCCAACCAGCTGGAAGATATTCCTCCTCCAGTTTCCAACCAGTTGGCTGCAAATTACATCAGCAGTATTGTAAAATATTAACTGGAATTTCGAGAGATGTAAGAACATCTTGAATATTGAGGTTGAAAAGCTATAAGAGGATTTGCTTACTTGCCCACCAAAGTTAAAGATGAGTAGTTTCACATTGTCTGGAACTCCAAGCTCTCTCCTAACCTGAAATGAAAAATTGGACAGGTTAAAGTTCTGACAAAAGACAGTGTCTATTATTAAGAAAACTGAAAAAGTTTTTTATTTTTTCTCAAACCTCTTCTCTAGATTTATGCAATGGCCTCACAACAAGGGGAATATCAATAACATCATGGAAAGCAGGCACTGTAGAAGAAGAAGATGGGTTTGTTTTTGGTATATTATAACCAAAAAATTAACAGATATATTTGTTGCCTCCAACAAGAACTTACTAGGACAGTATCCAGGGAGGCGAATCAGAAACTCGCAGTGCGAATAATCCTCAGCTATCTGAAGTAATTCACCATCAAGAAACCGATGAATCGAGAAAATCACATCTAAGCTTATATATCAGCTGAGAGTTTTACCTGCCAAACAATGGATCGGTGATGATGTCCCGCTGCCATCACATATTCTGCATATATAAAGTCCCAACTGCAATGATCACAAAAAACATAACTTTCTTGAGCCACAGAACTTAAGCCATCTCTACCAGTAAATTAGCACAGAGACTCACTGACCTGAAGTTGGTGACGCAAACAGAGCGGATTCCGGCATTTGCTGCAGCACGGCAAGCGATGGGGACAACATCTGAGACCTGTTTTGACAATATCTTTCTTAATTAACAATGAAGCCACACACACTCAGATATATAGAACATTGAATGCATTTTTGGAAGTACCACAAGGTTGGCTTTGATTGACTTTAGCCACTCAACCTCTGTGGCTAAAATAGAGTCCCGAGGTTCAACCGCAATCTCGCAATACTGCAAATTTTGACAAAAGGAAAATTGAAGAGACCTTCTGAGAACCAAAGGAGAAGGAGGAAACATCTGAGAGAGAGATTACTGGAAGAGACCTTCTCCAAGGAAGCACGACGATCCACGGTTAAAGCATCAGATTGTACGGATCCACTGTCCAATAGTATCTAACATCGCCTCCATAATGGTAAATTGGAGATCAATCAGGGAGTGAAACTCAAAACAATCAATCCCCTCTCTTTCTATGAAAATTACAAACCTTTCGGATAAAGAGGTTGGGTGAGTGAATCTCCATGGTGAAAACAAACTCTGGAGCAGCAGAGACAACATGAACTCGATGTCCAGACGATATCAGATGCCGAACCACCTATATGGGGCAGAGAGGGGAATTTAAGGGCTCAAAAATGTTATGATCTCAGGCAATATATATTCGAGAAATCTAACCTCGACGACACGAGTGGCGTGGCCAAAGCCATGGCCAGTAACGTAGTAGGCGAAAACCAAAGAAGACCGTGGTGATTCAGACTCAGACATTGGAGCTGTTTGAAGCAGAGTGGGCATTGCAAAATGTTAAAAATGATACTTTTGATTTTTTAAAGAGAGAAAAAGAAAAGGTTTTTGTAGGTTAGCCATAAATGGAGAGAGAAGAAGATGATAAGATAAAGCGAAATGGATTTGGAGATTGAGAGAGAGAGAGAGAGAGAGAGAGAGTAAGCGTTACATATGAGCTAATTCTGGAGTCTACCGATTTATTCTAACAACCTAACTTCTACGTACCCTCCTCTTACGTGTTGCAGGGGAAAGCTGTCCTTTTTTTCTTCACTTTAACAAACTAAAAACACTAGCTTCCAAATTGTATTTTATTATATTTCTAATTTTAGAGATTTCAGAGATATTTTCTTGCAATTGATTATTTTATTCCATGTGAGTATTTATATATATAAAAAAGGAGAATTTGAATTTCTGTCTCGTTTATCTTTCTTTTTTTCTTTCACTTTGCCATACTAAATAGCATAGCTAAAAGAACAATCTTAAAATAGAAATAACTATTTAAGAAAAACTTAGAAATGAAACCTGAAAAAAAACTTTGTATTGTTAAAGGGGGTGTATTGAACTGTGAATTTTAATAAATTTTTAGATTTTCTTAAAATTCCTTGTTATTCAACTAAGAATTTTAAAATATCTTCCCAAATCCAGTGTTATTGAACATGAGATTTATGTAAAGTCACTCAACATCATCTACAATCCTCTGTTATTCAAACACGAATTTGTTAAAATCATATCAAATCCACTGTTATTGAAAATGTTTTAAGTATTGAGATTTTAATGACTGCAGGAGATTTTAGATATTTTTAGGAGACTTTCTTAGTTAAAAATACAAAAATCCAAATATCATGGTTTTATGTGGGATTGTAGGGGATTTTAATACAAAATCATAACACATTCTTTAAAATCAACCAAAACCATCAAAATCATCTGAAATCTTATTAAAACTCAAATCACTCTAAATAGTCAGTTCAATACACCCGTATTTTTCACTCTTACAGTTTTACTGATCTTTTTAATAATCTCCCAACGAGACTCTTACAGTTGAGAAGAGCAAAAGTTAAGAAAAAAAAGCAAAAGGTATTTATCAACATCAAGCAAAAGGTATTGACCTAAGTGCAGGTGCAGTACCAAAGCATACACAATAAACCTTCACACACAAAAAATGTGACAAGGTAGTTTCATGCAGTAGTAAGACAAAACTAAGGTTTCGAATTTGAGGCACACCCATGGGCCATGACAAAGTTGTGGTTAACTACACTAGAGAAACCCTAAGACTTGTAGAAGACAGATCAGATTCAGAACCAGAAAGCCTGACCTAGTACTGCCTCTGTCTTTTGCCTTGAACGCTTGTGGTTTGACCAGCCAAAGTGCAATCTCTTGCCCAATGTCCAGGTTTTCCACATTTGTAACAATCTCCACCCGAGGAGACAGGCTTTACTTGCCCTGATTGAAACTGTTGATTACCAGATTGAGCAGTGCAGTCTCTCGCCCAATGTCCAGGCTTCTGACATTTGTAACAATCTCCACCCGAAGAGGAGGGCCTCACTTGCCCTGATTCAGAATTCAGATTACCAGATTGAGCATTCAGATTACCAGATTGAGCGGTGCAGTCTCTCGCCCAGTGCCCTTGCTTTCCGCATTTATAGCAATCTCCAGCTGCAGAGGAAGACTTTACCGGTCCAGTTTCAGAGAGCCGATTAACAGATTGAGCAGTGCAGTCTCTTGCCCAGTGTCCTTCCTTCCCACATTTATAACAGGGTGTGCCTGTTTTTGCAGTTTGATATCCTCTGGTATCTGATTCACCGAAGCTGCTGTTTTTGGTAACGCTATACGTTGTAGGAGAGCTGGCTGCGTCATCATTGCACCATTTGAAGAAACCACAAGAGCCCTGCCATTAAGAGGAAGCCATGTTATTACACAGACAATCAGAGCTAAGCAAGATACTACATTACTTTTTCACTTATTCCGGGTGATGGTTCTTGGCACTAGCTGTATGCCAAGAATCTACAAACTCGTCTTATTTTTGCTAACATAGTTGTATGCCAAGTTGTCACTCTGTTTCTATGATCTACCGTTTTCAGCTTATTTGATAAACTATTGAAGTGCACATAATTTCTTGCTAATTGATATATGTATACTTGTTGCAAAACAAGTAAGCCCCAAGTATAAGTTGAAAAACGAGAGATGGTATAAATTATAAAATGAAAATCGAGAGTCAGCACTTAATCAGAGAGAACGATTATATGGAGCTCTGTCAGAAACGCAGCAAGGGCTCTGACAATAACAACCATAGAGACTGATTGATACACATACCTCGAAAACAGGACAGCGATAAAACTGTCGGCCAATGTTTTCCCCAGTTTTTGCAGTGAGAACACGGCACAATCCAGCACCGCAGGGACACTGATGATCCGGGGACTTGGATTCGTTAGTGTTTCCATAACTATGATGAGTTCCTGGCTGAGTTCCGGAGGACTGAACCGCGTCACACCACTGGAAAAACCCACAACCTCCGTTTTCCTGGTGAAATGTAGCTTTTATCAATTCCAACAACAAATAAGCAAAAAGTTACAACAAGCCAAGCCACTGTACAATCTTATTCAATGAACGAAACTATTATCATTGGCATTTTATCGAACACCTAGGAAGCAGAGATGAGTAACGTTAAAGCCAATTCTTGGATCCAACCACTAAGAAATAAACATTAAGAACCTCTCTATTGGGGCATTTGTAGAATTTTCGGCCTGGATTCTTCTGTGTGTTTGATGTGAGAATCAAACAGACACCAACCCCACATGGACAGTTCTTCTCCGGGAAATCCTGCTCGCCGGCCGGGTTAGTAGAATTCACGGAGACGCCTTGAAAACCGCCGCGAGATCTGGAGGCGGGATTGAGCGGGCTGAGCTGCCACTGCTCGCTTTTGCTACCCTTTAGAGCCGCCATATAAGGTCCCTCCGGGATAGCAGCGACCCTAGGGCGTTTCGCCAACGCCGCTTCTGCTTCTGCTTCTATTGCTGCCAGTTCCAGAAGGAAATCATCTGATTCCTCGAGATCTTCGACCTGAATCGTGCTTCTCTCCATACTCTTTGTTTTGCTCGATTTGTGTGACTCTCTCGATCTACACGAACACTGTTTGTGGAATTGATCCTCTCGGAGTTTTTTTATTTTGTTTTAGGGATTTTCCCGGTTTTTATTCTTTTTTACATTGCCGCTCCCGCTTGCTTTATTTTGATTTCTTGAAACGCATAGAGAAGCCCAATCTGGATTAGGCCCAAGTATATAAGTTTTCGGACGAAATTGTCTTTGGTCCAAGCCCAATATAGATAGATCAGGTCCAAATTATCTTCGATTTTCTCCGTTTATAATGAGATCGGATCTCATCGAACATTTTTCTTCTTCTCCTTTTTGAAAAACTTAAGAAAATCATGAATTGATTAGAAAACCAAGTTAAGGACAGAAATCTACAATTTTACAATTTAATCCATAGTCTAAAATCTATTCTAAATTGTCTAAAATTTTAATCCATAGTTATGTAGTCTACAATTTTAGACTAAAATGTGGATGCCTAAATTGTAGTCTAAAATTTTAGACTACATTTTAGATTAACATTAAAATGTAGTCTAAAATTTTAATTAGTCTACAATTTTAATCCATAGTCTAAAATGTCTACATTTTCTAAATTGTAGTCTAAAATTTAATCCATAGTCTATAATTTTACAATTTTTAATCCATAGTCTATAATTTTACAATTTTTAATCCATAGTCTACAATTTTTAATCTTTAGTCTATAACTTATGATTTTGAATTGTGATCACGTACGAAGTGGAGCTGAAATTCATCCTAAACCAAACCTAACCGATATTCGATGTACGAATATTTATTTGGTCCAAATCAGGTTCTAGCTACACATATTGAAGGGTTTAAAGGCCAATATCCAATATTGGTTAGATTTCGGTTCAGGTTTTAGTCTTTATCTGGCGATATCGGTTAGGTTCGGCTTCGATATGTGATCCTAGAGTGAACCAATGTTAATGTTGAAGTATGAGAGAAGATATTAAATAAGTATTCACCTTTATAAAGCATTTTGATTTTCACATTTTCTTTTCAAAAGCAAAAGATTCTCATAATCCAATAATGTTTTGTTAAATGTGTAAAGGAGTAATTTTAATGGAGTAATGTGGATGCCACATTTTAATGGAGTAATGTGGAGTAACGTTGAGTTGACATAATGGTTAAGGAGAAGTTGGTATGTGCTTTTTCTACCGGTTATGGGTTCGATTCCCGTGGGGAGTGGTCTTCTCGTTGGGAGGGGTCTCCTCCGAAGGAATGACTTTAACATAGTTTGGGCCCCGTTCCGAGTATGTATGGGCCTACGGGCCCGTAACCTCGGCGATTCAAAAAAAAAAAAATGTGGATGCCGCATTAAGCATGTCCGCATCAAGGTAAGCCGACGACGAATGACAATGTTCGGCTTCGGTTGCAAAGGATATATCAATACAATGCCGCTTTACCGAAGAGCTCATCAGAGACAATGTACTACTTTCTTGTCCGGGCCGGTTCCGAGAGCTTCAGCTTGTAGTGAATGTGACAATGGAAAGTTTTAGATGAAGTTTATTTAGTAAAATTCAAAACGTTTGAACCGGGCTAAAGATAATTAATTGTAGAGGACCGATCGACATGACAATCTCGCCAGCAATATTTCCTTATCTTAAAAGTTTAAAGTTGTAAAGTTCATACATCTCCTGGAATCTTGAATCTTGATGAAGGAAAACAGAAATCAAAGATAGATGAAGAAGCAGATTAGCCTTAACTCTTCTCCTGTCTTTTTACACCCTTACAATAACACATCGTTCTTCTTCTTCAATTTATACAAAAACAATAAAACCCTAAGATGACAGGACACATGTCTTCATTCTGATAAGTCTACAGAAACGAGGGCTTCAAATGAGTTAGACAATTTTATGTCATTAAGCTTTTCCTCACATCTCTGCATCTTTTCTTTTCCTTTGTTCATCTTATCTTTAACCAACCACCATTGCCTTTTTGCTTTAAATTCAACTGGGCTCTTGTTGGGCTTTTCTTTCTGATCTCTTGCAATGGATTGACCCATCTTGTTTTTGTATGATACTTTGTCGTTTTTAGCTTCTTCTCCTTGCTCTGTTTTACTGATATGAGATTTTGCATTAATACTTGATACCGTATCACTATATCATATGGCTTGCGAGATTTTATTTTCAAATCATATTACGTCGCACTCAAACTCAACAAGACCATGTACGCACTTACTATAGTCCATATCTATAGATGCATACAAAAAAGTAAATCTTACTATAGTATTAGTATAGTTGATTTTGAAATCTGAAAACAAACTCGCTTCTTTCTTTTATATGATCGTTTAACGTATGTTGAGAGGTTACGTATATTGGCCATTCATTTTAGGGCCTTTCGTTTTATGCAAGAGGCACTAACATTAATAAATGTATAATTAAGTAACATCAATCAATTGTAAACCCTATATTTTTGGGGGGCAACATAAAAGAGATTTGTTATTTTGGCATTAATATTTACATTTACATTAAATTCAGAATAATTCAGTGTTAAAACATGTTTTGAAACAGTGGTTTCTATTAAATTATCCTTATTGTGAGTTAAATTGATAACTAGATATTGTTATTTACCGGTTTTTAAAAATCACACAGTTCTCCAGAGCTACAATATGTGTTCTGTTCAATGACAAAATAATAATAATAATAAATTTGTGTTTTCTCAACTAAGATAAAGTTGTTGATTAGAAACTAATGGAGAATCATAGAATGGTGAAGATAACAAAAGAAAATTGCAGAATGGAATAACAAATTATTAGAAAAAATAAACTTAATTACGAAAATAGACTGGTTCAGGAAGTTGCTTTCTGCAACTTTTGGTGGATGCTATGGGAACCATGTGGAGGACGAAGAGGCCGTGGAGACGAGACTAGCTAGTCCTCTTCTCCTCTTTTTGATTTGGTTGTTTCTCTATCAAACTTGTTTTCGGTTTACGTATATCCTTCATACTTTTTTTCTCTCTCAAAACTTTTGATATTCATTGTATATATGGATCAGAGCATTGTAACAGTCTTTTTAAATAAAATACTGTTTATTAAAAATTAAGTATTGTGGCAATTCTTTTGTTTCTTATAGCATGACTTTATTATTCTCACATATTTTGTTCGTAGCAGTATCTGACCTAATCCAAAAGGTTTTACTAAATGATATTTGTGTATTCGATCAGGATATATAGTCGTCTACTAATGGTTTGTAACTTTGTATTAATTATAGTAGTGTCATCTCCACTCGGGTTTAACCCAGAAGGATTGTGTGAGTGAACCCAGAAGGATTGAGATTTATTCCCAAGAAAACATGTGAGTGAACGGAATCTAATGTTTCGATGACTGTTTATAATTCAACGATATATAATATGTATACTATATCCAACTAGATCATATTTATTTCTTATATAGTATAGAAATATGGTACATTACATCTTCGTGGCGACTTAACAATGTTATGAGACATGCCTAATTTACCAACTCGAACCATATCATTTATTTTTCATGCATGAATGGATACTATTGAAAAATGAAAATGAAACACACGAACACGCATTAAGACTAAATCGTAGTATTTTCCTTTTGATTCCATTCATGTGTAACAGTGAGATTAATATATACATATATAATCACAAGCAGCGGCATACGTACACGCACACATCACTAATGCAATTTGTATAACTCTTTGTATAATACACTTTAGTGTAACCCAACGTTTTAAAAAAAAAAAATTAAAAAAAAAAAANTAATGCAATTTGTATAACTCTTTGTATTATACACTTTAGTGTAATCCAACGTTTAATAAATTTTTTTTTTTTTGCCTTTGCGCTTATTCATTAAAATATTATTGAAATGTTTAATATACTTAAAAAGCATGCATCTCTTAGGGTTTATGAATTTTCTTGCACATTTGTCTATAATTTTATGGAGATAATTGCTCATGATATCACTTATTTTTGAATTCATTAGTATTTTACCACTTTTTGAAAGTCTAGTAGAAAGTATCATTTTTTAAAAAAGTGTGTACCGTCCATTATCGTACACGCCTATTATTGCTACATCGTATAGTGTCTATTGTCGTACACGCCGTACTGTTTAGTAGCACTTTTAGGTTGAACAATAGTAAAAAGTGCTACTTTCTACTAAGGTTTTCAAAAGTGTTAAAATATTAATGAAATTTAGAATAAGTGACCGTCCATTCAAAAACCCCTAATTTTATGTATTAATTAAATGGGAAAGTATTGAGTATAATGTAGATTCATAATTTGGGTACTTAAATTCAGGGGGCTTTTGCATGGACGGTCACATATTCTAACTTTCATTAGCATGTTACCACTTTTGAAAACTTTAGTAGAAAGTAGCACTTTTTACTATTGTTCAACTCAAATGTACAATAATGGAGGGTACACGAAGTAGCAATAAGAAACGTGTACGATAATGGACGGTACACAATTTATTAAAAAAGTGCTACTTTCTACTACAGTTTAAAAAAATGACAAATAACTAATGAATTTTAAATTAACTGACCGTACATGCAATTATGTCTAAATTCATCTATTATGAGGCTTAGTTTGTGTAGATCTATTTATAGATTTTGTGTAAATTCATCAAATAAATACAACTCATCAATCCCTCTATAATTTTATCAGCTCATATATTTATAGATTTTGATTTTTTGAGTAGATCTATTAATCCATTTATAAAAATGTATCACTTTTTGAAATAATAAAATGCTAAAAACATAAATTAGAATGAAATGGAGGAAGTATTTATAACCTCTATATGAATGGAATGATCGAATAAAAAAACAAATAACTTACAAGATTTAGCCGAGAATGGACCCCACGAGTGTCAATAAATAACGACCCCTTGCGAGGGTTAAGGCCACACAACACAAAGCTTTTTTCCAAGTCTTTAAAACATTACTCTTTCTCTCTCTCTTCATAGTGTCGACATGGCTTGCGAAAACAACAACCTCGTTGTGAAGCAAATCATGGACTTATACAACCAAATCTCAAACCTCGAGAGCTTAAAACCATGCAAGAATGTCGACACTTTGTTCGGACAACTCGTGTCCACGTGCTTACCCACGGACACAAACATCGATGTCAAAAAGATTCACGATGAAAAAGTCAAAGACATGAGATCTCATCTCATTAAGCTTTGTGGTGAAGCCGAAGGATACCTAGAGCAACACTTCTCCACAATCATAGGCTCTTTTGAAGACAACCCTCTTAACCATTTACACATCTTTCCTTATTACAACAACTACCTCAAACTAAGCAAACTCGAATTCGATCTCCTAGCTCAACACTCAAGCCATGTCCCTGCCAAAATCGCTTTTATCGGTTCGGGTCCGATGCCACTTACATCCATCGTCTTGGCCAAATTTCACCTTCCCAACACAACGATCCACAACTTCGACATCGACTCACAGGCTAACACACTCGCTTCAAACCTCGTCTCTCGCGATCCCGACCTCTCTAAACGCATGATTTTCCACACAACTGATGTGTTAAACGCTAAGGAAGGGTTGGACCAATACGACGTCGTTTTCTTGGCGGCTCTTGTTGGGATGGATAAAGAGTCAAAGGTCAAAGCTATCGAGCATTTGGAGAAGCATATGGCTCCAGGAGCTGTGTTGATGCTAAGGAGTGCTCATGGTCTTAGAGCTTTCTTGTATCCAATCGTTGACTCTTGTGATCTTAAAGGGTTTGAGGTGTTGACCATTTATCATCCGTCTGATGATGTGGTTAACTCGGTGGTGATCGCACGTAAGCTTGGCGGCTCGAGTGAGGCTCGTAGTAGCCAGATCGGACGGTGTATGGTCATGCCTTGTAATTGCTCGAAGGTCCACGCGATTATGAACAATCGTGGTATGAAGAAGAGTTTAATCGAGGAGTTTAGTGCCATTGAGTAAACAGGTAATTACAACACATCTCTTTTCTTTAGAGTATGTGTTTATGTTTTGCTCTTTTCAAATTTTTGCCTCTGTTGTGATGCGTGTGGTATGTTTGTTTAAGTATTATAAGTTTGTGAAATTTTGTGAGTTCTTCGATCTTCATAAGTGTGAAGAAACAGAACCTTGTTGTATGTTCTTTGTATTAAGAATTTAAGATCAATAAAAATAAACTTGAGAATCCGCATATTCAGTTATATTGATAAATACTGACGGTTTCATTTGTGATTGAAATTATGGTGCCTGAAAATGAAAAAAAAAATGTGTTATTGTCACTAACCAAACATAAAATATATTTAAAATTTAATATATAACGGTGATCATAATTTGTTTAAAAATTAATATTAATATATAATATAAAACATAATAATCGAGCTTCAACAATGTGAAAAAAAAGTCCAGTTTTTAGCCAACCAGATTTTTTTTCTTCAAATTTGAAAACACCATAACCAGTTTTTGGAAGACTAGAAACAAGTTAATTAGTATGTTGGTTTAGAAAATCCTAAACATAGTTACCATTCAAGCCATATCTTGAGATTTTAGCGACTCAAAATTACACAAGACACATAATCATTGATTAAAGTGTTTTCAATTAATTTTGTTCTATGATTCCGCTATTATTCCGCAATTAATTTTGTTCTATGATTCCACAATAAATCGTATAAACATGAACATACAGGAAGATGATTTATGTTCTATGATTCCGCTATTATTCAAATCTAAAAAAAAACTGTAAACTGAAATCTATTGTGTCAACAAAAATAAAATTAAGATATTGAAAACATCAAACACCGCAATACAATTGAGTATTGATTAAAAAAAAAAAACCTAATAAAAGAACTGTTTATTAAACATGAAAGTAGATGATTTTCCAATAGGGAAGCTAGAGTCACTGTAACCTCCACTTCCTCTCTTGTTGGAATAACCAGGATATTGGCTTAAGGAAAACTCGATCTCACGAATCAAATCTAAACCTTCTTTCTCACCCAGAGTCTTTAGCTTCCACTCACTAAATGGATATTCTGTCTTATGAATCACATGAATCTCTCCTCCGTCGTCTTCGTCTTTCACCAACACTCTTGCACTCTTCATAAACCCTCTCACAAGTTCTTGGTGTCTCCTGAAATCCGGTAAACTTTGAATTCAACGAAAAACTTTTAAACTGAAAAAACAAATGTTCTTAAAACCAAATCTACTACTGGTTCACTAATCACTACCATCCAAAAAGTATTTGAGTCAATTGGCCAAATATACATAAAAAGATATTCTACGTAAAAACAAGAAGGGGAGATACAATGCAAGTGATGTATAATACATTGGGAAATCTGCCAAACAAATCCCCAACTTTGTCAATCTGGCCAAAAAAAACACGATCTTTTAGAACGACCAAAAAAATATCGAACTTTGGTTGACTTGCCAATTAATTACCAATGTTTTTCGGTTAAACGGTTCGGGTTCGTTTGAGGAAATTCGGGTTTCGGGAAATTTGAAATATGAAAGAATATGTCCGAATGGAAAATTTGAAATTTTGGGTTTCGGGAAATTTGAAATTTTGGGGAAATTTCGTGTTTCGGGAAATTTGAAACACGAAATTTGAAATTTCAAATTTGGATTCCCGAAACCCGACCGAAATTCGGGAAATTTGAAATTTCTCGAAATTTCTCGAAACTCGAAACCCGAATTTCCCGAAACCCGAAATTTCAAATTTCTCATTCAGACATATTCTTTCATATTTCAAATTTTCCGAAACCCGAATTTCCTGAAACGAACCCGAACCGTTTAACCGAACACCCATCCCTACTCTATAAAATAAATTTTGTTAGACATTCCTTTGAAAGTGTCAGTGGTTCAATGGCAAAACACCTCATTATGCGGTCCAGAGGTCCCGAGTTTGAATCCAGAAGAGTGCAAATTTTACAAAATTAAGCAAAACGACATCGGTTTGGGTCATTTTCGCAAATCTCGAAACGAGATGAAATGACGTCGTTTTACTTAACGAAAGATTCTATTAAGTTTTCTAACGGTGTGCTTAATTGGCGGGTCAACGAAAACATTAGTAATTAATTGGCAAGTCAACCAAAGTTTGATGTTTTTTTGGTCGTTCTAAAAGATCGTGTCTTTTTTTGCCAGATTGATAAAGTTGGGGATTTGTTTGGCAGATTTCCCATAATACATTATACATACATGATTGTTTTGATTTCGTGCTCACGACCATAGTCGAATCCTGCGTGAGGGAAATTGAAGATGACTCTATCGTATATCGCGGAACCACCTGCAACGCTAGGCTTTGTGGTCATGGAGTGAACATTAACTCCATAGACAACGTTGCACCCGAGTGTCTCCAACTCTTCTACGTTCGCTTTCCCATTCTTGTAGTTGCGCTCTAGATCCCCTACAACATTCGTTATTCAAAAACTACTAATCAACAATTAGAATAAGATATATGAAATTTTGTGACTCATGTACCTAACATACCAAAATGTTTTAAGCCATTATTACGCAAAAGAGTGAAAGACCATCTCATATCGAAGTATTTGTAAAAAGATTAAACCCATGTAAACCTTATATATAATAAAGGTTGTTTCTATAATTAGATCATCACAATATCGAAAATAAGATATTTTAATATTAGATTTTGATTTACCTTGAGTATCGAGAGAGGTCGCAGTGAGGTTTGTTGCGGAACCAAAGGCTCTGGCTAGAGACAGAGAAAAGGAGAAGTCTCCTTCTCCAACCAGAAGTATTTTTTGTTTGTTATTGTAATGTTTTAACCTTTTAAGGGGGTGTATTGAACTGTGGATTTTAAGAGATTTTTAGATTTTCTTAAAATCTCTTGTTATTGTTATTCAACTAAGGATTTTAAAATATCTTCCCAAATCCAGTGTTATTGAACATGAGATTTATGTAAAGTCACTCAAAATCATCTACAATCCTCTGTTATTCAAACACAAATTTGTTAAAATCATATCAAATCCACTGTTATTGAAAATATTTTAAGTATTGAGATTTTAATGACTGCAGGGGATTTTAGATGATTTTAGGAGACTTTCTTAGTTAAAAATACAAAGATCCAAATCTCCTGGTTTTAGGTGGGATTGTAAGGGATTTTAATACAAAATCATAACAACTTCTTTAAAATCAGTCAAAACCATCAAAATCATCTGAAATCTTATTAAAACTCAAATCACTCTAAATAGTCAGTTCAATACACCCCCTAAATGTTTGGTTTTGTTTGCCTACTATAGGTATTAATTTTGGCTCTTCGAAATTTGTGTGTATTTATGTAATTAGAAAAGCATTCAATATTCTGTTCATGTATCCTTTTATAGACCTTCTTTCTTGCCCAGAGTATATTGTATGTACACAAATTTCATCCGTTAATGCATGCATTGCATCCGTTAACACAATAACACTCTTTTTTTTTCTTTTGCTCAAAAAACACACATTTACCCTTTTTGCAAATACTTGGATGAAAATCATATCTTATGTGTAATAAATGAGATGTTTGAAATATCGAAAATTCTACATGAAAATTCTACATTTAACAGTTTTTTTTTAAAAAAATTTAGATTTAACAACGCTATAAAAAAGAATAATATTAAGCTAGCTACACAGTTCTGTATACATCTGTATATAAGGATGCATGCAAATAAAATATGCTAAGTTCGCGAACAACACGAGACTGTCATTGGCATTGGCGCACTACACAGTTCTGGATTAGATTTTTTTTTTTTTTTTTTTTCAATTCGCTAGTTGGATTATTTACTTTCAATGTAAAGAACGACAAACAAATACAACTTTTAGACAAAAAAAAAAAAAACAAATACAACTTCGGAACTTCCATATGTACCATGCCAATTTTTAGCTTGGAGGCGGTATCAAAATTTTTTTTACACTTACCCATTAATTCATTTACCATCAAATTAAGATATGCAAATGACCAGGAACTTATCAATAATGAACCAAAAGCATCGGCATGTACGTTATAAACATCTAACAATATAAAAATTATAGCAATGATTTTTAGTTGAGCTTTTAAGGTTAGCCAAAACATACTTTGAGTTTGAGATCCAATCAGCCAGAATCTGTAAAATTCGCTTAAAATATGTTTAGTAGAAGTGTTTCATTAGATAGCCTGCCTTGTCAAAGACGTTGAAATTACCTAATTAACCGTTTCTTAAAAATGAAAGTAGAAGATTTTCCGACAGGGAAGCTATTGTTACAGCGAGGTCCATTTCCTCTCTTATTTATGTAACCAGGAAAATCAAATTTGTTAAAATCCATCTCTTTTATCAAACACAAACCATTTTCTTCAGCCAGAGTCTCTACCTTCCACTCGTCAAATGGATGAGCCGTCTTATGAGTAATGTGAATCTCTCCACCTTTGTCTTTCACCATATTTGTCGCGCTCTTAAAAAATCCTCTCACCACCTCTTGGTGTGTAACTTGTAAATACACAACACATTTTTAATACACCAAAAAATAACCCCGAATGAGAAAAATAACAAAAAAATGAACCAAAAATATGTATAGATACATTACATGATGTAGTATCTCAGGTTCTCAAAGCCAAAACCTAACCCCGAATGAGGAAAATTAAATACGATTCTATCGTAAAGCTCTGATTGTCGTCGACCAAGCCTAAGCTTTTTGGTCATGGATATCAATGTTGTCTCAGAAAACAGAGTGGGCCAATTCAGTTGGAAGCCCAAACAAGTGAAGATTGTTGAGCCCAAACAAGTGTCATCCTCTTTTGTTGACAAAAACAGGTTTACAACATTATTGTCTTTGCCTGAAGAATGAAAGCTCAAATGGAAGTACGACAGAACGACAGAACGACAGATGGCATTGAGCAATTAGGGTTCTCATCCTATGTCTTTTGTATAAATACCAATATCAATCTATTGTAAGAAGCATGGACTGAGAGCGATAAGAAAATAAAAACAATAAGTTTCTTCTTTCTTTATGGTATCAGAGCCTTCATGGCTAACGCCGACGACCGCCCTGTGGTGCCACCACCAGCTCCAGTGATTTCACCAGCTCCGGATCCAATGGGTTTACCTCAGACTTCACAGATAGAACAACCTCAGGCTCCTCCAAATGTTCTCTCTCACACAGCCTTCACTCCAGCAACGCTCTCTATCACCCAGGTTGTTACTCTTCGTCTAAATGACACTAACTATCTATCATGGAGACTGCAGTTTGAGCAGTTTCTGCAGAGTCAGCTCCTCCTTGGATATGTTACTGGTACTATTCCCAGACCCTCTCCAACCATCAAAGTCCGTAATGGTAATGTGGAGACTGAGGTCAGCAATCCAGAGTTCTTGAAATGGGTTCAGACAGATCAACTCATCATGGCTTGGCTCTATGGTTCTCTTTCAGAATCAGCTCTCAAAAGTATTTATGGTCTGCACTCTTCTCAGGAAGTTTGGTTCTCTCTCGCGAAGAAATATAATAGGGTCTCTGCCACACGGAAGCTGGATATTCAGCGTAGAATCCAGACCACTATGAAAGGTAATAGGTCTCTAGCTCAGTATCTGTCGGAAATAACATCTCTTTGTGATCAGTTAGACTCAATAGGCTCACCAATTTCTGAACATGAAAAGATCTATGGAGTTTTGAATGGTTTAGGAAGAGAGTATGAGGCTATTGTCACAGTGATTGAGGATGCAATGGATTCTTATCCGGGACCTCGTTTTGATGATGTCCTGTATAAGCTTAATGGTTTTGATGACAAGTTACAGTCTTATGAATCTGCTTCTGCCATTACACCTCATCAAGCCTTCTATGGTGAAAGAGGAAGCTACTCAAGACGTGGTCGTGGACAGTTTCGAGGTAGATCTCGAGGTTATCGTGGTCGAGGCACTTATTCAACTCAAGGCAGAGGTTTCCCTCAACAGTTTGGCCAAGGCTCAAGACAAGGCTTTCCTTCTCACTCAGATCAACGTCCCACATGTCAAATCTGTGAAAAGGTGGGTCACTCAGCAATAAACTGTTTTCGCAGATATGATGATCCAGTGAATGCTATGGCAGCTATGAGGATCACTGACGTGACAGAACAATCTGGTCAAGAATGGTTCCCAGATACAGGAGCAACTGCTCACATCACCAGCTCATCTCAGTATCTGCAACAATCTCAGCCTTATCTTGGCTCAGACACTGTCATGGTGGGCAATGGACAATTTCTACCCATCACTCATACCGGTTCTGCTCACATACCATCAACCTCAGGTAACATACCACTTAAAGACGTTCTGGTGTGCCCAGACATTGCAAAGTCTCTTTTATCTGTCTCTAAACTAACAAGAGATTATCCTTGCACTTTTGAGTTTGACTGTGATGGTGTGCGTATTAATGATAAGGAAACAAAGAGGTTGTTGGTAATGGGCAGCAACAATGATGGCTTGTATCTGCTGGAGGAACCAAATTTTCAGGCGTTCTACTCATCTCGACAACATTCAGCTAGTGATGAGGTGTGGCATAGACGCTTGGGACATCCAAATCCACACGTTCTTCAGCTTTTGGCAGGCAACAAATCTATCTTCATCAATAAGGCTGTTAACGCCATGTGTGAAGCATGTCAGCTTGGAAAGAGCTCCAGGCTACCCTTCACTGCTTCTTCTTTTATTGCCTCTCGACCCTTAGAAAGAATACACTGTGATCTATGGGGTCCTTCACCTGTCATTTCTGTTCAAGGCTTTAAGTACTATGTGGTGTTTATTGACAATTTCTCAAGGTTTAGTTGGTTTTATCCTCTCAAGTTAAAGTCTGATTTCTACTCTATCTTTGTTATCTTTCAAAAGTTAGTAGAAAATCAGTATAAGCAGAAAATCGGGACCTTCCAGTGTGATGGTGGTGGAGAATTCACAAGTCAAATCTTCTTAAAACATCTACAACAGTGTGGCATACAACAGCTTATATCTTGCCCTTATACCCCACAACAAAATGGTTTGGCTGAGAGAAAGCATAGGCACATTACAGAACTGGGACTCTCAATGTTATTTCAAGGCAAACTTCCTTTGCAGTATTGGGTAGAGTCTTTCTTCACAGCAAACTTTCTGAGCAACCTCCTTCCTCATTCTGCTCTAGCTAATCCAAAGAGTCCTTATGAGCTTCTCCACGGTAAAGCTCCTATTTATACATCTTTGAGGGTTTTTGGATGTGCATGCTACCCCACTCTCCGTGATTATGCTCAAAATAAGTTTGATCCTCGCTCATTAAAGTGTGTCTTCCTGGGATACAATGAAAAATACAAAGGTTACCGATGTTTGCTTCCATCAACTGGTCGAGTCTACATAAGTAGACATGTTGTCTTTGATGAGACACTATTTCCTTTTTCTATTATTTATCCCCATCTCCATGAACAAGGTTTAACTCCATTAATATCTGCCTGGCAAGAAAGCTTCTTACCCAAACATTTATCAGGGATACAAGCCTCAGTTACATCAACTTCTACACCTGTAGTGGATGAGCCTAAATCTCATTTCCCTGAGCAAGATTTTCCACCTCTCTCGTCATCAATCAGAATAGAGCCAGTACAGTCTACTCCCATAGATGCTGAGTGTTCTGGGTGTACGGCAGATCTTGAATCTGTTCCTATAGGCAACAGCACTCATGCTTCTGATGGGAGGACAGATACTACTGCTCCCACTCAAGCTACTTCATCCGCATCTGTTGTTCCTGCAACAACATCATCTACTGCAACTACATCTCAGTCTTACCATCCTATGACAACAAGATCAAAATCAGGAATAACTAAACCTAATTCAAGGTATGCTTTACTTACTCACAAGGTCGCGTATCCAGAGCCCAACACTGTCACTGAGGCTCTGAAACACCCAGATTGGACTGCTGCTATGAATGAAGAATATGGTAACTGTCAAGAGACTCAAACTTGGTCTTTAGTTCCTTATTCTCCTGACATGAATGTTCTTGGAAGTAAGTGGGTTTTTAGAACTAAGCTTAATGCAGATGGCTCCCTGGACAAGTTAAAAGCTCGCTTAGTTGCTCAGGGATTTAATCAAGAAGAGGGCATAGACTATTTGGAAACTTACAGCCTTGTAGTTAGAACAGCTACAGTGCGGTTAGTCCTTGACATTGCAACTGTTCTGGAATGGGAAATTAAGCAGATGGATGTGAAGAACGCCTTTTTACATGGGGATCTTACAGAAACTGTGTACATGCGACAACCTGCAGGATTTATTGACAAAGCTAAGCCAGATCATGTCTGTCATCTACACAAATCTCTTTACGGTTTGAAACAGTCTCCAAGGGCCTGGTTTGACAAGTTCAGTAGCTTTCTCCTTGAGTTTGGTTTCTCCTGCAGCATTAAAGATCCATCACTGTTCATATACACTAGAGACAAGGATCTTATTATGCTTCTATTGTACGTAGATGACATGATTCTGACAGGAAATAATTCTGAAACTTTGAAAAAGCTTCTTGCAGATCTCAGTGTTCAATTCAGAATGAAAGATATGGGTAAAATGCATTATTTTCTCGGCATTCAAGCTCATCATCACCCCGATGGTCTCTTTCTGTCTCAACAAAAGTATGCAGAAGATTTACTAGTTGTTGCTGCAATGAGTAATTGCTCTCCCATGCCAACTCCTCTACCGCTGCAGTTGGACAAAAACTTTGATAAACAAGTGCCATTCTCCAATCCTACTTATTTTAGAAGTCTTGCGGGGAAGCTCCAATATCTGACATTGACACGACCGGACATTCAGTTTGCTGTAAACTATGTTTGTCAAAAGATGCATGCTCCTTCCACCTCAGACTTCTCACTCCTCAAGAGGATTCTCAGGTATGTAAAAGGAACTATTACTATGGGGCTCAATTTTTCTAAGGACACAGATTTTACCTTGAGAGTCTATAGTGATAGTGATTGGGCTGGGTGCAAGACCACCCGACGTTCCACTGGGGGTTTTTGCACCTTCTTAGGATCAAACCTTATCTCCTGGTCCGCAAAGAAACAACCAACTGTGTCAAAGAGCTCTACAGAGGCTGAATACAGAGCAATGTCTGAAACTACATCCGAAGTTACATGGATAAGTGCTATACTTAATGAGCTTGGTGTTTCGCTTCCAGCAATTCCAGAGCTCTACTGTGACAATCTCTCTGCAGTAATGCTAACGGCCAATCCCACATTTCATGCTCGAACAAAACATTTTGAGCTTGATCATCATTATGTACGAGAACAAGTTGCTTTGGGGAATCTGGTCGTGAATCACATTCCAGCTCAACAACAGTTAGCTGATATCTTCACGAAGTCTCTCCCATATGAAGCTTTCAGCTCTCTAAGGTACAAACTTGGTGTAGATGTTCCCTTGTCTCCAACCACACCAAGTTTGCGAGGGGGTATCAATGTTGTCTCAGAAAACAGAGTGGGCCAATTCAGTTGGAAGCCCAAACAAGTGAAGATTGTTGAGCCCAAACAAGTGTCATCCTCTTTTGTTGACAAAAACAGGTTTACAACATTATTGTCTTTGTCTGAAGAATGAAAGCTCAAATGGAAGTACGACAGAACGACAGAACGACAGATGGCATTGAGCAATTAGGGTTCTCATCCTATGTCTTTTGTATAAATACCAATATCAATCTATTGTAAGAAGCATGGACTGAGAGCGATAAGAAAATAAAAACAATAAGTTTCTTCTTTCTTTAATGGAATGCACGTTAACTCCATGGTACACGGTACAGCCGAGTCGCTCCAACTCGTCTAAATTAGCTTTCCCGTTCCTATACTTAAGCTCTAGCTCCTCTGCAATATTCGTATTTCAAACATTAATCACCAAAATCATATGATGTATGGTTTCTCTTAAATCACATTAACAGCCGAAAGTTTTAACCCTAGTTATACTCCTTCGATCCCACAGTCCAAGATCACTAGATCAAAATTCATTAATATAAGAAAAAGAAATATATGAGGTGATTGATTTACCTCGACTATCGAGAGAGGTCGCACTTCGCAGTGAGGTTTGTTGCAGAACCAAAGGCTCTGGCTAGAGACAGAGAGAAGGAGAAATCACCTTCTCCGACAAGAAGTATCGTTTGCTTATTGCTGTATTGTTTTAACTTTTTGGTTTTCATTTCATCTTATTGTTTTTATCATTTTCACACACAATGTCGTATATATACATCAAATGTGGATGCATGAGCACGACTCGAATTAAGAGATTACCGTTAAATGTTTGGTTTTGCTATCTGTCTCTTGGGGACTCTGTGATTAATTTATTTAAAGAGCACTCAATATTCTATCCATGCACCATTTTGACGGCCCTCTTTTGTTTTCAATTACTAGCAATTTAGCATAAATGCTGTATTGATTTGTTCATTTACCCATTCATCTAGTATTTTTAATCAATCAAATCTGTAAACTAGTATTTTTGAAACTTTTTCATAATAATAGTGTTAATGCATGTATCACCATATTCTTCCATATTTTTTTCATAGAATATTGTAACTCAATAAACTTAATGTATTGTAAATAAATCAATAAATTTGTCTTTCAAATTTTGGAAGTACGGTTACATAAATTGGCTTTCATCATATTAATTTGAAATGTATGTCATTCTAAAATCCATAAATGCATTATAAGATACTAAAATCTTTTTACAAAAAAAAAAAAAACTAAAATCTTACAATTTTTTTTTTTTTTTTGAACCTTTAATTTTAAATATTCTGAAAAGAACATATAGAGATGACTAGGAAACTCATCATCAATTTGATTTGTTCTGGTGGATAAAAAAATGTGAAGACTAAAGTTCAGTCAAACACATCTTTGGGCTAAAGGCCCAACATCAACTAAACCCTTTGCCTTGGGCCAAAGAACAATCAGCCCACAAAAGAATACACAAGAACTTTAAAGGGGACTCGTCTTCTTTCAAAAAAAAAGGTTGACAAGTTACAGAGTCTGTTATAGAGAGAGAAAGCTGAAAATTACACAGAGGAGAGAGAGGAAGAGAGATCAGGCTCACGCACAAAGCTTGGGCAAACGTTGGAGGTTGATTCACGTTGGATTGATCTTCTCAGGTTGTTCATTCCTCTTATTCCCTCTTGTAAGCTTGATCTCTGTAATAGCTTGTTCTGTTGTCGCCGGAGAAAGAGCGATAGTGTATTGACCGGAGATAATGGATGCTGTTGAGGGATATCAACCCCTCCCCTGAGACGTAGCCATTTGGTGAACTCAGGGTGACCAAAATCTGTCTTGTGTTGTTTGCGATTTCATCTTCTTCAAACCTGCATAAATTGATTCATAAAGATCTGTGTTGAATTACTGGTTAAAACTCAACAAAAAAGTCTCACGATTTGTTTTTTTTATTTATAATTTTTGTCAAACAACGATTTGTTAATTTAAATGCTTCTTTCTGCTGTCAAACAAAAACATGCAGAAAAGGTATTTTTATTGAAAATGCAGAAAAGGAAAAGAGATACTGCAGCCTTTAGGCCCAGCTTTGTTTGTAGCCCACATTTATAAATGAAACTCAATAAACAAGCCCAATAACAAACTCAAAAGCAATGAATTTCTACAAAAGGAGCTAGTGGTTTCATATGAACACTCCTTTATAATATCCAGACTAGAAGTGTTTCTTAAACATGAAAGTAGATGATTCCCCAACAGGAAAGCTAGAGTCACAGTCACTTCCACTTCCTCTCTTGTTACAGTAGCCCGGATATTGCCACGTGTTGAATGCCACTTGGCTGTAAAAATACAATCTCTTTTCTTGAGCCAGAGTGTTGATTTTCCAACTGACAAATGGATGGGCTGTCTTATGAGTCACATGAATCTCTCCACTGGGCTTAACCAATTCTCTAGCACCCAAAAAAAAACCACTCACCACTTCTTGGTGTTTCCTGTGTTCTCACTCGCACGCACGCACGCACATACACATACACTTGTTTAATAAACCGAAAACAACAACCAAAAAAAATATAAGAAACAAGATTTACATACATGATGGTGTGGCTCTCATGCTCGCGACCAAAATCAAACCCTGCATGAGGAAAATTAAATATAATTCTATCATATAGAGTTGATCGGATTACGCGACGATCTGTGCCCATGGAGTGCACGTTAACACCGTGAACCACGGTGCACCCGCGTCTCTCCAACTCTTCTACGTTATTCTTGGCATCCTTGTACTTCCGCTCTAACTCCTCTACAACAAGTACGTAGGATTGTTTTCAACGCAAGTTTACATGTTATAATATCCTAACCTAATCATTATTTTAATTATTCAAAAACAAACAATGATGGTCTCAAGCCTCTAAAATGATACGTCCAAACTATGGTTATATATATATATATATATAGTTTATACCTCTAGTATCGAGAGAAGTTGCAGTGATGTTAGTAGCCGAACCAAAGGCTTTGGCTAGACATAAAGAAAAGGAGAAATCTCCTTCCCCGACCAGAAGTATCTGCTGTTTATTATTGTAATGACTACAGTTTATGGTATTTGAAACCTCCATTTCATCTACATGCTTTTGCTCCTCTCACCATGCATATATATAGTGTTATAAAACGGATATGAATTGCATATATCAAAGAGTTTTCTCTTTGCTAATTTGGCTCTTCGAATTTTGTGAGTATTAACTACTTACTTTTGACCAGCATTGATCATTATTCTCATTCTGTCAATACATACATCCTTACAAAGACAAGAGTTTAAAAACTACGTACTACTATCTATTTGCTTTTCTTGAATTAGTCAACAGTTTTATTTAAATAAAGAAAAGTGTGTCCCAGCTGGTCAGGTTATGAAAAAACTATTGTTTTAAATTATTTATTACAAAAACTTAATATCTCTTTCCACTAACATGTAACTATGGTTTAGATTGTCAGAGGATTATTATATCATGGTTTGTACTTAAAAAAGCAACTGACTAGTACACCGTATCTAGTAACTGTCTCTATACACAAGTTTTCAGCGATTATTGAACATCGAGTTTGATTGCACATATCTTTCTTTTTTTCAAACTCAAAATCATAGAAAAATAAATAAACTGTACTCCCAAATTTATTTAGTTAAAGTTATAGCAATAGAATTACAGCTTCAGTTATATATTGACTGTAAATTTAGTTTTGTTGCTATGAAATACTAAAATTTACAGCGTATACGTCTAAAACTTTTATATCAGATTTTAGAAAAGCAACAAAACATGAAAAACATGAAATCATTGTTGAAAGGGCAATAAAGGGATTACGAAACTTTATTAAAAGAAAGCTTTTCCTTAGTCATTAGTGTTTAGGGAGCCAAACCTAACGACACACAAACTCACAAACTTACCAAAAAGGAGAAAGAACTTAATAGAAGGAAAAAGGAAATAAGAAAACAAAGTAGGAGTTACAAACTTGGACTGAACCTCAAAAGCAGCAAAGAAGCAAATTTGTATTCTGATTGCATAACTTAAATGATCTCTTCTTCGAAATATCCAAACTTATACTTTTCACATAATTAATTCAATTTTATTAGTAAGTATTGTAGTTGGAAATACAACGGTCAAAATTTGTAAATAATGAAAATAGAAAGGTATTTGGTTCATCTTTAAAAAAAATGAGAACTGAATGACTATCGAGCAATAAACAGAGAGTTTGTTGCTCGATCAGAACATACATGATTCAAGAGCGTTTTGAATAAGGTTTTTGAGAAATAAACTGGATTAGTATTTCGATTCCCATGAGAGATTTACAAGAACAAAAACAAAAACAAAAAAAATATAAGTGTTTGATTCTAGAGCTAAATTATAGTTGAAAGTGGTGTAGAGAGTTGGATTATGGTTCCTTGCTTCTTGTTCATGTCATTCTTTTATACTCCGAGATCGTGTTTAACGTCTCCGTTTACTCCGTCTGATTCGCCATGAATGGTCTTTTAAGTATGAGGCTCCGGCTGTTACGTTTAGATGACTTAACTCAGCGGTTTGAAAGAGTATTTGGTCTCGACGAGGTTGACTAACGGTTCTGCATTTATTCCCCTTTGACCGTAGATATTCACTCCGATGAGCCTTTCAACTCGGCATGTCATCTTGTTTACTCATTTGACATCGTTTGGCTTTTTTAACTTTACCGGGCTTTTTACCATAAATTTATTAAACCCAATTTATTGGACCAGAATTTTAACACACCATAAGCAATTATATTAGTGTATATGTTTTTGTTATTGAACAATTGTATTAGTCGAATAGTCGGTATATATTTTATATGTAATTTTAAAATAAAAATTTAATTTGTTTTTCACTGAAGAATCATAACCCTTATTTTATTGTGTTAAGTCGGGTCTATAAATTGTAATTTCTTTCATATGATTCTCCTCTATTTTCTTTTGCTCTAATTTTTCTTTTTAAACTAAAATATGAAATCTTATACACAGAAGAGCACCGATTTTAGCAAATCGACCAACTCTATGGGGGTGTATTCATCTATCATTTGGAGTGATTTGTATTAATATATTCAATCTATCATTTGGAGTGATTTGTATTAAAATCACAAATCATATGTTATTCAAACATGAATTTGAAAAAGTTTTTTTAAAATCTCATGTTATTGAACTAGTGATTTGTAAATGAACCTTCAAATCCAATGTTATTAGAAATATTTTAAGTAGTGGACTTTAGAGGATTTTTAGTGATTTGAAGATGTTTTAGTGGAGTTTCTTAGTTAAAAAAATAAAAATTCAAATCTCATGGTTTTAGCTGAGATTTCATAGAATTTTAAAAACAAATCATAACAACTTACCTAATTCACTCAAATCATCTAAAAACCCACTAAAACAAATCTTTCCAAATTTTCATAAGACTTAGATTCTATACAAGAAAAAGACGTATGGTAAATTTTGGATAATTTACCAAACGTGCTTCAAGTTATGTCTTTGGACGAAGACAAACCTATCACACACACAGTCGATTCAAAACTATGTATCTTTTTAAGGGACTTTGTTAAGTTTTTTATTTGCGTGATTCTGTTTTCTTTCTGAATCATTTTGGGTGGTTGACTCATTACCATAACATTTATTGGCGTGTGGAAACTGTTTCGCTATTCTGTATCCATTTAATGCTTTTTGGTATGCAGAAATATTGATTGAACTTTTTTTTTTGATTAAAAACTGTTTGACTTGAGAAATTTTTGCTAAATGTTAAATCTTTGAAATAAAGTATTTCGATGTGTGTGTGTGTGTTTTTTTTTGGTTTTGTATAGGAAACATATTAAAATTTTATATCTACTTAAAAACTCTCGGTAATCATACCAATATATCGTCGAATTTTGACTGGTCTTGTTAGTTAACGTTCGTTAATCTCTCTAAACTGTGTTATCCACGTGATAATTGTAATTCTCGTGAGTTTTATTTAACACCCGTGATTTGTTCTACGTATACCTAAACCATTTCTTAAGATTATGAGATACCATTTTGTAATGGGGAGTGAGGTGTTGCACTAAAATTAAAGCCTAAAACATTATAAAATGTTCTAGTAAAATAATTTTGTATTGATCACTCGTTTGAAGATAATAAATAAACAAATAAAAAGTTCATAGTATAGATAGAAATAACACCATGAGTAGAGCGAGTTCACCTCTTTTTTACGAGTTCACATATCAATATGATAGCCTACGTATATATAAGCGAAAGCAAACCGGACAAAAAAAAGAATTCAATAATTCTCTTGATGTCAAGTAGCCATGGCATTCGGATATCCAAACCCGATCCGATCGGATCTTTCGGATTTTGGATCCAAAGATCCATTCGGATATTTTGTAATCTTCGGATCGGTTCAGATCGGTTTTAATCGGATTCGGATCGGTTCGGGTAATGAAATCAGGATCCGAGATTTATCCGAAAAAAATTCAGATTCGGATTATTCGGTTATATTTTAACCGAAAACAACCAAACCTGTAAGAAAACCCGAAAAAATCCAAAAAAACCGAAAAACCGACATACCCGAATAATCCGAATCCTTTGTGTATGTATATGAAAACCTGCACTTGCAATAAACCTTAACCGATTTTAAACAAATCTTTAGTTAAGACTAAGTTTCATTCAAAGAAAACAGTAGACAAAGTTTAACATATATATATTTTTTTTTTGTCAACTACCCGTCTATTATATCACAGTTGGCTAGGGCGGATGATCCGAGGAGCATCCACAACTAGCTCGGAATGACATATATGAGAAAATAAAGAGCCCCGTGCTCGAGCCCCTTTTGCAAGAGTATCGGCACGGACATTTAAAGCTCGCGGGATAAGAGATAAACTGAAAGTTTCAAAGGATCCTTTTAGGATTTTGAAGAAGTCGAGGTCTGCCATAAAAGCTGGCCAATCCGTCGGATTCTCGATCATGTTTACCAAGTCCGAGCAATCAGTCTCGAAATTCATCGAAAGAATTTGTCTTCCTATAAGGCATGACATAGCCCAGAGAAGACCATCCATCTCAGCGTGTAAGGCCGAGAGGCTTCTGCGACATCCTTGCTGTCCAAGGAACTCATATCCCCTGTCGTCCTTTAAGAACCATCCTATTCCGCTAACTGGTCCATGGTCGATCCAAGAGGCATCTATTTGACAGATCGGGACTCGGAGGTCCAAAGGAGGATCTGATAGTTGCATAATTTAGCCCATTTTAGTATACATTTTAGTTAGCATTTTGTGACTTTTTGCATTCATTTCATTGTTTTTGGTCTAGTTTGCATCCATTTTAGAGTTAGTGAGTCTTAGGTTAGTTTTTGCATATGTTTGTGTGCTATGGAGTCTTTTAGGTACCATTTGGAGCTTATGGAATCATTTTGGAGCTTAGAGCAAGATCATGGGGAAAAATAAACCCAAAAAATCAAGACAAATGCAGAAGCCATCCGATGTGCTCTAAATATTGGGTCAGAAGAAGCTCTTGTGCTCAGATTCAGCTTTGGAACACTTGATAAAGTTTGTAGGTAATTGAGTCATCTTTCCAACGGACGTTGTTTCATCAAGTTCGGAGCTGTATTTCGGAAGTTATCATTATTTCACTGAGCATACGTCCGTCTGGCGCGCGAATGAGCTACATGGAGCACGCAGCGGGGTAGTGCAGCGGTCTACAGTGACCGCTGAGGATCCTCCCGTCAAAAACACAGAGATTCACAGCGGTCATGCAGCGGGGAGAGCCAGACCGCTGTGGACTCCTCCTGAGCAAAATGCAGAGTCCGTCCGAAGTACTTCAAAGATCGACTCGGAAAGACAGTTTCCATTCGGATTTAGCTTCAGAGTTCTTCATAAAAGTTGTAGATATGTGAGTTAGATTTTCAATGGAACCAGTTTCAAGTCATTACGATCTGGGGTTAGAGAGATACGACAACTTTAGTAAGCGCATGTCCGCCTGGCCTGCAAACGGAGCAAAACCGGAAATCCACAGCGGCCAGCTGCATCGGGCAACTGTAGACCGCTGCAACCTCCGACCTACTTGGATATTTAGGCCAAAAACCTTGTTGTTTGGGGATAGATATCTCATTTTAACTTGTCAAAAACACTCTTCTTAGAGAGAGTTTGGAGTTTTTGAGAGATTTTTGGTGTTTTTATGAAAGTTCTTGTTTGTTTTCATCTATCTATCTATTTCTAATCATCTAACCATGAATCTAAACACCTCCTACATAGGATTTGTTGAGATTATCATGGTTTGTGAGTAGTTTCTTTAGAACTTTGGGTATGGTAGATTAAGATGTTTTCTTGCTAAATCATGATGCTTAGGACTTAGTTTATGAAGAATCCTTACTTGTTAGGTGTGATTAATGCTAGATTTGACATGATAAACCAAAACCTAGTACTACACCTTAGATTAGTTAGATTTTTGGTCTCATCCCATGCATTAGGGATAGATTCGAGTAAGCGGTGTTAGTACTAGATTAGGTATGTTCATTCGTTTCTAGATCTTAGGCATTTCACTCATGACCCGAGTTTAAATGAATTGCTTAATCTGAACCTTTTGTGAGCTATGCATATCCTAGCCAACGGAAGTTGATGTTTAGGGTGTTTAGTGAACTAATTGGAATTGTTTCTTAATGCTTGTTGATTATTTAATCACAAATGGAAATTTGTTCTTGATTAGATAATTAACAAGGTGATTAGTGCCATGGAAATGGATTAGTCATATTTGTGAATTCCATGTTCTAAGATAGTGATTAATGCTTCCAAATGATTCATTGTTTGATTGTTACCCATCTCATTGATAGCTTAGTTCATGATCCAACATTTTAGTCTTGTATCTTTGTGTGTTGTTTTCCTTCTTGCATTTATTTCCTTTCTCATAAATATAAAAAAAAACCAAAAACAATGTTTGCTCTAGCTTAAGAAGTTTCTTGCATTCTTAGTGCCTCAATCTTAACCCTATATGGATTGACATCTCAAGTACTACAATGACATGAGTACACTTGGGAAATTGAACACGAAAATATCCCGTATCAGCAGGATATCATATGGGTCTATTAGATCGATTATGCAACGTCTCCAATTTCCACGCCTTGGTAGGTTGATCGATCAGATGTCCAACATAGAGATATGGGTCTCGGAAAACACCATTATCCAAGGCTGGTCTGGACAGGACTACTGAAATCCATTGGTCCTACCATACTCTGGTATTGAAACCCGATCATATTGCTTTCTTTAAGCCAACTTGGAGGAGGCTACAAGAAGCCATTATACTTCGCCACCTATAAGATGGGGAATTCGCTTTACCTACTTCCGTCGGAGTTGAATATCGGAAGTACCTTCCTTTAAGGACTCGGGCGAGGAGTGATGACGGAAATTGTATTAGTCGCCATAATTGTTTCGCAAGAAGTGCGAGATTAAAGCTCTTTAGGTCACGAAAGCCCAGGCCGCCCTTATCTATAGGGAGACAAATTTTATCCCATGCTATCCAATGGAGGCCCCAATTATTTTTCTTGGTACTCCACCAGAATTTCGAGATGGCGCTTTGGAGTTTATTGACAATCTCCTAGGGTAAAAGAAAACATAACATAACATAAGTCAGAAGAACCTGAGCAATCAATTTGATAAGAACCTCATTTCCTCCTTTTGATAGGAACTTTGCTGACCTTGAGTTAATTCTGCTATTTAATCGCTCTTGAATAAAAGCGAAAGCCTATTTTTTGGATCCACAAATCCTTTCAGGTAGACCCATGTACATACCCATACCTCCTTCTTTCGAGATACCTAGCGTCCTCTTGAGCTCAGCCTTGATCTCAGGAGTCACTTTATTTTCTAAGAGGATGGACGATTTTGAGACATTTGGTTTTGTCCCGAAACCCGTCCATAGCAGTTTATGACCTTCATCAACTCTGCACATTGCAGGACGTCCGCTTTACAGAAAAGAGGCTATCATCCGCAAACAAAAGGTGGGAGACCGCTGGGCTAGCTTGCGCTATTTTAAGCCATGTTATACTCCCTTCTGCTTTAGCTCCCCGGAGTTGGGCGATAAGAGCTTTTGTAAGGATGATAAATAGGACAGGGAAAAGAGGGTCTCCTTGGCGAATACCTCGAGATGGGCTTATATTTCCTTTCGGATCTCCATTTAGGAGGATTTGGTATGATACCGATGACATACACCATCGCATCCATGAAACTCATTTCTCATCAAAGCTCATTTTAAGCATTAGAGCTTCCAATAAGCTTCATTCCACCCTGTCATATGTCTTACTTATGTCCGTTTTAATTGCCACGAACTTAGATTTGCAAATAGGGTTCGTTCGTAAGGCATGGAAAATTTCCTGAGCTACCAGAATATTATATGTGATCAGACGTCTAGCCACAAAGGCTGATTGAGTCTCTGAGATAACCTTTGGGAGGAAATTTTTTAGCCGTTTACACAAATTTTGGAAATAAACTTGTAGCTTACGTTGCAAAGGCTGATGGGTCTAAATTTCGTCATCTCTCTGGGCCTCTCTGTCTTCGTGATCAAGCAGATATTAGTTTGATTGAGACGAGCGTCAAAGCTTCCCGAAACAAAGAAATCTTTTACCATCTTAATGATATCTCTTGCTGTCACGTTCCAAAACTTTTGATAGAATAATCTCGTCATCCCATCTGAGCCTGGTGCTTTTTCAGGGTTTATCTCAAAGACAACCTTTTTTTATCTCCTCGTTCGTAGGAGGCCGGGTGAGGGAATCATTGATATATGGGGTAACTTGCGTGGTAACGTACCAGAGGGCTTCCTCGAAATCATTCAGATGTGATGTCGTGAAGAGGTTCTGAAAGTAATATGTGGCTACCTTCTCAATACCGTCTTTATCTTCTGCCCAAGATCCATCGTGTTTTTGAATCTTTGTAATATGATTTCGGGCCCGTCGATGTTTAGTTGTCCCATGGAAAATTTTAGTATTATGATCTCCCTCCTTAAGCCAAAGAACTCGGCTTTTTTGCTTCCAATATAGTTATTCTTCATGGAACACAACACATATATTCCATTTTAGATTTAGGATCTCTTCACTCGGGAAGGAGTCGTCTGCTTGAGCTTGCTCAAGTATGCGCTTGATATCTTTGATTTTCTTTACTGCGTTGGATGGGTTTAGTCTTTTCCATCTAGAAATCGCTTTACGACAATTCCCTATTTTCGAGTAGAAATCCCTCGAATCAGAGCCATCTGAGGATCCCCAACCCTCTACAATAGTATCGTTTTGTCCAGCCTTTCCCAACCAGCGTTTATCGAATTTAAACCTCTTTTGCACTCTACCCGGTTTCGATTGAATTCTAGCCAAGACTGGCCGATGATCTGATCCCCACAACTTCAAATACTCCACATTAGTGTGGGAAAAAGGTGATGCCACTCCTCATTGTTGATAGCTCTATCTAGTCGGCATTGGACTCTTCCGTTTTTCCTAAAACTGAGCCATGAGAAAAAAAAATACCCTTGTACGGGAATTCAATCATGCCACAATTCGAGAGCATTGTTTTAAAAGGTAAAAAGATGATTTTGGACGTTTACGACCACCTTTCTTTTATTGTTTACAAGTTATTTCATTAAAGGGTGTATTCAATCTAATATTTAGGATGATTTGAAAAGATTTGAGTTTTAGTGAGTTTTAGATGATTTGAGTGAATTAGGAAAGTTGTTATGATTTGTTTTTAAATAACTATGAAATCTCACCTAAAACCATGAGATTTTTATTTTTAGTTTTTTAACTAAGAAACTCCACCAAAACACTAAAAGTCCCCGAAAACCCACTACTTAAAATATTTCTAATAATAGTGGATTTGAAAGTTCATTTAGAAATCATTAGTTCAATAACATGAGATTTTAAAATATTTTTAAAAATTCATGTTTGAATAACATAAAATTTGTGATTTTAATATAAATCACTCCAAATGCTAGATTAAATACACCTCTTATATATCTTTTCATATTATTTAACCATTATATGCCCAAGGCCTTAGAGTTAGCTGTATTCAATCAACAAAGTGCTAATTTATTTGGAGCAAAAGCCACCTGCTAATACTCTCCCTTCAATAAATATGCTTTTTTGTTTAATATACAAAAAAGTAACCTCCTAGGCGAAAAAACAAAATAGTGATACATTAGCACTTTGTTTTCCACCAAAAAAGAAAAATTTTGTTTTCCGTCAAAAATGTGATATTTCGTTTTCCACCAGTAAAACAAAATTGCATTTTCTCTTATATGCGCATCGAAAATGTTATTTTGTGTTTTAAAAAAAAGATAAATTATTTTTTATTATTGTATTTTTAATTTTTATAAAAAAATAATTTATTAAATTTAAATATTTCATGAAAATAAAATTCTATAAATTATAAATTTAGATGATGAAATTTCGTATAAAAAAATTATATTTCGTGAAAATAGAAATTTATAGATGTCACAAATAATAGTTTGAAAATTATTTAGTTGTAAATATTGTTTAGATCAGGAATTAAAAGTAATATGATTAAAATTAAAACTAAAAAAATGATTAAATTAACACATGAGTATATTAATCATTTTCTTATTAAAATCA
>PKML01031766.1:0-27155 GCA_002933935.1 Eutrema yunnanense
TGCTGTCCACAAACTCCTGCCCTTTCTCTTTCAGCTCAGAAGTAAGAAGAATCCTAACTTTGGAGAATGGCTTCGAAGCTCCTTTGCATTTGACCTTATACTCAATCGAATTCCCATTACACTTCTGAAGTATCAAAGTGACATGGGGATTCTCAACTCTTTTGCTTTTGGCCTTCTTCTTTGTTGCCTTGGCATTCTTGGCAACTTCTTTGGGGATGCTGGGCGGTTCATCTGGAACGTCTGTGGCAGCAGGCTCATCAGGAGGCTCTTCCAAAAAATCAACTGCCAGCGACATTTTTGTAGCAACCTCAATGCTAGATACACGTGTGGGAGCAGTCGTAGGGGGAATGACACCATAATAGACCCCTCTGTCAATGTAAGAGAAAGAGATTCTCTTGCAAATATCGATCGATATTTGACATATAGTAACCAAAGTCACGATAGGTATCGATCGATACTGATGATATCGATCGACACAAACAATGAAAATCGCCTCGGTATCGACCGATACTAGGTAGTATCGATCGATACTGACGGGCTTAGTCGAAATTCGACAGATACAATCTAATGGTGAAATTGAATCCCCGGCAACGGCGCCAAAATTGATATGCTCAATTTAATACCCTAACAGTACTAAAGCAGTTGTTGTAATCTAGCTAGGGGTCGAACACAAGGACTCACAGAAATCACTCAATAAATTGTAAAATCAAGTTAAGCTAAACAATTCAGATTAAGCAGAAAACAGAAAGCAGTAAACGATTTGTATCTAATGGGGAAAAGATAGGTTCAGGGATATTTCTCAGGAAATCAATGAATGTAAATAAACTAACTAATCAGGATTCAAGTTACGCACGGTTCTAGAACTCAAATCACTAATGCATAGTTAACCAACTGTCGTTGCGAAAACTATCTAAATCTAAACTTCAGAATCCCAAATTTCTTTGCAAATCCCTAAGAATAAATCAGCCTTAACTTCAGGTTTGATGTGTTCACAAATCAATTAAACCAAATTTCTTTGCGAATAATCAATTTGCTCACCCTAGTTCTATCAGGTAATTAATTGCACTGTCGTGCCAAATCAATTATCCTAAGATCTAAGTTCCAGGTGATCAATCTAGAATTAGCTTTGAGAACAACCTAAGGTGAAGAACTAATTTGGATTATGAACCCTAAATAACTAATCAACCTAACATTCAATGAAATCCCTAATGAGAATCCCCAAACCTAACAGGAGATCTACTCAGACATGAATATCAAAATTAATAAACATGTTTGAATAAATACTCTATATAAAATCAGAAAGAGAACACAAAGGTTTTGAGATCTGATCTCGGACAAAGGGAAAATCAAACTTGTCTCTCTCACCAAAATCTCTCTTAAACTTAAGCAGAATAAAGCGTCGCCTAAACAATGGCTGAAAACTCCTGTTTTTAACCTAAAACACGATCTGGGGTCTTCTTGTAATTATCAGAGACTTCTGGACCAAGTTGCAATTCTTCAACTCTTCATAAAAGTCGCATGTCGTGTCTGCCTCGAAGGGTATCGATCGATACTACAGGTGTCGATCGATACTGGCTGTGAAAACAGGTACTCAGCAACACGATCTATTGCTTCTGCTCCAAACTGCTCCAATAAGTTCCAATAACTCCAATAATCCTCCAAATGTGCTATGACCTGTAAAAGACTCTAAAAGACTACAAAACAATAGAAAGACTCTATAAAAAGGACTTATATCATGGTCTAAACAGGGTAAAAACCATGATATATCACCTAATCAATTATCCTAAGATCTAAGTTCCAGGTGATTAATCTAGAATTAGCTTTGAGAACAACCTAAAGTGAAGAACTAATTCAAATAGTGAATCCTAATAATAAATTAACTTAGCATTCAAAGAAATCCCTATGAGAAAACCCTAAACCTAACAGGTGATCTACTCAGACATGGTAATTGAATCAATAAACATGACTGAAGAAATACTCAAATAAATAGATAAGAAAGAGTAACAAGGGTTCGAAATCTTCTCTCAGACGAACAAAGTATCAGACTTGTCTCCCTCAAAAGCTCTCTCAGAAATCCAAAATAAAATAAGCGTAGCCTAAACAGATGGCTAAAAATCTAATTATATAGCTAACACACGTTTTGAGCCTTTTTGTCAATATCAAAGCCTTCTGGGAACACTATCAGTACTTCACGTGAGCCAAAAGTCGCGGCCCATAAATTCTCGATGAGTGTCGATCGATACCAGGGGATATCGATCGATGCTTGTTGCTCAGATCGGGTCAGACTTCAGTTTTGCTCCAGAATGCTCCAGTATCTCCAATAAAACCCCAAATGTGCTAAAACCTGCAAAGGACTCTAAAAGACTCCAAAATACTAAAAAGACTCTATAAAAAGGACTTATATCATTGTCTAAACAGGGTAAAAACTATGATATATCAGCGTTGTCGAGGAAGTCGACATGTACATGTCCGGGTTACTCATCTCCCTACTACCGCACTCTCCAGGTAACTTGGCACGAGTTGGCGGGTTCACAAAAATGCAACCCTTTATCACTTCAGGACCACTCGACTCCTTACTTCCCGCTCCCGCTAACCAAGAACGGTTTTAGGAGAAGGTGGCAGCTCGTTTCCCTGTCCTAACATGTCCTATGGTTCGGCCACCTAACCTCGTAACCGCACCCCCTCTAAGTGGCACAATTTTAGGTCAAGTGGCCGTCTAATCTACAATGAGACGTCATACTACATGTCATAACTTGTCCAAAGATTCGATAACCTATCCTTATAACTGCACCCTCTCGAGGTGGTGCGCCTATAGGTTAAATGATCATGTAACCTAGTATGACACATGTCACGATCTGATTCGCCATTCCAAAAGGGAATTATTTATGCCCAACACTTTTTGTTGTAATGTAAATATCATTATAAATGAAGTGTTTGGTTTACATGGAGCAGAACCTATACCTATACAATCGATTCCTTGGCAAAAAAATAATAAAAACAAGGAAACAAATAAGATATAAAGATTTTGGTGCCATCGAATTATTCTCAACGCAACCATAGTGTCATAAGGTTTATGAATCTCTTCTGATGTCTTCTAGCTGTGATGGTGTTCTTAACCTGGCGATCAATATCCCTGAAGATTACTGATGCATAAATAACTTGCTGATTGTGAAGCATGTTGTTACGTTGCTTCCAACTACCGTAAACCACATCATGGGCATCGATCATTCTTAATGTCGGTGTCATTCTTGCTTATGGTCCAGTGAAGGAGATTTGACCAATAGCTGAAAGTGCATAGAGGTAAGCCTAACCGTACATGCGGTGAATTCCATAGATCCTCGGCAAAGGGGCAGGTTAGCGGTAGATGGTCTCTTATCTCAGGTTGCGGGGAGCATATACCGCATGTTGTTGGAATTTGCATCTCCCTAGCTGCATGATGAGATTTTGTTAGCAACCTATTTAGTTAAGCTATCCACATGGTAAAAGCATGTTTTAGGGTGGCTCCCTTCAACCATACTGAATATGACCATGTCACTAGTGGCTCTCTTAGTCTAAGCACATCAAATGTTTTACTTGATGAGAATCCCACACAATCTGCACCCTCAATTTACCAGCCATATGAGTATTCCACTAATGAAGAACTCGACAATGAATTACTAGCTAGATAAACGTGAAGAGCCATTGATGCATCTGACCGCAGGGAAGGAATAAGCTTACCATTTTGGGTGGTAACATATATAACATGAGTTGTACCTGGAGCGCAGTAAGCCATAAACACTTCCATCACAAGGACAAAGAGATACGGCGACAAAAGGTCACCTTGGCGTAAACCCTTAGTGCTTGTGAAGAATCCTCATGAGTGACCATTTATAGAGATGGAGAAGCTTGGAGTAGAAATGCATTTTGAGATCCAATATATGTATTTCTCTGGGATGTTAATGGCTCTTAAGGTAGAGATTATGAAGTCCCATCTAACCGAATCAAAAGCTTTCCTTATATCAACCTTTAATATAGCAGTGGGATCAATATTACTTCTGTTATACCCGTGAAAAATTTCAGTTGCCAACAAGACGTTTTCAGCTAGTAGACGACCCGTCATGAACGCATATTGCGAGTGAGAGATAACTGATGGTAATAGGATCTGCAATCGGCTAACAAGCAGTTTTTAGATTACCTTATAGACCGTGTTGAGACAAGAGATATGTCTAAAATATGTGGTTCTCTCAGCATTAGGAATTTTAGGAATCAAAACCAAATTTGTGGCATTCTAGTGCTTTAGCAACCTCCCTGAGCTAAATAATTATTTTACTGCCTTTGTTTCTTTTGCACCGACCACACTCCAACAACTAATGAAATTTTTGATGAGTATCCGTCTAACCCACAAGCTTTATTCTTTGGAAGTGAGAAGAAAGCAATTTTTATGTCTGCATCTGAAAAATCATACTCCAGCTTTGCAATTTACTCTGTAGAGCATCTGAAATTCAGCATGGAAGTGATATCATTCTGTTTAAACAAGCATGGATCAACCCTACTACCAAGGAGATCCTGGAAATAATCAACACAATGATTTTGAATTCCTTGTTGCGATTCTATTATGTTCACATCTCCATAAACCAGAGCATGAATATGGTTTATTGCTTGCCTTGATGCTGCCATTTTATGGTAATAAAAGGTGTTCATGTCGCATACTTTGAGTCATGTAACTGATATATCATGGTTTTTACCCCGTTTAAGCCATGATATAAGTCCGTTTTATAGAGTCTTTCTACTATTTTGTAGTGGTTTAGAGTATTTTACAGGTTTTAGCATGTTTGGAGGATTATTGGAGATATTGGAGCTTTCTGGAGCATTTTGGAGCAAAGCAACGTTCGTGTAGCTGAGTACCCGATTTGAAGCATCAGTGTCGATCGATACTGTCTAGTATTGGTCGATACTCACCGAAGCAGACACGACCCGCGACTTTAATGAAGAGTTGAAGAATTGCAAAATTGCCCAGAAGGCTTTATTATTTACAAAAAGCCCCAAAACGTGATTAAGGTTATTTAATAGGATTTTACAACCACTTTCATGGCTATGCTATATTTTACTTTGGTTTTTGTGAGAGAGTTTTTGAAGGGAGACAAGTCTGAAACTCTGTTCGTCCGAGAGAAGATTTCGAACCCTCTTGTTACTCTTTCTATTTTATTTGATGATTTATTCAAACATGTTTATTGCTTTAATTTCCATGTCTGAGTAGATCTCTTGTTAGGTTTAGGGTTCTCATAAGGGTTTTCTCTGAATGCTAGGTTGATTAGTTATTAGGATTCACTATCTGAATTAGTTCTTCGCCATAAGTTGTTTTCAAAGCTAATTATATATTGATCACCTAGAACTTAGATCTTAGGATAATTGATTAGGCACGAGAGTGCGATTAATTACCTGACAAAACCTAGGGTGAGAAAAATAATTATTCGCAAAGAGATTTGGTTTAGTTGTTTTGTGAACAAATCAAACTTGAACTAAAAGCTGGTTTAGACTTTAGGATTCGCAAAGAGATTTGGAATTCTAGGATTTAGATTTTGATAGTTTTCGCAACGAGAGTTGGTTAATTATACCTTAGTGATTTGAGTTCAAGAACCGCGCTAAATCTGAATCATGTTAGTTAGTTTATCTGCATTCATTGATTTTTTGAGAAATACCCTGAACCTATCTTTCTCCAATCGAATTTACAACCGTTTTAATTTACATTCCGCTTTCAATATCATTGATAACTTAGCTTAATTCTTAGCTATATAATCTATTGTGTGTTTCTGTGAGTCCTTTTGTTCGACCCCTACTATACTGCAACTACTAATTAGTACTTTTAGGGTATAATTTGAGCATATTAAATTTGGCGCCGTTGCCGGGGACTCAATTCGCCATTAGATTTTAGTATGAGAAATTCGACTAAGTCGTCGGTATCGATCGATACTATCTAGTGTCGGTCGATACTCATCGTTCTCTTTTTGTTGATATGGATCGACACCACCCAGTGTCGGTCGATACGCAACGTGTTTTTTGTTACTTACGTGCCTTGCTTAGTGTATTTCAGGTGTACGCTATTCGTGAAACCAGAAGGACCAAGAACACTCAGCTAGTTGAACTGTTATTGGAGCAGCTAGCACTTTTGGAATGCACAAACAGAAAAGCAAAGAAGCCAGCAGAGATGAACAACCCAGTGGTTTTGATTCGAGATGAAGCTGGATCTTTGAGAGACCAAGAGGGTCAATTATGAAATGAGAGAGGGCAGTGACTTGATGAAGCTGAAAATATCATTGTCCCTGCAATTGCTGTGAATGCAGGGAACGCTGTGATTAATCGCGGTAGGACGATTGGTGAGTACAATAGGCCTGATCAGTTTTATGCCAATCGATCAGCGATTCGCCCTCCACCTTTTCAAAGGAATGACTTTGAGCTGAAACCTGCATACTACACTCTTGTGGGTCAGCACCCTTTTCATGGTCTTTCCAGTGAACATCCCATGGATCATATTGAGAGGTTTAAGGATTTGGTCACTAGCATCAAGAGCAATGGAGTGTCCTATGATTACCTCTTCTGTAAGCTCTTCCCATACTCTCTTGGTGGAGATGCAACTTACTGGCTGAAGCAGTTACCTCCTGGATCACTGACTACTTGGGAAGAGACTAAGACTGCTTTCCTGAACAACTTCTATGATGATGCACGATCCGAGGATCTCAGGAACAAGATTTCTCAGTTTTTTCAAGGACCGACTGAGGCACTTAAGGCTGCTTGGATTCGTTTCAGGTCGTATAAGAGAGATTGCCCGCACCATGGTTTTACTCAGGTTCAGCTGCTGGGTACTTTCTACAGAGGAGTCGATTGGAGGTATCAGATGTCGTTAGATGCTACAGAGGAGTCGATTGGAGGAATTTCAACACCAGGTATCCCGACGATGCCTATGTGCTTATTGAGAACTTGGTTTCTAGCAATAGTACCAAGAATGCAGACATGGAGCGCAAGAAGCAAGCTGGTAACTTGGATTGCAGTCAGATTTCTGGGGTGAATGCTAAGTTAGATTCAATGCACAATTTGTTGATGGGCAAGCAGAAGAAGGCTATTCATTTTGCTGAAAAGGATAGAGTGGAACCACATTGATGGAGCTGGATTTCAAGATCAAAATATCAATGGACACGAACACCACCCATCTGTCGACCGATACTCCCTTGTATCGATCGACACACGTCCAAAATTTTGCCAGGGACGATTCTAGAGCAAAAGCATCGATCGACACCACTCTTGTGTCGGTCGATACCAGTTCAGAAACTGAAACGAAACCCGAGTTGAGTGCAGAAAGGGTTTTCAAACCTAAGGAGCCATACCCCATGCCACCTAGACACCTCAGAGACCCCATTTCTCCAAAGCAGCTGCTTGGCTTTGAGAAGATGGTACGAAGGATTCCCCACACATTGACTTTTGAAGAAGCTCTAGAGTAACGCCATCTGCTGAGTCACTTCCGAGATTGCAGAGAAACTCTGGAAGAGATCGAAGTGCTTTTTATCAAGGCAAGAAGCAAGTCACTACCGCTGAGGCAATTGACCAAGAGGGAAGACCCAAGAATATTCTCCGTTCCATGCTCTATCTCTGGGGTTGAATTCAAAGAGTCTCTCGTTGACTCAAGGGCTAGCGTCAATGTCATGTCAAAAGCAATTGCAGAGAGATTGGGAGCTGATATTCGACCGCCCAAGTCATCTATCACATTCGCGAACAGTTTCACCGCACTTCCATATGGTACAATCCCTGATTTGCTGGTTAACGTAGGAGATTGCATGGTTCCTACTGATTTTCAGGTTGTGGAGATGAGTGCACAATCTCGTACGCAACTGATTCTTAGAGGACTGTTCATGGCTACGGTTTGTGCCATTATGGACACATCCAGCAAGCAAATATCGTTCTCCTACATTGACAAGGAGGTGTATTACAATGCCATCCCTACTAGAGGAACTCCCACACATATCTCTTGCATCACCATTGTTACAGGAGAGCTGTTGGTAGTTGATATTTTTGAAGAGCCTCCTAACGAGCCTAATACCATCGACGTTTTAGATAGTCCTTATGTCATCACCAAGAGAGACGTCAAAACATCTAAGGCAAAGAAGAAGGTGAAGAGCAAAGGAGTGAAGGGTGCAGCTTCTATGACTTTAATCCCTCAGAAGTGTGATAGGGATTCGATTGAATACAAGGTGAAGTGCAAGGGAACCTCAAAACCATTCTGTAAGGCTCGAGTCATTCTTACTTCAGAGCTGAAAGAGAAAGAAAAAGAGGTTATAGAGAGCATGTTGAGTGCTGGGAAATAGTTAGTAAGGAAGTAATTAAAGAAGTACGTGTCTTCTTCCATACGGGTATTTTTGAAGACGGTGTCAATCATGCGAATATTTGTATGATACCGAAAATAAAAAAACATGTTACTTTATCGGATTATCGTCCGATAGCACTTTGCAATGTGTTATACAAGATTGTCTCATAACTATTGGTTAAAAGATTAAAAACGTTCCTTGATTTGATAGTCTCAGAATCCCAGTCAGCTTTCATTCCTGGGCGTTTAATCTCGGATAACGTTTTAATAGCACATGAGCTGATGCACTCTTTGAAATCACGAAAAAGAGTTTCGCAAACATATATGGCTATTAAGACAGACATGAGCAAAGCATACGATAGAGTGGAATGGAAATTTTTGGAGGAAACTATGCGTGCTTTTGGTTTCTCACAACTATGGATCAAATGGATAACGGGAATTGTTCGATCTGTGAGTTACTCTGTTTTGATAAATGGAAATCCTCAAGGAAAAATTGTCCCAGAGAGAGGCCTTCGACAATGATATCCTTTGTCTCCCTATCTGTTTATCTTATGTGCTGATGTCATGAGCCATTTGTTGGAGGTGAATGTTCGTAAGAAGAAGATAAACATAATCAGAGTTGGCAATGGAGTTCCATCCATAACTCACTTGTTATTTGTTGATGATTCTTTGTTTTTTTGCGTAGCCAATCAAAAAAATTGTACAACAATTAAAGAAGTTTTTAGAGTTTACGAACTCTGTTTAGGACAAACGATTAATCAATCTAAATCGATGATCACCTTTGGTTCAAGAATCCTCGGAGATAAACAGGAAAAATTAAAACGTATTCTTCAGATCGAAAACTACGGAGGAGGTGGAAAGTATCTAGGATTACCTGAACAATTCGGAAGAAAAAAGAAAGAGATGTTTAATAATATAATAAATAAAGTAAAAGAACGTACTTCGGGATGGAACACTCGATTTCTATCTTAAGCCGGAAAAGAGGTTTTGATCAAATCAGTTGGAATATCCATGCCCGTATACTCAATGTCATGTTTTAAACTACCAAAACAAGTTATTTCTGAATTGGAAGGAATTCTTGTGCGTTTCTGGTGGGAAAAAGGAGCACAACATCGTGGTATTCCATGGATATCTTGGAAACAGATGCAATATACTAAAGGTGAAGGAGGAATGGGATTCAGAGACTTGGCTAAATTCAATGATGCACTTTTGGCAAAACAGGCATGGAGATTACTTACTCAGCCCAACTGTTTATTTTCTCGGCTATATAAGGCTAGGTATTTTAAAGATCATCATCTGTTTAAAGCAAAATAGCGTCCTTACCAATCCTTTGGATGGAGTTCATTATTAGAAGGAATTTCTCTTATAAAAAAAGGTTCAAGGTACATTATTGGTGATGGAAAAGATACAAGAAATTTCCAAGATTATTAGATACCATCCGATCCACCTAGACCGGCAGAAACACAAGAACTTTTTTACCAAAGTACCGTTGATGAATTAATCACAAATCAGGGGTCATCTCAATGTTGGAATGATGAAAGGCTTCGACATATTCTAAACGATGAGGACAGAGAGATTGTCAATACTTTGTATTTGGCTAGACGGCCTTCTCGAGATAGAATAAAATGGAATTACACCAAAAATAGAAATTATACGGTTGCTTCAGGGTACTGGTTCTCGAGACATCTAAATAACCATGAAATTCAACCACCCCCTCCAAATGGAGATCCTTTGTTGAAAAATAGAGTTTGGAATCTACAAATTATGCCGAAGATAAAATATTTCATCTGGCGTATTTTGACAAAATCCATTGGAACAACAACACGTCTATGTACAAGAGGAGTTATTATGGATCAAACTTGTCAGAGATGTTGTTGTGAACCCGAAACAATCAATCATATGCTGTTCACTTGTCCAATCTCGATAACTACTTTGAGATTGTCTTCCTTACCTTTTCCTTGTTTATTTAATCCTTCTCAAGATATTGAGGAAAATATTCGTTATATTTTGGATTTACAAGGATCACAAGAACTAAGCAAACATCAGAAACTACTTCCATGGTGGATAATGTGGAGAATTTGGAAAGCACGAAATAATTTAATATTTAACAAAAAAAGGATTAAACCAAAAAAAAATGTAGAGTTCTCCATAGCTGATGCTGATGAATGGATAAAGGCATCAAATGAGGAAGATATAACCAAAACACTGAACAAATCTCCAATTGTCTCGAAATGGAGACGACCTGAGGGACATATTTTGAAATGCAACTATGATGCCGCTTTTGACCCGGTTACAAGAAGAGTTATTGGTGGGTGGATTGTAAGGAATGACCAAGGAGTTGCTCAATTCTGGGGTTCAGCTAATCTAGGGACGGCTATATCAAGTCTTGAAGCAGAAGGTAAGGCTTTGTTGAGCTCAATGCAAAGTGTATGGGCAAGAGGGTATGATTCAATAATATTTGAAGGAGACAATGAGAGCTTGTTTAAGATTCTGAAAGTAGAAGATAAAGACATTACTGTTCTCAATCTTATAGATGATATAGAATAATGGAAAAAGAAAATTTCGAGAATATACTTTACCCAAGTCAAACGAGATGGTAATATGGTTGCTCATTTACTAGCTCGGAATGGACTTCCAAACAATATTTTTTTCTCCAATTGTATTTATCCGCCAAGTTGGTTAACAAAAACATTGTATTCAGATTATATTACATCAAATTAATAAAGATATCATTTGCAGTAAAAAAAAAAAAAAAAGAGAGCATGTTGGGTAGAACTCTGAGTCTGCAAGTATCTAGCTGTGGAACTTGCATGGGAGTAAGCTCTCAATCCTCTCCTAAATGATTACATGAGCCAACGTCAAGCTACTGACTTAAAACGAGCGCTTGGTGGGAGGCAACCCACTGGTGAGTTTGTTTTCGAGTTTCTTTCTTTTTATTTTTCGTTTTATGTTTGTGTCAGGAAAAACAAGGAGCAAAAACTCGAAATCGCCTTTGTGTCGATCGATACCCTATTGGTATCGGTCGACACCATACGCGAATGAGAACAGTTCATCATGTCGACTTAAGCCTGGTATCGGTCGATACCAGGCCGTGTGTCGGTCGATACTCGATGTTCCAGTACGGTAACTTCTTTTTTTTCCCAATTATATTTTGTTCTTTTGTTTTCTTTTACCGACTCTATGCTAGATAACACTGGGGACAGTGTTGTTCAAGTCTGGGGGAGGTAGTCGCTGAATTTGTTTTTGTTTTTCTTAGAGTCAGTCATTTTTGAGTCATTCGTTGTTTTATTGAGTCAAAACTTTGTTGGAGACTGTGATCTTTTTCTTGAATCTATTGATCTGACCTTGCTTCTAAGTGACCATTGTTACAGAATCAGTTCTAGATCGACTAATGAAAAATCCAAAGGCTGACCAGTTAGCTAGAAGACACTCATGTTTCCAGCAAAGTTCTTTAAAGCCTGAGCCAAATTTTTGCACTTCATTGATGTGACTGATGTCCATAGAGCTTGATTCCTCATTCGTATCTGACAAAGAAATCCACATGTTTTAAGTAATGGTATTTCTCTCACTGTTACAAGTTAATAAATAAGATACATTAAAAGATGAAATGATTTTTTTCTGAGTAGAGGGTTAAGAAAATTTCCAGCGATCCCATTATTCTATTTCAGAAGAAATGATCACACAAAGTTGGAAGCGAGGTTAGAAAAAATTCTTGTGATACCATTATTCGTCTACACCTTTGATTACCTTTTAAGGGAAGAACCGGTGATTAGGTGGCAAACACCATCAATACTCGCGTCTCGAACTTTAATATGTATATGCAAGAGACATAATGAGAAATAAGTTTGGGGGAGAGAAAATAATACCAGAAAGTGTGAAAAAGGGTGGTTGCTTGTCATTATATTGTATGGGAAAGAATCTAGAAGGTTTTTGATATTAATCAAAGCGATGAAACTGGCAAAGAATGCTTGATTGAACGATGCTGTGAAATAATGTGTTTAGTCTGGAAAGCTGTGAATGTCTACGGAGAAATACATGGTGGTTAGATCAAAAAGCTGGTTAGATGATATGTGGAGCACTAAGGAAAATGGTCATTGCAATGTTTCAAGAACAAGTGAGTCTCTATGTTTTCAAACCTCTTTCTCTGTGTTAGTTTTCTGTTTTGATTGAGGGCAAGCAAAGGCTAAGTCTGGGGGAGTTGATATATCATGGTTTTTACCCCGTTTAAGCCATGATATAAGTCCGTTTATAGAGTCTTTCTACTATTTTGTAGTGGTTTAGAGTCTTTTACAAGTTTTAGTACGTTTGGAGCATTATTGGAGATATTAGAGCTTTCTGGAGCATTTTGGAGCAAAGCAACGTTCGTGTAGCTGAGTACCCGATTTGAAGCATCAGTGTCGATCGATACTAGTATCGGTCGATACTCACCAAAGCAGACATGATCCGCGACTTTAATGAAGAGTTGAAGAATTGCAAAATTGCACAGATGACTTTATTATTTACAAGAAGCCCCAAAACGTGATTTATGTTATTTAATAGGATTTTACAGCCACTTTCATGGCTATGCTTTATTTTACTTTGGTTTTTGTGAGAGAGCTTTTGAAGGGAGACAAGTCTAAAACTCTGTTCGTCCGAGAGAAGATTTCAAACCCTCTTGTTACTCTTTCTATTTTATTTGATGATTATTCAAACATCAAAGCCGGATATATCAAAAAAATGTAAGAACAACAAATGAGAAATCAAAGCCGGATATAGCAACAGAGGAGGCGACATCAACAAATTTTTATTCTTTGACTTTTTAATTTTCATAACTTTTTTCAAAAATTTCTTTCATTTCATCAAATTGTGTAGTTATTATAAGATTTATGTTTGTTGTTCTTACATTTTTTTAATTATTTTTGTTGTTGTATTTCCATAATTAAGTTCATAATAATTTATATTTTAAATAAAAAGCTATGTTGCCATTGTATACGTTTATTATTTTATACATTCAAGTTTGTAATCAGTATTCAATTTTTTAATAGTTTTTATTTTCTTTATATGATCTCAAATATAGTTTATTATATTTCAATAGTATCATATATAATATTTAATTATAAATTCCATATAAAAATATATTTTCACAAAGTAAGTAACAAAGTTAGTTTTTTATAGGCCTAGACGTTTGTAACCATACTCGATATCCGAACCTGAATCCGAACCCGAACCTGATCCGAAGTAGCAGGATGGGATCAGATAAAAATCCTCTAAAGTATCCGAATGGGGCTCAATGCTTAGTATTTCAGATATCAGGTCGGGATCAGATATAACACAAAATCCATAGTAAACCCGAAGTAAAATCAAAGTTTTTTTATATACTCCAAATTGTGTGTTTGCAATTTGGGATTTGTAAATATGTGTTGAATTATGTTGAACTATTTTGGGTTTTGATCATATTATGGATAAAAAATACCCGAACATACCCGAACCCATAGTTACTTCGGTTACAAAATATCCGATGTAACTGGATCTGAAATGTTATTCGGATAAGGGCGGATTCTAATCAGTTTACTAAACCCGAACCAAACCCGACCCGATGGTTTAAAATACCCGAACGGAGCCTCGAACCGAACCCGAACGGGTATTCGAACGCCCATGCCTAGTTTCTTACTATTAGTGCATTCATGTGCATCTATATCTATATATATAAAGACAGCTTCACTCACTTCTCATTCCGCCACCTCATCGTACACCTTGGCATCCACCATTTTTTTAATAAAAAACCATAAAATAAAACTATCAAAATATATAATTCAAAAAATTGGTGGTGTGATGTATCAAAGTATATTTAGATCTAATTATTTTCTAACTATATATTTGGAAAAAAATCTTTACTAAAATAATAAAACTGAATATTAGTCAAATAGAAATAAAATAAAATTACTAATTAATTGTTGTTCAGAAAAAATTTTCAGGATCTATCATACGGTTACGTCTAAATGGGATATGCTCTTTAGAGAAATTTAAGTTTGTAGGATTTCAACAAACTCATGGATTGAGTGATTTAAATTTGAAGAGGCAGACAAAATTACAAATATCAATGCTCGAAAATAGGCATTCATGCATGCCAACCTAATGATTAAGGAATGCTTACATGAGCTTTTTAAAGCTAGGATAATGACCACGAGTTGTGTATGAGTATGTGAAAATGGTTGCTACGAGAGGTAGATTGGGCTATCCTGGAAAGATAACATGTTCAATATAATCTTAAAGACAACAAAATGGGGAAATCTTCTAAAATATATCTAACGCTCAAATCAGATACAAGACCACATAACTAGCCGGAGAAACGAGAATCGAGAAAAAAAAATGGATCTTGTACCAATGAGAATGGTTTGTGCAAAAAGTGGATAAAATCCGCCTGATCAAATTGTTGTATAAGTCTACAGTGAGTTGAAAACTTATAAAGAATTTTGAATTTCCTTAATAAGAAGTACAAGTCTAAGAACACATGTTCTAAGAAATTTGCAGTGACGAAATTTCCGATTGTTGATGCATTAGATAATGACTGAAGGGATGTCAATTTCTTTGAAATACCAGCTTTGTTGTTTAATTGAGAAATTTCCATTATCTTGGAAAGATTTCAAGAATTATATTTTGTATAAGCAAAAGACTTGATTGTCAGGCAACAAATTGAATCTACAAACCGCAAAGCATAAGTTGTTCACATTGGTGATCATAATGCCAAAGTGGTTGGGCATAAGAACAAGAGGAAACATAAGGTTCCTCTTAAAGCCTCCACTAGCTTCAAAAAGCAACATGCTTAAAAGAAGTTCAATGGAAAATGTCACAAAATGTGACATGTTGGGTCACAATGCTGACACATGTCGTATCAATGCTAACAAATGTTGTAGCAAGATTAACCACGCAGAGACAATGGGATGTACCAAACCAATTTGACTGAAATTGACATGTGTAATGTAGTTTCTAAAGTCAATATAGTTGGGAATAACAAAATTAAATGGTGGCATTACGCTGATGCCACAATGATATCTATTGTGATAGATGTGTGTACTTGCTAAGAAGCAAGAATATGACTTTGAAAAGTTCAAAGCATACAAGATGTAATTTTAAAACCAACTTGAGAAAACTATGAAAATAGTTATACGTGATAAAGGTGGCGAGATTGATGAAAATAAAATGCGTTCTTTAGAGAATATGGCATTATTCGTCGGAAAAATTGCTCTTTATTCACTTGAATATAATGGAGTTGCAGAACAAAAATTATAAACTCTTAGTGAGATGATAAATTCAAAGATGCATGATTCTGAGTTATCTCAAGAAATGTGGGGGAAGCGTTGCTTACCTGAAAGTGTGGGGGTGCCTAGAAAAAGTTCAGCAAGACGCCATATGAACTTTTGGAGAGGTAAAGTACATCCGTACAAATACCTGAAAGTGTGGGGGTGCCTAGAAAAAGTTGCAATGCCACCTCCTAAAAGGTCACAATCGAACCTAAAATGATAGATTATATTCTCATCGAATATGCACACAAGAATAGTGCTTATCGGTTTATGGTCCATAAATCAGATGTATCGGATATCCATATTAATATAATAATGGAATCAAAAATGTATATTTCTTTGAACACGTGTCTCGGTGTAAGGATAAACAAAATCCAAAACGAACTCGTGAAGAAAAAGACGTTATCACCTCTGTAAATTAGGCGATTACTTCTGGCACATCGTCAGATGATGCAGAAGAATATGTAAATCTTTTGGTAAAGATTTGTTAACGGTCTTTCTCCGAGAGAATGCACCGTAAGCTTTCACTAAAGCCATGTCTACACTAAACAAATCTTTGTGGAAGGAAAGCGTCATTAGTGATATCGACTCTATTATGAAAACCATATTTGGGAGATAATCGATATGTCACAAAGGCTTAAAGTCCGAGGGTGTAAATGGATTTTTACAATTTAAAATCGATGGCTTAGTCGAAAAGACACAAAGTTTATTGACTTGTGAAGTCTATGTTTGGGCTAACAAAAGTTCTGAAACAGTAGCATGACATATTTGACATTGTCAAATAATTTTAGCATCAATGAATATGATAAGTTCATATACATCAAATGTACTCCGCACGGATACATTTTGCTCTGATTGTATGAAAATTACATGGTCGAACACACTAGGATTATTCTGTTCCTTGTGTGAGGTTTGACATGTAAATACATAGGTCGAATGGATGTGATTCTAGAGATTAAGATCACTATATATTTTAAATGAATAATCACTTCTAAAGCTCATTATGCTAAAATGATATTTGAGAGATTAAAATCTACTCAAGTGTGATCGGAAGTTTGAAGTACTTAACCGATTGTACCATACTCATTCTGGCGGACTCATTCCATGTAATAAGTTGCTACACGAGTAATCCAAGTTGTAAACACTGGAAAGCTATAACTAGAGTATTGAGCTACGTGCAATATACTAAAAATTATAGGTTGCACTGTGGTATAAAACCAATAGTTTTGGAAGGATACAATTATGTTAATTAGTTATCTGATTCCAGAAACTAAAAGTCCACAAGTAAATTTGTCTTCACGCTTGGCAGTGAAACAACATCATACAAATCTTCCAAATTAACTATGTGGAACAGATTAATCATGGAACCTAAGTTCATAGCTTTAGATGTAGCTAAGGAAGCTGAATGGTTTCAGAATTTGGTGGAAGATATCCTGATGTGGGGAAAAACTAGTGCGAGCATTGATAAACTAGGGTTTTATCGGTTTCTAACATTTGTTTTTGTGTTTTTTATCGAGTCAAAGTATGTTTTTAGATTATTTTAGTCCATTATCGAATCTTTTCAATTTTAGGTGACTTGGGGAGAAAATGAGCCGTTTTGGGTGAAAATGAGCATATGGAGATGCAGAATCATGCAAAGGCTTCATAAATTTGTCATTAGTTGAAGAACTTTCCACCGATGGATCGAGCTCAAATTTGTATACAAGATATATCAATGAATTAACCTTCATTTAGAAGTGGTTTGAGGCCATTCCAACGGTGCGATCAAAGGTTATGCCAGTTTTCATGAAGACAGTCTAGTCTGGCGAGCAGAAAAAGCATGCGCAGAGAGGGAGTCTGGATCAATCGATCGATCCGATTATTTTGTGGACATTTTCCAGATCGATCAGACTCGTCTGGATCGACCGGGTCAAGCCCAGATCGATCGATCCCCTTGGGATCGATCGATCCACTTTCCTGACGAAAAATGCAGTTTTTAACTTTCTATTTTGCCTTGGAATCATCCCAACTCGACCCAATTCCATCCAAGACCTATTTATACTTATTTTAAGCCAATTTCTAAGACTAAACTTTATTTTTCTACAGACTTTGTATCTATTTCTCTGGGAGAAGATCTCTGAACCTCGTCTGACAAATTTGGAGAAGATTTCTGAACCCTCTTATTATCTATTGAATTTCTTTATGATTTCTCTCATACCTCTTTGCTTATTCCCTGCAACTATGTGTGTGTAGATTTCATATTTAGGTTTTAGAGTTTATAAGGGAATTCATGAATTGCTAGTTTAAGATTGTTAGATAGGGAATTATCGATTGGTTTCTTCATCTATTGTTGATCTTATTGTTGGAACTTGATTCGCGACCTAGTTTCTGATCTTAGGTGTATATACGCGCCGAAAGCGTTTGTTAAATTACCTGAAAGAACATAGATGAGCAAAATATCATTAACCAACGGGAGTTATGTTATTGTGTTTTGTGAACTTATCAAACTCGCTTATAATGCATGTTTAGGTTGTTGAATTCAACGAGAGTTAGTATTCATATATTTAATACATAGGGATTTAATACTCTGGGAAGAGATTGATCTAGTCTAGTGATTTGAGTTCGAGAACGATGCTTAGTGATTTCCTTGTCTGATATCATGTTCACCTCTTGGTCGAGTAAATCCGATCGCTATTAACAATGATTGGTTCAAGGCTGAAAAATGTTACCAACTCATATACACTGGATTTTCCGCTTGTACTCTCAAAAATCCTTCTGTCAAATCTTTTTGAGTCTTGTCGAGTCGTCATGTGTTTAGAGTTATTTCTATTCATGTGGGAGATTGTTGGAACACGTTTTTAGACAAATGGCTTTGGCCAGTATTCTGGATGCTTTTTCGGGCAACTCAGCTGTCGGAATGGCCATATCTTGGAATCATTGGATTCCTCGTCGTGAGCACTATAACATAGTGTATTCATATGTCAAAAACAGAGTTTGTTTGAATGAGAAATTGATGTCCAAAGTGGGTTGCTTGATAAGCATAAAATGGAACAAATGTAATTTGTCCCACATTGGAAGTTGGAGGTGAAATCATCTTTTATATATAGTGAAGAAGTCATAACAAAGTTGATAACCTTAGGAACATTGGAAATGAGAGAATAGTGAATTCATGCTAAACCACATGCATGCGCACCGAGACGAGTCGGTACGGGCTAAGGATCGGGTGTAGGGTTTGGTGTGGGTTCCGGTAGATGGATCTTGATCCAATGACTTGTATGTTTGCATCAAATTTTTATTTATGTAATTGATCACTATATAGATTTAAATTTGGTCAAAAATTTCTCTTAATCAATAGAGAAATTAACTTGGTCAAAAGTATATAATTTTTCTTAATCAATAAAGAATTAAACTTGGTCAAGAAATAAACTCTCATCTTCAAATGAATAATTGATTTTTTTTTGTCATCTGAAAGTTCATTAAAGAGAAAGAGTACGATCGTTACAAATAAATAATTGATTTAATAAAATCAATTGTGTAACCTCCACAAAAGAGTTGGATCAGGATGTTCTATCTCAGTATGGAAGGACCCGTGGATACCTTCTTCTAAGCCATGGTCAGCAACTTGTAAGGGTTATAATTATTACCCGAATCTAATGGTCAATCATCTGATTGACCCAGTGACTCGGTCATGGAATATGGCGTTATTGAACACGATCATTGATCCGGAAGATGTAGCGATCATACAGGGCCTTCCTATAAGTAGCACCTACAAACCAGACTCTTCTGGATGGCACTTCACAAAATCCGGAAAATATACGATGAAATCGGGTTATCAAATTGAACAATCAGACACAAATCTCGGTTACACAAATTATTATGGTCCGGACGTGACGAATCTACAGGCTCACACTTGGAAGCTGGCGTGCTCCCCGAAACTACGACATTTTATTTGGCAAGCTATTTCGGGTTGCCTCGCGGTCTCAACAAACTTGCGAAGTAGAGGCATTGATTGTGATACACAATGTGCAAGGTGTGGTTCGGAAACTGAGACTATCAATCATGTACTATTCGAATGTCCTCCAGCCTTACAAACATGGGCACTCTCTAAGATACCGACGCCGCATGGAGTGTTTCCATTCTCATCGGATTTCGCTAATTTTGATCATCTTTTCTAGAGACTACCTCTGGATAACCCGGATACCAGCTTCCCCTGGATAGCGTGGTATATTTGGAAAGCAAGAAATGATAAGGTTTTTTCAAATGTGGACATAGGTCCACAAGAAATTCTACAGTTAGCAGAAACGGAGGCGCTAACCTGGGAATTGGCCCAGAATAGTGACCCTGACACTATAATCAAAAATGGTGCCCCTAATATAGGGATGACTCCGACCTACGAAGGCTGGCGGTGCTACATTGATGGAGCCTGGAAAGAGACGGATAGGCTCTCCGGATTAGGCTGGTATTGCTTTCAAGAAGGCGGCGAAGAGACTATAATGGGAGCCAGAAACCTGCGACGAAGTATCTCCCCCCTCCATGCAGAATTGGAAGCACTCATCTGGGCCATGCATTGCTTGAGTGCAAACCAGAAGACGGCAATAGCTTTTGCAACAGACTGCTCCGAGCTGGTGAAGATGGTGTCTACACCCGAGGATTGGCCGACTTTTGTATTACACTTGGAGGAATTCTTGAAGAGTAAGGAGGCATTTACCTTTTTCTCAATCTCGCTCATCCCACCCGCAAACAACACAAAGGCAGACAAATTAGCAAGAAGTGCTCGTGTCTACCCAGTGGATATTATCTTTGTAAACTCGGTACCACCGATTTGGATTTCTGAATCATTTTACGTATCTATGCTGTTGACAAAAAAATAAAAAAACCTCCACAATTCATCACAATGACTCATATTAAATTAGATTAATAGAGTATTATGGAGAATATAATGGAGACTCAAGTCTCTTGTTTCTCTCATTTTTGTGGCAACAAAAAATTGTTTATTACTCCCTTCATCTTCATCTCTTTGTTTTTCATTATTTTTCTACGAGATTACAACACATAAAAATGGTTTGAAATCTTATGATTTTGGGTGATGCGAATTATAAAAAAAATGCAATTGTATCCGGAGATTTGGAACGTCATGCAACCGTCACATTACGGGGCGTTTTCAGAATTAAAGAAAGAACATATCGCCTCTGCAAATCCATTCTTATCCAAATTCATGCATCGATATTTTTATCGTATTATCAATTTATTTTATGTAAATTTTTCATAAATATTCAGTTTGCCATTTTTACAGTTATATGACCATCGATGTTGTTGAGGTCTGATATGTCATGGTTTTTACCCCTTTTAAACCATGATATAAGTCCGTTTTATAGAGTCTTTATGCTATTTCGTAGTGTTTTAGAGTCTCTTACAGGTTCTAGCACATTTGGAGCCTTATTGGAGATATTGGAGCTTTCTGGAGCAGTTTGGAGCAAAACTGAAGATTGTGTTGCTGAGTACCCGATTTCACGTCGAGCATCGATCGATACCCCCTTGATATCGATCGACACTCATCACAACAGACATGACCCGCGACTTTAATGAAGAGTTGAAGAATTTCAACTTGGTCTAGAAGTCTTTAATAATTACAAGAAGACCCCAATTCGTGATTTAGGTTATTTAGAGGGATTTTACAGCCACTTTTAGGCTATGCTTTATTTTACTTTCGTTTTCGAGAGAGATTTTGGGGGAGACAAGTCTGAAACTCTGTTGATCCGAGAGAAGATTTCGAACCCTTGTTTTACTCTTTCTGATTATTTATTTGATGATTTATTAAGTTATGTTGATTGTTTCATTCTCCATGTCTGAGTAGATCCACTTTAGGTTCAGGGTTTTCTCATAAGGATTTCTTTGAATGCTAGGTTGATTATCTGTTTAGGATTCACCATCTGAATTAGTTCTTCGCCATAGGTTGTTCTCAAAGTTAATTCTAGGTTGACGAATCTGGAACTTAGATCTTAGGATAATTGATTAGGCATGACAGTGCGATAAATTACCTGATAAAACCTAGGTGAGCAAATTGATTATTCGCAAAGAGATTTGGTTTAATTGATTTGTGAACATATCAAACATGAACTTTAAAACTGATTTAGACTTTAGGATTCGCAAAGAGATTTGGAATTTCTGGGATTTAGATTTAGATAATTCTCGCAACGACAGTTGGTTAATTATACTTTAGTGATTTGAGTTCAACAACCGCGCTAAATCTGAATCATGTTAGTTAGTTTATCAGCATTTATTGATTTTCTGAGAAAAACTTTGGGCCTATATTCTCTCTATTGAATTTACAACTCGTTACTATTTATTGTTTTTATTTCTTCCTATTTGCTTAGCTTGATTTGACACTATACAATCTATTGTGTGATTTCTGTGAGTCCTTGTGTTCGACCCCTAAATATATTACAACTGCTGTTTTAGTACTGTTATGGTATTAATTTGAGCATATCAAATTTGGCGTCGTTGCCGGTGACTCAATTTCGCCATTAGATTTTAGCTGTCGAGTTTCGACTAAGTTCGTCGGTATCGATCGATAATCACTAGTATCGGTCGATACTCAGGCGATTCCTTTGTTGATATCGATCGACACCATCCGGTATCGATCGATACTCAACATATTTTTTTTTGGTTACTTTCGTGCCTTGTCTAGTGTTTTGTTTTCAGGTGTATGCATGTTCGTGAAACAAGAAGCAACAAGAGCACTCAGCTAGTTGAACTGTCACTGGAACAGCTAGCGCTTGTGGAACGCATAAACATAAAGACAAAGCAAACATCAGGGATGAACAACCCAGTGGTATTAAGAGCTGATGAAGCTGGAGTCTTGAGAGACCAAGAGGGTCATGTGTGCAATGAGGGAGGGCAGCGACTTGATGAAGCTGGAAACGTCGTTGTCCCTGCTGCTGTTATTGAGATTATCGCGTCCGCTGGGCGCGCCAACGTTGGGAATGCTGCAGGTGATCGAGGTAGGACACTTGGCGAGCATAACAGACCTGATCAGTTCTTTGCAAATCGATCTCCGATTCGCATCCCAACTTTTCAGAAGAATGACTTCGAGCTGAAGCCTGCGGACTACGCTCTTGTAAGTCAGAACCCTTTCCATGGCCTACCTCATGAACACCCTATGGATCATATCGAGAGGTTCGAGGATTTGGTCACTGGTATGAAGTACAATGGAGTGCCAAATGAGTATCTTTTTTGCAAACTTTTCCCATACTCTCTTGGTGGAGATGCTGCTTATTGGCTGAAGCAGTTGACTCCTGGTTCGCTAACTACATGGGATGAGACGAAGAATGCATTCCTGTGCAATTTCTATGATGATGCGAGATCCGAAGAGCTCATGAACAAAATTTCTCAGTTTTCTCAAGGTCCAATCAAGGCACTCAAAGCAGCTTGGATTCGTTTCAAGTCATATCAGAGGGATTGTCCGCACCATGGGTTCAATCAGGTTCAGCTGCTGGGTACTTTCTACAGAGGGATCGATTGGAGGTACCAGATGGCTCTGGATACTGCGAGTAATGGGAACTTCAACACCAGATATCCAGATGATGCGGTTGTGCTAATTGAGAACTTGGCGTCTAGCAATAGCACCAAGAATGCTGATTTCGAGAGGAAAAAGCAAGCTGCAGGAATTGATAGGTCTCAGATTTCTGAAGTTCAAGCAAAACTGGATATTTTGCTTGGGAAGTCGAAGAAGACTGTGCACTTTGCTGACGGAGTCGAAAATATTGGTGGAGCTGAAGTGGAGGATTGTAACTATGTTGGTGGTTCTGGATTTTAGGGTCAGCAATTTGGGTACAACAACAACCGAAACTTCAACAAAAACGATCGCAATTACGGGAACTCTTCGTACCAGCCCATCCCTCCAAAGTCCACAAAGAATAAGATAGAATCCATGCTTGACCAGATTCTTCAGGGACAGCAAAAACTGCAAGTGGATTTAAATGGAAAGATTAACAATCTGTACACTGATCTGAATGGGAAGATCGACTATTTGAATGGGAAAATTGAAACTGTCAACCTTTCTTAGAGGAAGCTGGAAACTCAGGTTGCTCAGACCGCATCAGCTGCGCAGAGACAGGAAGGTTTCTTCCAGGGAAAACTGAGAATCCAAGAGCGCACGTCAACGCAATCACCTTGGGAACTGCTAAAGAAGCCACTGTAGTGGAAGAAAAAGGATTTGATGCATGAATTTTCGACGATCCTATAGAAGATGACGAATGAGTTTCTGAAATCGCACAAGCATCGATCGATACCAGCCTGTATCGATCGATACCAGCCCAGACACTTGCTCGAATGGATCTAAAATCCCGTGTATCAATCGATACCCCATTCGTGTCAGTCGATACTGAGGCAATTTCTGAGGAGATGCGTGAGATTTCGACTGTGGTACCTAAAGTAGTTGCGGAACGAGTCTACATACCGAGGACACCTTATCCTAGAGCTGTAGAGAGGACTAAGAGGGAGGTAGAGGACGCCAGATGCAAAGTTATGCTGATTGTGGAGCCTCCTTTTGATCATGATATATCTGCCAGGGACGATTCAAGAACAAGAGTATCGATCGATACCCTACCTGGTGTCGATCGATACCCCTCGCAGAACGAGCAAACAATTGTAAAAACACCTGAGTTGATCGGAGAAAGAGTTCGCAAGCCCAAAAAGCTGAATCTTATTCCTCAACACCTCAGAGATCCTATCACTCCAAAGCAGTTGCGTGGCTTTGAGAAGATGGTACGAAGAATCTCCAATGAATTGTACTTTGAAGAAGCTCTAGAGTCCCGTCCTCTGCTAAGTCACTTCAAAGATTAAGGCACTCTTCATTAAGGCTAGAGGTGCACCACCTCCACTAAGACAGTTGACTAAGAGGGAAGACCCATGGATCTTCTCAGTTCCATGCTCTATCTCTGGAGTTGAATTCAAAGAGTCTCTCGTTGACTCAAGAGCCTGCGTCAATGCCATGTCCAGGGAAATTGCAGAGAGATTGGGAGCTGATATTCAACCTCCAAAGACATCTATCACATTCGCGAACGATTCCACCTCTCTTCCATATGGGGCAATCGCTGATTTGATGATCACAATAGGAGATTGCCTGGTTCCTACTGATTTTCAGGTTGTAGAGATGAATGCAATATCTCGTACGCAGTTGATTCTCGGAAAACTGTTAATGGCTACGGTTGGTGCCATTATGGACACACCCATCAAGCACATCTCATTCTCATACATTGACAAGGAAGTGTACTACAAAGCCATCCCTAGAGGAACTCTCACACGTATCTCTTGCATCGATGCTATAATAGGAGCGACGTTGATATCAGATCCTCTGGAAGAACCTCCTGACGTACCAACTATCACAAACGTTTCAGCTGAACCACCCATCGTCCCCAAGGAAGTTGTCAAGAAGGCTAAGACAACAAAGAAGAAGGCCAAGAGCAGAGAGGTCGAGAATCCCCATGTCACTTTGATACCTCAGAAGTGCAATGGAGACTCGATTGAGTACAAGGTGAAGTGCAAAGGAGCTTCGAAGCCATTCTCCAAGGCTAGAGTTTTTCTCACTTCGGAGCTGAAAGAGAAAGGAAAAGAGTTTGTGGATAGCATGCTGAGCAGAACTCTGAAGCTAGGAATGTCAAGTTGTGGAGCCTGTTTTGGTGCAAGCTCCCATTCTTATACTGCATGAGGGCGTTATAGTTAAGCTAATGGCGTTAAACGAGCGCTTGGTGGGAGGCAACCTACTTGTGAGTCTATTTTTGAGTCTTTTTCTTTTTCATTTTTCGTTTTATGTCAGGATAAACAAGGAGCAAAACTCGAAATCGCCTAGTGTCGATCGATACCCCATTGGTATCGGTCGACACCAATCACGGATGAAAAGTTCACCAAGTCGATTTAAGCCTGGAATCGATCGATACCAGGCCGTGTGTGGATCGACACCAAATGTTCCAGCAAGGTAACTTCTTGTTTCTCTTCGTTTTATCCTTTTCTTTTGTTTCTTTTACCTACTCTAGGCTAGATAACACTGGGGACAATGTCTTTCAAGTCTGGGGGAGGTGTCTGCTGACATTGTGTTTGTTTTTCTTAGAGTCAGTTGTTTTATCGAGTCAAAAACGTTTTATTGAGTCAAAACTTGTTGGAGATGATGATCATGTGCTTGAATTGTTGTTTGGATTTTGTTTTTGAGTGACTAGTGTTGCAGGATCAGCTCTAGATCGACTAATGACAAATCCAATGACTGACCAGTTGACTAGAAAACATCCATGTCTCCAGCAGAGTTCTTCTGAAGCCTGAGCCAAATTTTTGCACTTCATCAATGTGGTTAGTGTTTACAAAGCTTGATTCATCATTCATATCTGATAAAGGAACCCATGTGTTTAGAGTTATGGTATCTCTCTCCCCTGTTATACGTTGATAAATAAGAGCATAAAAGATGAGATGATTTTCTTCTGAGTATAGGGCTAGGAAAATTTCCAGCGATCCCATTATTCTACTTAAGAGGGAATGATCACACAAAGGTTGAAAGTGAGGTTAGGAAAATTTTCTATGATGTCATTATTCGTCTACATCCTTTGATACATAGATAGAGAAGAATCGGGGATTCGGTGGCAAACACCATCAGTACTCGCGTTTCGGACCTTGATGTGTATATGCAAAGCTGAAAATAAAAAGAAAGAACATTATAACAAATAAGTCTGGGGGAGAGAAAGTGATACAAAAACTAAGAAAAAGGGTGGTTCCTTATCATGATATTGTATGGTAAAGAATCTAGAAGGTTCTTGAACATTGGCTGCAGCGATGAAACTGGTGATGAGGGCTTTATTTGTACAATGTTGCGAGATAATGTGTGGAGTCTGGAAAAGCTGCGAATGTCTACGGAGAAGTACATGGTGGTTAGATCGGAAGCTGGTTAGGTGACATTTGCGTACTTGGGAAAAGGATCTCTACGATGGTTCATGAACAGGTGAGTCTCCGTGTTTTCAAACCTTTTTCTCTGGTTTAGTCTTCTATTTGCTTGAGGGCAAGCAAAGGCTAAATCTGGGGGAGTTGATTGATATCATCATATTTTGCATCATTCTAGCATCCGTTTCATATAGGTTTCAATTCATTTGCATGTAGTTCATGATGTCTTTTTAAGCATTTTGGTCATTTTAGGAGTTTAGTGTGTCTACATTTAGTCCTAGAGAGTTCTTGCATGTTTTGGATCGTATTTCAGGTGTTAAACGAGGAGATTCGAGACCCGAGGAAAGGAGACAGAGACCACACCGAGCATCGATCGATACCAGGCGTAACACCGAGTATCGATCGACACCGAGGAGTGACATCAGTACTTCAGGGGATTACACCGATGCCACTGCTCGGTGTCAAAGCTCGGTATTGCCACATGAAGATCCCGGGGGAAATGGCCCTTAATACGGAGCTGTGATACCGAGGAGTGACCTCGGTATCCACTGAAGAAGCATCGGTCGATACCAGGTGTTATACCAAGTATCGACCGATACCGAGGCCACTGCTCGGTATTGGCTCATCGGTGTAAAAACCCA
>PKML01031766.1:27713-43484 GCA_002933935.1 Eutrema yunnanense
TATTTCCTACAAAGTTACTAATCTTGTTTGCTTTCAATTGCTCTCTCTAAACCTATAGGTGCATGCATACACGATCTCGAGGCAACGACAATCTAGTTGGACCACGAGACGACATACATCGATTACAAAGACGGTTTCGAACAAGAGAAGGAAGTGTACGACAACAAGAAGTTGAGACCAACATGGAACACTATGAGAACGTTCCACTTGGTAACATCAATGAAGCCATTCCCCACCAGCGGAACGGTGGGAATGGAGATGGACACGGCAACAACCAAGGTGGTAATGGAAACCATCCCGCACAAGGTGGTAATGGAAACCATCCCGCACAAGATGGTAATGGAAACCACCCTCTTCCACCCGCCCGGCCAAGAGGTCCCAACCACCCACCTAGAGCTAGAAACGTTGTTGGAGAAGGTGATGCCGCTAATGCTCACCAAAACCGCCAAGGCATTCAAGCTCCACCGGTGGAGAATAACAACTTCGAAGTCAAACCGGGAGTTATCAACATGGTTCAAGCCAATAAATTTCATGGCTTGTCCATGGAGGATCCATTAGACCACATTGACCAATTTGACCGGATATGTGGTCTCACGAAGATTAATGGTGTTAGAGGGGGGATTAGCACCCCCTGGTTTAACTCGGTTCAAACCAAGACCGTTTCGATCAAGACCGGTTTACGATGGTTTGGATCGAGGATGGATCAGCCCGAAAACCTTGGGCCGACCTCGAAATCTCGCTTAAAGCCCATCTCGGCTACCGATCTAAGCCCGACGCGGGCCCAGTCCGTTACAGCAGATGAAGACCGGAATATTTCCTTTTTCGTACCGATCTCGAAAATGGAAACGTTCCCTTCGATCAAATCTCCGAGATATCAGGAAGATATCCTTATCTCAGAGAGAAAACCGGAAGATTTCTTTCTCCCAATCGAACAAGGAAAAGGAAATCTTCTCCTTTGAAACCGCCTCAAGACAGTATAAATAGAGGAGGAGGCTCATTCAAACAGACATCCACAACTTCTGCAGAGACCAGAGAGAATTCAAGAGAGCTACTTACCGATCTCAAATTCTCCATCTTTGCAATCTTACTAAACTCTGTTGTAACGCCGACTCTTAATCAATAAACGAAATTCCGATTAAAGTACTGTTTTACCCTCTTTTGTGTGATTTACGGATCAACAATTGGCGCCGACTGTGGGGAACATTAGAGCAGTACTTTGGGATATCGTTTGATTGAAGTTCGGCGATGGCTCTTCCAGTCGACAATTCTGTAGTCAACATGAACGGCTCAGACGACAACGATCGAAACCCTCGGACTGACGAACTCAATCCAACCGATACCGAAACACCGACAACTGGAGGAGGACTCCCTCCGATCTTACCTACTGAAAGAGATACTCAGATCAATCCCCCGAGAACTCTTCCACTGCCTCCAACTATCTCGACATTCACGGACCCGACCATCTTCATGGAAGCCATGGCAGCACAGTTCGCAGAAATCAGCAAAAAGAATGAAGAGCGGATCGCTTCGCTAATTGCATCCCACTTTGAGCACCGTAACCAGATCGGTAGTCCCGATCCGAACTTGATCACCCCCGCCAGCGAAAACGCACTACGCCGGAGGCTTTTGCCCGAACTGACCGACGCTCAACTCTCGGGTGCAACCGACCTACCAACTAGGAGATCCGCGGCCGATTCAGAAATCCACATCTCAGACCAAATCGCCATGAACCTAGAATTCGCAAAAGTCCATGCCCAATTACAAGACATGCGGTCGAAGGTCCACCAGGCGACAAACTCGGCACCCGAGATCGACCGAGTGATTCAGGAGTCGCAGAGGACCCCATTCACGGACCGAGTCATCAACACTCTAGTCCGGCGATTGGAAAGAGTCAAAATCACGCCATACGATGGGTTTACCAACCCTAAACACTTCCTGACCTCTTTTGTCATCACGATGAACCGCTTTCGCTTTGGGTCGGAAAACGAAAAAGATGCAGCCATGTGCCAGTTGTTTGTAGAGAACCTATCCGGAGCCGCGCTCGATTGGTTTTCGACGCTCGAGCCGAACTCAGTCGACAGCTACAACGAGCTCACTACGAAGTTCCTTAAACGCTTCACGATGTTTATAAAACAGAAAACAAAGAAAGCCGAACTCTGGGCCCTCGTGCAGAAGCAGGACGAGCCCCTACGCAAATTCATGGAGTGTTTTAAAGCAGTCGTATCCCATTGTACGATCGACGACGAAGCTGCAATCGAGGCTCTTTACAAAGCGACCTGGTACGAATCAGAATTTCACAGGGAAATCAAGCGCAACAATCCAAAAACGTTGGAAGACATTTTACACAGGGCGCACATCTTCATCATGGAAGAAGAGGAAAGATCCGAGAAAGATAGGCGGTACGCACTCACGAAACAGCCCGCCGCCAAGGATAAACAGTATGCTCTTCCAAAGCAGCCCGTCAACACAGTCCAAACTCAGCAGTCCTGGGCAAACACTTGGGTTCGATCGGACGAACCAAAGGAGCCTGAAACTGAATCCGCACCGTACTGCAATTTCCACAACCGATTCGGAAATCATTCAACCGAAGAATGCCGACACTTACAGGAATTCTTGATGATGAAATACAAAAAGGGAGAAGTCCCAGTCGAAGGAGCCTTCCAACCTTCGAATAGACCTCGCCGTAACGATGGCGGGAGAAGATGTAATTTCAAACCGAACAAGGCTACCGAGCAGTCTAAAGAAAAAGTCGACGACGAACAACCGAAACGAGATCGGGAGGAAAATGTGGAAGCTCAACAACCTCCGCAAGTTTGGAAGCGTGTCAACATGATCATGGGCGCACTGGAAACTTGCAACTATTCCGTCCGAGCTCTAAAGACATACAGTAAGGAGGCCGTGGCTGCAAAACATACACACCAGACTACACCTTGCGGAATGCCGATCACCTTCTCTGAGGCCGATACAGAAGGACTCCATATGCCGCATAATGATCCGCTGGTCGTCGAAACACTCATCAGCGATGTTGTAGTCGGGCGAATCTTAATCGACACTGGAAGCTCGGTTAACGTGATTTTCAAGGATACACTGAAGAACATGGACTTTCCCGATAATCAAATCAGACCGAACATCGAGCCACTCACCGGGTTCTCAAGCGAGCAAACCATGACCGCCGGAACGGTCAAACTTCCCATGTATACCGGAGGGATATGTCGGATGGTCAAGTTCCTAGTATTGAACAAACCTGCAAACTACAATGTGATACTCGGCACACCATGGATATTCTCGATGAAAGCCGTCGTATCAACATATCACCAATGCGTCAAGTTCCCAACACCTTCCGGAGTTTTTACCCTTAAAGGCGACCAGGTGATGTCCCGAACATGTTTTATCAACGAATGCAAACTAAGGACAGCACAACGAACTTATGTCATCAAAAAGAACAAAACTCCGATCGACCCCGACCTACCGCGACGCGAAACAATCACCCAAGTCAATATCGACGACTTCAATCCGGAAAGATGCGTAGGAATCAGAGCCGAGCTCGACAAAGATATCAAGACGGACTTAATCCGACTCCTCAAAAGAAACGTTTCGACCTTCGCCTGGGCGATTACGGACATGCTCGGAATCGATCCGAAGATAACGAGCCACGAACTCAATATTGATTCCACCTTCAAACCGATCAAGCAAAAGCGACGCAAGCTCGGACCCGAGAAGGCTCGAGCTGTTAACGACGAAGTCGAGAGACTACTTAGTGCCGGATCGATCACTGAAGTTTGGTACCCAGACTGGTTGGCGAACACAGTCGTGGTCAAGAAGAAGAACGGAAAATGGAGAATCTGCGTTGACTTTTCCGATCTGAACAAAGCCTGCCCAAAGGATAGCTTCCCACTCCCACACATCGGCAGACTCGTCGAAGCCACCGCTGGTAACGAACTCCTCTCGTTCATGGACGCCTTCTCAGGCTATAATCAGATACTCATGCATCCAGACGATCGCGAGAAGACCTCCTTCATTACCGACCGTGGTATCTACTGCTACAAGGTCATGCCTTTCGGCCTAAAAAACGCCGGTGCAACCTACCAACGGCTCGTTAATTGGATGTTTGCCAGCCAGCTCGGCAAAACAATGGAAGTCTATATCGACGACATGCTCGTCAAGTCACTGATCGCCAAAGATCACGCCGGGCATCTCAACACTTGCTTCGACATCCTGAACGAGTACGGCATGAAACTTAACCCGACCAAATGCACGTTCGGCGTGATCTCGGGAGAATTCCTCGGGTATATCGTGACTCAAAGAGGGATCGAAGCCAATCCTAAACAGATCTCGGCAATCCTCGACTTACCGTCACCAATGACAAGACGGGAAGTACAAAGGCTCACGGGACGTATCGCTGCACTCAATCGGTTCATCTCCCGATCTACCGACAAATGTCTCCCCTTCTACCAACTGTTACACGGTAATAAAGGCCTCGAGTGGGATGACAAGTGCGAAGAAGCATTCAAACAGCTCAAGGAATACTTGTCAACCCCACCGGTTCTAGCAAAACCCGAAGATGGCGAGACCCTCTATCTCTACATCGCAATATCGACCTCAGCAGTCAGCGGGGTGCTTGTCCGGGAAGACCGAGGCGAGCAGAAACCGATCTTCTATATCAGCAAGTCACTCGACGGCGCTGAGGGACGTTATCCGACTCTCGAAAAATTGGCTCTCGCCGTTGTTATTTCAGCCCGGAAGTTACGCCCCTATTTTCAGTGACACTCAGTCACCGTCTTAACCAATCAACCACTCCGGGCGATCCTCCATAGTCCAAGCCAGTCCGGTCGATTGGCTAAATGGGCTATCGAACTCAGCGAATATGACATCGACTACAAAAACCGAACAAGTATCAAGTCGCAAGTCCTTGCCGATTTCCTCATCGAGTTATCTCCGGAGTACGTTAACACCGATGTCGTGATCGCCGAGCAATAGATCCTTCACGTGGACGGATCTGCGTCTAATCGTGGCTCTGGAATAGGCATTCGCCTCAAATCTCCGACGGGAGAAATCTTAGAACAATCGTTCCGTCTGGCGTTCAACGCATCAAACAACGAAGCAGAATACGAAGCATTAATTGCCGGACTACGTTTAGCCAAAGCCATCGGTGCAACATGCATACACGCCTACTGCGACTCACAGCTCGTCGCAAGTCAATTTAGCGGGGAGTACGATGCCAAAAACGATCGAATGGATGCGTATCTCAAGCTCGTCAAGCAACTCGCTGCAGAATTCGATTCGTTCGAACTAACCAAGATACCACGAGGAGAAAACGCTCCAGCCGACGCACTCGCTGCACTAGCTTCAAGCTTGGACCCTCATCTCAGACGAACGATTCCAGTCGAAAGTATCTCGAAACCAAGTATCGAAAGAACAGAGCATTGTATTGTCACGACTCGTAGACGAGATTACGAGGAAAATCCTGCGACCGAACCCATCACACGCCGACAAAAACGAACTCCGGTTGTCAAAACTAGCGAGGATACCGAGCCCGAACGTACTGTTGTCACCGAAGGAAACAACGACGTACCACAATTCAATGAGTCGGCCCAATCGGACAACGAAGCAGATGAACAGACAGACGGCCTTCACGAGCCAATAAACCTCGAACAGCCCGACGAGCAGACTCCTGCCGATTGGACGCTAGAAATAAAAATGTACATCATTGATGGAGACACTCCAGCGGACAGATGGGCCGCTCGACGCCTCAAAATGCGTGCCGCTCGCTACATACTTATCAAAGATGGACTGTTTCGCTGGAGTGCGGCAGGAATACTCCTCAAATGCATCTCGGGCGACGAAATCGAGGAAGTAATGAAGAAAATACACGAAGGAGACGGCGGTAATCACTCAGGTGGCCGATCTCTATCCCTAAAAATCAAACGAGCATGTTATTATTGGCCGAGCATACAAGCAGACTGCGAGAAGTTCGTTGCAAAGTGCGACAAATGCCAACGACACGGCCCAATGATACATCTCCCTACCGAGCTGCTCACAACTTCAACAGCCCCCTACCCATTCATGCGCTGGGGGATGGACATCATTGGCCCTTTTAGACGATCCACCACGCAGAAAAAATTCATCCTCGTCATGACGGATTACTTCACCAAATGGGTAGAAGCCGAGGCATATCCCGTCATCCTCGCTTCCGACGTCCAGAAGTTCGTCTGGAAATTCATCATCTGCCGACACGGAGTTCCGTACGAGATTATCACATATAATGGTCCCTAATTCATATCAACACTATTCAACGATTTCTGCGCCAAGTGGAAAATTCGGCTAAGTTTCTCTACACCGAGATACCCGCCGAGCAAAGGTCAAGCCGAGGCAACAAATAAGACGATCATCGCTGGCCTAAAGAAACGATTGGATACTCATAAAGGGACATGGTCTGATAAACTCGACGGAGTCTTGTGGTCATATCGCACGACCCCACGATCTTCAACGGGACAATCCCCTTTCTATATGGCTTACGGCGTAGAAGCACTGTGCCCCGCCGAACTCACCATCCCGACTATTCGTCGAACGATGCTCGTGCAAAACCCCGATCTTAACGACGAAATCATGCTCGATAACCTCGACAATCTCGAAGAGCAACGCGATCAAGCCTTACATCGGATTTAAAATTATCAAAACCTAGCGGCACGATACTACAACAAAAAGGTCAGCGGACGTCATTTCACCGACGGCGACCTTGTTCTGAGAAAGGTCTTCGAAGGCACCGAAGAAAAGAATGCCGGCAAGCTCGGCACAAACTGGGAAGGACCTTATCAAGTCATGAGGGTAGTCAAACCAGGCGTCTACGAGCTCATGAAGCTAGACGGAACCCCCATTCCCCATTCATGGAATTCAATGAACCTCAAGCGCTACTACATCTATGCCAACCCCCTCCTTCTAGCGCCAAAAAAAAAAAAGATCACCGAGCTACTACCCATGTGCTCGATTCCAATATGTAATATGAACTACGAATGGCTTGATCCTTCTTTCGAAGGTACGTAGGCAGCCCTCACAAGGCGCAGCTATAACATTTATAAAATTTTATTACGCGAAGGCATTTTACCGAACTCCAACAGTTCGTAATTTATAAGTCAAACTTTACGTTTGCCGAACTTCAACAGTTCGTACTTTATAAGTCAAACTTCACGTTTGCCGAACTCCAACAGTTCGTAATTTATAAGTCAAACTTTACGTTTGCCGAACTTCAACAGTTCGTACTTTATAAGTCAAACTTTACGTTTGCCGAACTCCAACAGTTCGTAATTTATAAGTCAAACTTTACGTTTGCCGAACTTCAACAGTTCGTACTTTATAAGTTAAACCTTACGTTTACCGAACTCCAACAGTTCGAATTTCCGAGTCAAACTTTACGTTTGCCGAACTCCAACAGTTCGTAATTTATAAGTCAAACTTCACGTTTGCCGAACTCCAACAGTTCGTATTCTCGACCACAACAGTCTCCATATCAACGTCCTGGCCAGGCGATCAAATAAGCCGAGCTTAGCTCGCACGCATCCTCATGGTGCAATGGATAACACACTTTCCACATTCCAAGCCGAGACCAGTCTCGCACCAACTTCTCAGATTATCCGAGCCAAATAAGCCGAGTCCGTCTCGCACACCCGGATTCAATGCGAGAAACCTAGAGCATAGTAAGATGAGCTGTTCACGTACTCTTAAATTAAACTCTAGGGTGAAGCCGAACGTCTTTCCTCGCAAATTTAAGCCGATTTCTCAACAGTCACAAAAATAGTAAGCCGATTCCTCAATAATCGCAAAAACAGTAAGCCGATTTCTCAACAATCGCAAAAATAGTAAGCCTATTTACGATATGGATTGCCGACCTCGAACAGGTTCAGTCAAACTCATCCTCTTCACCCGGCTAAGACCGTACCATTTACGGCACCAATGTGTACGACGAGTCTGAGAAGTTCGTATAAAAGTACGACTTCAACTATAGAAAGACGAGTTAGAAAACGATTAAGTACAAAATTCGGATCCGCAAAATATCAATATTCATTTAAAATCCCCCCGGGCAAAATGGATACCGGACTTTAAAACCCCTCCGGTCCAAGAGGTCGAGTTATAAAAACCAATTCAGACAAAATAAAAACTAAACATACTACAAAAAGAAGAGAGACGGTTTAGACATTTTGCGTCCGCATCGCCTCAGTGCGATCCGCCGACATCGAGGCCTGGTTGGACCCGAACTCATCGAGTCCCGGCGGGACCTCATTACCCATCGAGGTCGAAACCCCTGGATGTACGGAATCGGTGAAGGGCGAGACAATCAGATCCGCTTCAACCAGCTCGCAGAGATCGATCGAAGCATATTCCGCCGACTTTTCGATCTTAAGCTTCTCAAGCTTTTCGATTTGAGACGACGGGACAATGATGCTGTGCTTCTTCTTGAGACTATCACAAAAACCAAGGATCCCTTGGATTTGATTAATTGCAAGGAATGGCTTCTTTGCCCGGTCGATCGCCGACAGATGATCTTTGACCTTCTGCAGCCGAACTTGGCACTTTTCAGTCACCGCCTTCCTCTTCGCGACCTGCTGAGAACGGCCAGCTCGTAGTCGCGACGTTTCCGCAAACAGCTTTACCGAGAGAGCATCTTTCTCCAACTTCAGTTCGGCATTAGATCTCTTCAATGCGGCAACCTCACGAGCCAGCTCGGCGACCGCGCGATCGCCTTCTTCCACCCTGTCCTCGGATACGTGGAGCTCTTTGCGGAGTTCCACAACTTGAACCCTCGCTTCAAGAGCCTTGCGACGGGAAGCTCCAAGCTCGCGGTCATAAGACCCGACGATCTCGTTCGTCTGGGCGACCATCTGTCAAAACAACAAACATCAGAAACAAAGACTACAAAGAAAAAGGAACGAACTCAGAAAGGGGTGTTTACCTCATAAGTAGTCTGGGCTAACTTCCTGAAAGCCTCATATTTATGAAGGCAATCGACCGGAGGAAGAAAATTCGGGCCGAAGCTCACTCGCCGATACGTTTCGGCGTAGTCCTACGAGTCGGCCTCCGGATCCGACATTCGATGCCTCTTCGGTCTCGGAGAACCATCCGACAGGACCATTGTATCATCCTCAACCCGTTGAGGCTCGGTATCCCCTTCGCCACCTTCGGTACGCTCGGTACCGACTCCGGCGGTTGGGCCAACAGCCTGCCGAGACCTCTTTTTCGCCTTTTTTCTTCTCTTCTTTTCAGCCGGAAGAGAACTGTGTTCCCCAGAAAGAACCTCTCCTTGGCCGATCTCTTCATTTTCAGCCGGCGCCTCGGGATTCGCCTGCTCGGCTCCCAAAGGGATGTCAGCGTCCATTTCGACATCCATCTCGGCAGATAGATCTGGGATATCGTCGAACTTCATCTTCCGTCTACGAGATGGGTTCGCTGTAAGAAAACAAAAAACAACACAGATAAACAAAAAAAAAGAAGAAGAAATCACCGGACTGAGAAAAAGAAGATCATTGACGTACCTCTAAGAGCTCTCTTAGCCTTTAGATCGAGCTTCTCTTGGTAGGCTTCAGGCCACCGAACTTTACCGGCCGCACTTAGTTGCTTCGCGTGGACAAAAGTGAATCCCGGCGTGGTGATAAGGAAGCCCGGTATGTGACGATCTGAAAAGGAAAAGAAAAAATATAACTTAGGCAAAATAAAGCACTAAAAGAAGTCAGGAACGAATATCTACCAATAGGCGTTCTCCACTGAGTTCGGTAACTCCCGCCTGGATGCTCGACAGAAGACTCGTCGATCTTCACATAAAAGTACCGAGCATTCCAGTTATTGACTTTGCTCGGCTTGTTCCCAGTAACAAGGTCACATTCCGGCTTCGCATTAGCCGATAAATACCAAGGTTTCGCCTTCGACAAATTAACCCGGAACAATCTTTCAAAAATCTTCGCCGTGATGGGAATACCGCACTCCTCCCCAAGAGAGAGAAGACCCACAAGATTTATTACCGTGGCCGGCATCAACTGAGAGATCGCAATATGCCGCCTCTTGCAATACTTATAGAAGAGCTCCGGGATGGGAAACTTAAGACCGCAGCTCCTGAAATACTCCTCGTAAACACAAATGTAACCGTCAGGAGCATCCCATGGACGGTCAGTCCCTTTCGGGATCTTGATAAGGATACCATCCGGAGCATTGCATCTTTCCAAAGTAACTTGGACCGTCTCGGCCTTGGAACGAGACGGCCCAATATTCGCGGGCTTTTCGATCACTCGCTCGGTAGCCGACCTGGGAACATCATCCTGACGAACTTCTGGCGATACAGCGTGATCGTCTGGACAGGCGTCATCATCGCCCTCCGCGAGCCGAACTTCAAATTCCCGATCTACCCGAATATGTTCGTCTGATTCAACAACTCCCTCAAATTCATCCTCATCAATAAGTTGAGGAACTTCGATCGTAACCCTTGGATTACTCGACCCGGCGGCTGCAACCCCGGAACTACTCGCTTCACCACGACGCGAGTTATGTCTGAATAATTCTTGCATATCCGAGCTCGAAACATAATCATCCATGAAACGTCTAAGGTCTGGGAAGTCTTGATTCGGAGATCGGTCATCAACAGAATTAGAGTCACCTCCAGAGGTCATTTCGATCGAAAGAAAGAATTAATGAAGAACAACTCGAAAACTAACGAAGAACAGTTGAAGATCGGCCGGAAAGTTTGAAGATCTTCAAACAGATCGGAAGAATCACGGCGGAGAAATGATCGGAGGACGGAAAGAAAAGTAAATTCTAGAGAGAAGGGAGAGCGTTTAGAGAGAGAAAGTACCTTTTTCTTTTCAGAAGCAAAGCAGAAGTGAAAAACGGAAGGAGATCCGAGCGATATTTATAAAAAAAAGGTAATGATGACAGTTCCTCGGAAAGCGCGACCGAAGAAGGAGAATCGATGCGCGACTCTTTGAGTCCCACAACTAGGAAAGACGAAGCGACACCCTCTTTTCGAGAAAAATCTACCGAACCCGAAACATTCAGGATCGTTCTCGAGATCCACGAATCAAAGAGTCCGAACTCGAGAACGACCGCGAATCAGTCTATCGAACTCGAAACAACCTACCAAACTCGAAAGTTCGTAAAAATCGATTCAACTGTGAGAATCCCGATCTTAAAAGGAATTCGCCGAACACGAAATAGAATCTGGTCGGTTCGTACCGATCTCAGTTTCAACAGAGCTAAAGAATACTCCACTGAAATTCACCGAACTCATAAACTCCCTCGCCGAACTGAGGGGGGGACCAATTGTTAGAGGGGGGATTAGCACCCCCTAGTTTAACTCGGTTCGAACCAAGACCGGTTCGATCAAGACCGGTTTACGATGGTTTGGATCGAGGATGGATCAGCCCGAAAATCTTGGGCCGAGCTCGGAATCTCGCTAAAAGCCCATCTCGGCTACCGATCTAAGCTCGGCGCGGGCCCAGTCCGTTACAGCAGATGAAGACCGGAATATTTCCTTTTTCGTACCGATCTCGAAAATGGAAACGTTCCCTTCGATCAAATCTCCGAGATATCAGGAAGATATCCTTATCTCAGAGAGAAAACCGGAAGATTTCTTTCTCCGAATCGAACAAGGAAAAGGAAATCTTCTCCTTTGAAACCGCCTCAAGACAGTATAAATAGAGGAGGAGGCTCATTCAAACAGACATCCACAACTTCTGCAGAGACCAGAGAGAATTCAAGAGAGCTACTTACCGATATCAAATTCTCCATCTTTGCAATCTTACTAAACTCTGTTGTAACGCCGACTCTTAATCAATAAACGAGATTCCGATTAAAGTACTGTTTTACCCTCTTTTGTGTGATTTACGGATCAACAAATGGGGTCTCCGAAGATGGGTTCAAGCTTCGTCTCTTCCCATTCTCTTTGGGTGACAAGGCTCACCAATGGGAAAAGACCTTACCTCAAGGATCTATCACTTCGTGGAATGATTGCAAACGCGCGTTTCTCGCCCAATTCTTCTCACCGGCTAGAACCGCCAAGCTTCGCAACGAGATCTCAAGTTTCACACAACGATCCAATGAGTCTTTCAATGAGGCTTGGGAGAGATTTAGAAGCTACACGTCTCAATGCCCATATCACGGCTTTAGCAACACCTCTCTCCTTAGCACGCTCTACCGCGGTGCTTTACCTAAGATCCGTATGCTTCTTAACACGGCATATAACAGGAACTTCTTGGCTAAAGACGTTGAGGACGCAATGGAGCTTGTCGAGAATTTGGCCCAAAGTGACGGTACCTATGGCGATGACTATGACCGCGCCACAAGGACCACTAGTGATTTTGATGAGAACAAACGGGCCAAAGACATGAAAGCTCTTAACGACAAGTTGGACAAGCAAGCCAATTTGATTGACAAAATACTAGTGTCTTCCCAAAAGACGGTCAACTTTGTGGATGCTTATGATGAGAACCAAGGTTATTTTCAAGAGGAGAACGTAGACATGAACACTCAAGAGGAGGTTAACTACTTGGGGAATCAAGGGAACTTCCAAAACCAAGGAAATTACCAACGTCAAGGTTTCAATCAAAACTATCGGAACCACCCAAACTTCTCCTACCGGAACACAAATGTGGAAAACCCACAAGATCAAGTCTACCCTACTTAACCTACTCAACCTAAAGGAGCCCCACAAAAACAATTTCAACCACAAGGGCAAACTTCTACTACCAACAATCAAGCCTTTGTCCCAAGGAATCAATTCCAAGGGAACCAAGGTGGGTTTCAACACAAAGCTCCACCCGGTTTTCAAGCACCTACGTCTAAACCGCAAGAACTTGATTTGAATTCCAACAACTACTTAAGGGACAAGCGGAGATCCATACAAAGGTGGATTGCTCTTACAATGACCTCAACACAAAGATTGAGGCTTTGAACTCCAAGGTCAAACACATGGAGAACAAAGGTGTGGCTTCCTCTTCGCGACCACAAGGTCAACTACCGGGCAAATCCGAAGTGAATCCCAAGGAGTATGTCAATGCAATAACTTTTCGAAGTGGCACGCTTTTGCCTACAAGAGAAGCCCCTTCTCCCATCAATGCGGACATTGATGACCAAAGTGGGGGGGGTGGAACTTCAAGAGGATGAGGTAGTGAAGGAGCACGAAGGGGTTGAAGAAGTCGAGAAGATTAAGCCTAGAGTTGTTAGCGCTCAAGAGAAGCCAAAGAAGAGTGTGTTCGTCCCAAAGCCATATGTCCCAAAGCTACCTTTTCCGGGTCGTTTCAAGAAACAACTCATGGACAAGTATAAGGCTATATTTGATAGGCAAATGGAGAAAGTGGAACTCACAATACCTTTGGTGGATGCATTTTTACTTGTCCCCCAATATGCCAAGTTTTTGAAAGATGCGGTTAATGAAAGAGCTAATGAGATGGAATCCATGGTCATTCTAACTTATGAATGTAGTGCCATTATACAAAAGAAGATGGTACCCAAGAAGCTAGGAGACCCGAGATCCTTTACCTTACCTTGTGCTCTTGGACCTCTAGCTTTCAATCATTGCTTATGTGATCTTGGAGCAAGTGTGAGCCTCATGCCATTCTCGGTAGCTAAGAGATTAGGCTTCACACGCTACAAAGTTTGCAACATCTCTCTAATATTGGCGGATAGGAGTGTGCGGGTCCCCATTGGTCTATTTGAGGATCTACCAATTGTGGTGAAGGATTTCATCGTCCCCACAGACTTTGTAGTTCTTGAAATGGATGAGGAACCAAAAGACCCTCTTATCTTTGGTAGACCGTTCCTAGCAACCGCGGGAGCAATAATCGACGTAAGGAAGGGCAAGATAGATCTCCATTTGGGTAAAGGAGAAGTGCTTGAGTTTGACATCAACAAAGTAATGAAGAAACCCACTATAGACGGGCAATGCTTCTACATCGAGACCATGGACGAGTTGGCCGATGAATTACTTGAAGAAATGAGAGTGCAAGATGGGTTAGAAGTGGTTTTGACAAAGGAGCACGGTGATCATGTTTTTTTGAGCAAGGAGAGTCAAGGCTATGAACTTCTCATGGATTCTCATAAGCCGGTCGACAAGGACACCACGTTTATTGAGTTGTGCACCCGGGGTACCACGGTTCAAGAAGAGTTCGTTCTAGCATTCGAAGAGACTAGCAATGGCAAGACTAGTTTTGGGGAGGACGATTGGAGCGAGCTCAAGGCCCCAAAGGTGGACCTAAAGCAACTTCTCGCGGGATTAAGGTATGCGTTCTTAGGTCCGAATGAGTCATACCCGGTTATCGTGAACGAGAGTCTAGATGAAAACGAACAATCCTCCCTTCTTGTGGAACTTAGGAAGTATAGGAAAGCTATTGGCTATTCTTTAGATGATATCAAGTGTATTTCCCCAAGTTTGTGCACGCATAGAATCCATTTAGAGGATGAATCGAGGACCTCTATTGAACATCAAAGAAGGTTAAACCCTAATTTGAAAGATGTTGTAAAGAGAGAGATTCTTAAGCTCTTGGACGCGGGGATCATCTACCCAATATCGGATAGTACGTGGGTCTCCCCGGTTCATTGCGTACCTAAGAAAGGGGGGATGACGTTTGTTCGAAATGACAAGAATGAAATGATTCCTACTAGGACGATAACCGGGCATAGGATGTGCATCGACTATAGGAAGTTAAACTCATCCACTCGAAAATATCATTTCCCGTTACCTTTCATAGACCAAATGCTTGAACGTCTCGCTAATCATCCTTTTAATTGTTTCCTAGACGGTTATTCGGGGTTCTTTCAAATACCCATACACCCGAATGACCAAGAGAAAACCACCTTCACATGCCCTTACGGTACCTTCGCATATCGAAGGATGCCGTTTGGGTTGTGTAATGCTCCCGCAACTTTCCAACGTTGCATGATGTCTATTTTTTCCGATCTTATTCTGGACATGGTAGAGGTCTTTATGGACGACTTCTCCGTATATGGATCTTCCTTTGGTGTTTGCTTGTCCAATCTTTGTAGGGTCTTGAAACGATGCGAAGAAGCAAACTTGGTGCTCAATTGGGAGAAGTGCCATTTTATGGTACGAGAAGGGATCGTGCTAGGACACAAGATTTCCGAGAAAGGGATAGAGGTGGACAAAGCCAAGATTGAGGTGATGGTTAGTTTGGAGCCGCCTAAGACGGTCAAAGACATCCGATCTTTCTTGGATCATGCGGGGTTCTACCGAAGGTTCATCAAAGACTTTTCAAGGATTACTAGACCCCACTCCTGGTTGCTTTGCAAGGAGGTCGAGTTTGTGTTTGATGAGGAGTGCATGGAGACATTCCTAGAGATCAAGAAAGCGTTGATTAGCGCTCCTATAGTCCAAGCACCGGATTGGGACCTTCCGTTTGAAATCATGTGTGATGCTAGCGACTATGCGGTTGGAGCCGTTTTGGGTCAAAAGAAAGACAAGAACACCAATGTGATCTACTATGCTAGTAGGACTCTAGATGATGCTCAAACTAGGTATGCAACCACGGAGAAGGAGTTGTTGGCCGTAGTCTTTGCCATGGAGAAGTTTAGATCTTATGTTGTGGGTTCAAGGGTGATTGTCTACACCGATCACGCGGCTTTAAGATACATTCATGCAAAGAATGACACGAAACCAAGGCTACTACGCTGGATCTTGCTACTCCAAGAATTCGATTTGGAGATAGTAGACAAGAAAGGCATAGAGAATGGAGTAGCGGATCACTTGTCTAGGATGAGGATAGAAGACCTCGTCCCCAT
>PKML01031766.1:44082-56633 GCA_002933935.1 Eutrema yunnanense
CAAGAGAGGCGGTTGATCCAACTTCACGAGTTAGAGGAGACTAGGCTCGATGCCTATGAGAGCTCGAGAATCTACAAGGAGAGGACCAAAGCATTCCACGACAAGAGGATTGTGCACAAGGACTTCAAGGTTGGGGACCTAGTGTTGGTATTCAATTCCCGGTTGAAGCTTTTTCCCGGGAAGCTCAAGTCGAGGTGGTCGGGTCCGTTTGAGGTCAAGGAAGTAAGACCGTATGGGGCCGTTGTGCTTGTTAACAAAGAGGGCCAAGATTTCATTACAAACGGCCAAAGACTCAAACCCTACCGGGCAGATCAAACCGTCGAGAAGGGAGGATCGATCCCCCTCGATGATGTCCCTCTAGCTTGAGAACGGTAACAAACGTCGAACTTAGTGACGTTAAACAAAGTGCTCTTGGGAGACACCCCAAGCTTATCATTGTACATACTTTCTTTTTGTTTATCTTATTTTTCTATCTTGCTAGATCTTTTTGATGTTTTTGTTGAGTTTGCATAGGGGGGTTCAAAGGCAAAAAGGAGGATACCTAGGTCTGACACCGAGTGTCGATCGATACAAGGTGTAATACCGAGTATCGATCGACACCAAGGAGTGAAATCGGTATGCCGAGTTATACGAGGGACCAATACCGACGTCACAGGTCGGTACCACAGCTCGGTATCCTGACAGGGGAAAAACTTCCTTAACACCGAGCAGTGGCACCGAGGAGTGTCATCGGTATTGATCAAAACCAATCAGTAATACCGAGGAGTGTCCTCAGTATCGATCGATACCGAGCAATGACACCGAGTATCGATCGATACTGAGGACAAAATTTGGACCCAACCCAGGTAGGATCCGACCCGACCCAGGTAAGTCTTCTTCTTCTTTCTTAGTGTCGCGACCATCTCCCTCTTTTCTCAGCCAACTTTTCGCAATTCTAGAGTAAATTTTACCAAATCTCCCTCTTTTCTCAACCAAATTTGGTGATTCAAAGCCCTATAATCTCGATTTTCACTGGTCTTTTTGGATTTATCATCATTTCAAGCATCTAATCCAAATTCCCCAAGGTATTATTCAATTAAATTTTTGAAAACCATGATTTTGTTCTTGAAGAAACATTGCTTGAATATGGTTTGATACTGTTGATTCATTTGTGCAAATACCTTGGGGATGGTTTATCTATGTTTAAACTTGATGATTCATATGAGAAATTGTGATTATGAGAAATTGGGATTTTGAGAAATTAGGGATTGTGAATGGGGATAATTTGCTTGTTAGGTGCGAATTGTGACCTTCGTTCATTGCTCTAAGGTCATCTTTTGGTAATCCCTTGTTGATTTTATAAGGAATTGTGCCTATGCTCATGAATACTCTCAAGCATATTTGTAGGTACAATGTCGGACAAGGGAGCTCCATCGACACGGGCACGGACCAAGGTTTCAACCAAAGGAAAAGGGATTGCCAAAGCTAGTGCCAAAGCAAAAGCTAAACCCACGGCCGCGGCAAAGGTCAAAGGAAAGAGAGCCGAGGAAGAGGTCGAGAGAGAAAATGTCCCCATGCCGGGACGGACAAAACCCACTGAGCATGAGTATTTCGACAAATTTTGCCTAATGAAATCCGAGCAAGGCAAGTTTGTCGATGCGGAGACAATGGAGAAGATGGGTATAAGCGACGAATTTTGGACTCTCTTTGAGAACATGGGGCTAAGGAAGTTCATGAGCATGAAACATGAAGCCACCAAGGCACTCACCGGCAAGTTCCTAGCCACCCTGCGAGCTAAGTTCTATGACACGGAGAATGCGAACTCCGGGTTTGGAGTTCTAAAGTTCGGACTCGAGGGAACAACTTACGTCGTCAACTTCCACGAGCTTTGCGAGATATTCGGGTTTAAGGAAGAATGTACTTACGGCGGGCAATACTTCGACTACCCGGCAAACGAGCTCCGAAATCTTTGGGCAACAATTGCAAGCGGGGAGTTTAGAGCGGGTGATTCTAAAATTGCGAGCATAAGGCACCCGGCAATCCGGTACGCGCACAAGGCGTTGGTCCACAATTTCTACCACAAAGTAGAGATTGACACGGTTACTACGAAGGAGATGGAATTGTTGGGGCTTGGCCTAAAACCTATTCTACCCGTTCTCGCAAACGGAAATGCATTCGAGGGGCCGGAGAGACTTCCTTGTCTCGCAACACTCTTGGTGAGACACTTGTTCCACTACCGGGATTGGGCTTGGAAGACGAAGTCGAAGAAAGCCGCAATTTGCCTCGGTTGGGTGATAACTCCGATTCTCATGGCAAAGGGGATCAAAATAGCCCTTGGCCAATATGATTGGAAGTCTTTGGATATGGCTTACCTTTCCAAGGTTAAGTTCTTCAAGGGATACATCGAGGGAAAGATGGCCTACAACCTCCAACTCACCGAGACATCCTTGACGCAAGTTCCCTTACCCAATCCCGCGATCACCAATTTCCATGACCCGAGGAACGTCATGTTCATCCCTCCATAAGAGTACCTCTACAACTCCACCGTCGACCCACCTATGCAGGCTTTCCGTAAGAAAACACAACGGAGAGCCACTTTCGAGGAGCCAATTGACCTCGATGAGGGAGGACCCAATGAGCCGTCACCCGAGACCGTCTACGGTAGTGAGCGCTACCACTTTGATCCCTATGATGGGGCCATCACGAGCCAGGCCACAAGATACGCTCACCACCAAACTCGTCTCCTCCAACGAATGTGCAAGTGGCAAGACAAAAACATGAAGAAGATGGTCAAAACGATCAAGTCTTTGAAGAAGACGGTAAAAGCCATGGGTCGAACCATCAATGAGTTAAAAGACGGAGGTTGTGGAGCGAGCTCATCTAGAGCCGGTGAAGGTGGAGATGTTGTCACGGATGCTAACCTCGCGCCTCGAGGAGAGGATTGGAAGCTCGGCATTAGCTCAAACCGTCCCACGGCCCGACAAGAAAGGGCAACAAAGAGCAGAGCGATGCGGACTCCGTCTCCCGTCTCAAGTAATCCATCTTACTCAATAGGGTCTACATCCCCATCTCCAAGCTTCTAGGTACGATCCAAAACATTTGTACATATTTTCTTTTAAGTCTTGCATTGTATAGCTATCTCTTATTTTTGGTCCTTTCCTTAAGTTTATTTCACACCGAGACGGTGCGATTTAAGTTTGGGGGAGGGACCGGTATCTAATAACATTTGTTTTTGTCTTATTTTATATTTTCATCTTGAGTCTCATGCATTCATCTAAGGCATAGAAAAACCGAACAAATTTGGAAAATTTTGAAAATGAAAAGACAAAAAGAAGTCATTTAAGATGCATTTACACTTCATATAGGATTGAGTCTAGAATGCATAGCACGTAGACAATGCATTGCATACGCATTAGGAGCTAGAATGATTCCACTTTGCGAAGTACTGCTTTAAGAGTTTAAGTCCTATGCTCTAGATCTCGTGTGCGAAATTAAGGTCGAACCATGTTTGGATTTCATGTCTCATTACTTAGTTCTTAGCCAAAGCAAGTTGATTTGAGTCCATTCCTACTTAAGTGATAACCATAATTCGACATTGTAATTATCATGCTTGTGCATTGCATAGTGAATGCATGGTTACCGCATACATATTTGGGCTATCTTATCCGCTTTGCCACTCTCTTGTTAGCCCGAATAGCCGATTCCCATCATTGGAACGGTTAACCACTCCCTTAACCCAAGCTCTTTTCAAGCCAAATGCTACTTGTGAGTGATTGTGAGGCATTTTTCGAATCAACTAGGCAAAAAGTGTTGAGTTTAGAACGACAAGGAAAAACTTCCATGTAGAACTAGCTCGGCATAAATGAGTTGGACATAGGATAAGGCTAGATAGGTTGGGAACTTGGGACAAGGTAGAAAGAAGAGATTGCGGGAATGAGAAAAAGGGATGAAGAAGAATAGGGTATAAGCAAAAAGCTTGAAACGGTTGGCTATATTCGTTTATGGGAAAAGCTCTAAGTGAAAAAGAAAAGAAAATAGTCTCTAGTCTTCAAAAGAAAGAAAGAAAGCCAAAAAGGCTAAAGCAAAGAAAAGAATCAAGAGAGACTAGAGAAAATAAAGAAGAGCTACGTAAAGAAAAATGTTGAAAGCCAAACCGTTTGGTGAAGAAGGAAATCCCCTAGGTGTTTAAAGAAAGAAGGAAGTGAGGTGATATAAGTAGTGAAGGCAAAACGCCTTGCAAAAAGGATAGCTTAGGAGGATCTTCATTGGGGTTTAGAGATTAGGAGTCATGTTCGATTGGGACATTTGGGTAGATGGAAGTCAACCTTGTATGCATCTATTGGGCTTTACTCTTAGCATTTTGCATTAGTTGATTCTTTTTGAGAGAAACCCTCGCTCGGAAACCGTCACTTGTATCGAGATCACCTTTATCTCGAGACCTCTACCTTAGCCAAATGCATTCACTTGCCCTGCATAAACATGATTCACTTGGAAAAAGTCTAATAAATGTTAAAGGATTGGATGATTTGAAGGCTTGTGTAGGTTGAGACTTGAGCTTGGTTCATGTAAGGATGAGCATGGCTAACCCCTTTTGAGTAGACATGTTTGATCATACTTTAGAGTTTGCACTTGGACTTGAACACTTTTAGTGATGCTTTTGCTTAAGGACAAGCAAAGAAGTCAGTTTGGGGGAATTGATATCATCATATTTTGCATCATTCTAGCATCCGTTTCATATAGGTTTCAATTCATTTGCATGTAGTTCATGATGCCTTTTTAAGCATTTTAGTCATTTTAGGAGTTTAGTGTGTCTACATTTAGTCCTAGAGAGTTCTTGCATGTTTTGGATCGTATTTCAGGTGTTAAACGAGGAGATTCGAGACCCGAGGAAATGAGACAGAGACCACACCGAGCATCGATCGATACCAGGCGTAACACCGAGTATCGATCGACACCGAGGAGTGACATCGGTACTTCAGGGGATTACAATGATGCCACTGCTCGGTGTCAAAGCTCGGTATTACCACAGGAAGATCCCGGGGGAAATGGCCCTTAATACGGAGCTGTGATACCGAGGAGTGACCTCGGTATCCACTGAAGAAGCATAGGTCGATACCAGGTGTTATACCAAGTATCGACCGATACCGAGGCCACTGCTCGATATTGGCTCATCGGTGTAAAAACCCAGGCTCAATACCGAGGTGTTACACCGAGGTGTGTCCTCGGTATCGATCGAAACCGAGCAGTGACACCGAGGTGTGTCCTCGGTATCGATCGACACCAAAGTATTTTATCCATTTAAACCGGGTCGGTACCCGGTTTGTCCCGGGTCGACCCGGTTCGTCACTATTCACTATTTAAGTCCAAAAACCTAATTTGTGAGGGCTAAGCCTTTTCTTAAGCAAAAACCCTCTCTAAGAGTGATTTGTAAGGGATTGATTCTTTTAATTTATGCAATTTGAGTATTGTTTTCTTGATTGAATCCATCTATCTTCTACTTTCTAATCATTCAATCATCTTGATCATGAGCTTTAACACTTCTTTCCTTGGATTTGTTAAACCCATGATGATTAGTGAGTAGTCTTAAGGATCTTGGGATGAGGTTGATTAGGGGGATCTAGGGTTTGATTAGTGGTGTTTAGGATTAGATAATCTTATATTCTTTCTTGTCTAGAGTCCCTAATGCTAGATCTAGCTTGAAAGAGTGGGTCTAGATCACAAGGCATTTCATGAACACCAAGTGTTTGATGAAATGCCAAGACCAAACTAGACAAGAGATTTATGTTCCTAACCTAAGACATTAGTTGTTTAGGGTATATCTTTGGTTGATCTTGTTATTATTCTTTATGCTTGCTAATTGTTAATCCACAAATGATAATTTGCTAATGGACTTGATAATTAGCATAGTGATTAGTTGCTTGAAAGAGAACTAATCTAGATTAGAGATCTATTACCTATGAATTAGCTTCTTGAGTAAATGAACACCACTAATTGAGCTTGGATCACCCTATATCGTTAACCTTATCTCTTGTTCCGCTTTTATTATTTGGATTACATCTTGCTTAGTTGTTTTACTTGCTTAATTTAGATATTTAATCACCAATTAACTTGTTTAGCTTAAATTACTTTTGAACCTTGCATTCTTAGTGTTTAAAATAGTCCCAATTATGGATTGATAACCTCCTTACTACATCGTATTGGGGATATTGATACTTCCTAGACTGAAATTGTAGCGCCCGTGTTCCGGAAGAATTGATTATTGGGTTTGAATAATCAATTCTGGTTGTTCCGGGGGCGGTATCGATCGATACCGGCCTGTATCGATCGATACCAGCCGGGTTTTTCCCCTTGTCGTTTCTTCTCTTCTCTTCATTCTAGTATAAAAAGGTATCATGTGGGAGGATAAGACCAAGAGAAGGGTCGAGAGAGAAAGAGAGGGAGAGAGAGAGAGAGAAGGAGAGAGAAAGAGAGAGGAAGCTTTGCGAAGCTTGGATCTTGCGAGATCAAGGAGGTTTGAGCTTGTGAGAAACTCGAAGGAGAGGTTGGAAGAGCTTGGTTTCGGCGGAAGCTTGTGAGAAGAGAGGAGATCTTCTTGAGCTTGGGGAGGTCGTTGTAGAGCTCGTTCCATCGTTCCTAAGGTGAGTTGGGACCAAAGGTTAGCAATTGAGCTTGTGTGTGTGTTGTTAAGCTTTGTTGGTGCTTTCTGTGTGTGGTCCTGGCGAGTTCTGGGGGAGATCTCGCGGAGGTGGTTGGGAATCGCAGGGAGTATCGACCGATACCATGAGGGTATCGATCGATACCTGTCCCGTGGCGGTGGTCTCGAGTTCGGGGATAAACTCGAGTTGTGTGTGTATCGATCGATACCAGGGTGGGCATCGATCGATACCGAGCCCTTGTTGGTGGTCTTGAGTTGTGTTGGCATCGATCGATACCAGTGTGTTGCTGGGGTGTCGATCGATACCAGGGCCCTGGTTGGGGGTCATGTGTCGTTGGGCATCGATCGATACCCGTGGGGCATCGATCGATACCGGTGGCTTCGTGCCGGAAAGTTTTAATTGGTGTAATTAATTCTTGGTTTGGCTATTTAATATTGATGTTGTTGTTGCTTATTGATAGCCTATTGTTGGGATGATCAATCTCACTCAGCATTTGGTTAGCCAAATGTTGATGCATCACTTTTGTCGATGCAGGTAAAGATAGAGTGTGATCGTGGAATCGAGGCTGGTGGTTAGGGGATGATTAGGACCCGGGAAGTGGCTTCTGTTGTTGAGTATCGATCGACGCTACGGGAGTATCGATCGATACCAATAGTTGTGCTGTTGTTAAGTTGTAGAATCGTTAACCGGTGTTGTAATAATTAATTAATGGTCGTTTAATTAATTATGGTTAATGATTGGTTTATTATTAATTGTTTAATTAATTATGCAAAAAAAATGCGGTGCGGTCCTTTCAATTTGGTATCAGAGCCTATGCGGTTCTGGGAGCCCATGCGATTCTAGGAGCCTAGGTGGCTCTAGAATAGATTGGGTGTTGTGTGGGTCGTAGAATCATCCTCTTCGAGCCTTGTGGGATTCCATGGTGAGTATCTTTATTGTGGTGATTGTTAGCTTTCGTAGCTTGTGCTTTTGCACGTGTGCAGATGGCTAGAGGCCGTGGTAGAGGTCGTGGCCGTGTGCCAGAGGAGCGGGTCGAGGAGTCGTGTGCGAGTCAGATTGGGTCTAAGGGTGTGGCTGGCGTGAGCGCCAGTGTGGCTGATGTTTCAGCGGGTGCTGCGGGTGTAGCAGCGGGTGATGCTCGGGCCCGAGATGATCGCATTGCGAGGTTGTTGGAGCGGTTGCCAGAGAGGGTACCGGCTCAGGCTCCAGTGGTCCCGACGGTTATGGAGGTTCAGCCTCAGGTGGCAGCTGCGGTTGCTGAGGAGCTCCCATCCTACCTTAGGATTGTGGAGCAGATGCGGAGGATTGGCACGGGGATTCTTCTCTGGAGGTGCTAATCCTGAGGACGTTGATGCGTGGTTGAGGAGGGTGGAGAGGAATTTCCCCTCGAGTAGGTGTCCCGTGGGATACCAGGTGGACGTTGCGGTCCATTGTTGGAGGGTGATGCACATCTCTGGTGGAGGGGTGTGGCAGCACGGAGAATTCAGGCCGCGATGTCTTGGAGGCGTTCAACCGGATCGAGTCAAGACTTGCGAGTTGACTCAGGGGGATCGGTCGGTACGCGAGTATGAGGTGGAGTTTAACCGGCTCGGGTCTTATGTTAGACGAGCGGTTGAGAGTGAGTCGGCCCGTGTGTAGAGATTATTGATGGGTCTTCGGGTTGACTTGAGGAACCGTGGCATGGTGAGGGCTTTGGCACGGTTGATGAGTTGGTTGAGACTGCAGCGTGCTGGAGGAGGGTCTGAAGGACGAGGTGGTAGTGGTTACACCGAGTTTTCAGGCGAGATCTGTGCAGCAGCAGTCTGGTCCGAGATATGATCACGATGGATTTCGTGGTGGGTTATCATCGGAGTTCTGGAATGCGTTTCAGATAGAGATGGGCACGAGAGTGCGCTTGAGCACGGCGTATCATCCTTAGACAGATGGGCAGTCCAATCGGACCATCTAGTCTCTGGGGGATTTGTGGAGGATATGCGTGCTGGATTGGGGTGGTCACTGGTGGATCACTTGAGCTTGGTAGAGTTACCAGGCGAGTATTGGGATGGCTCCATATGAGGCTCTGTATGGGAGGCCATGTCGTACCCCCTTGTGTTGGGCACAAGTGGGGGAGAGGCCCAAGATCGGCAAGGAGTTATGCCGATAAGAGGCGGAAAGAGCTTGTGGTTGAGGTGGGAGATAGTGTGTATCTCGAGATGGCTCTACTGAGAGGTCCGAATAGGTCCATTACTGTGACTAAGTTGAGTCCGAGGTATATGGGACCGTTTCGGATTGTAGAGCGTGTTGGACCGGTAGTGTATCGGTTGGAGTTACCCGCGGTTATGCAAGCATTTCATAAGGTCTTCCATGTGTCGATGCTGAGGAAGTGTTTGCATAGGGGTGACGAGGTATTGGCTGAGATTCCGCCAGATCTCTAGCCTAATATGACTGTTGAGGCGAGACCTTGAGAGTTCTCGAGCGGAGGGTCATGGAGCTTCGTCGGAAGAGGATTCCGATGATGCGAGTTCTGTGTAACTGTGGCGGGGGCAGGAGGAAACTTGGGAGCCAGAGAGTAGGATGGAACGAGGTTCTGGGAGTGGTCCCAGAGGCAAGCTGCGGCTTGAGTTCCATCGAGAGGTTCCAGTTTCGGCTATAGCTGTATGCTATGTGTATCATTTTGTATTTCCGTTGTGGAGAACGATGTTACATTATGATGTGTAATAAGATGTGTATTTCTTATTACTGGTGACTTTGGGAGTCACGGTTTCGCATTACGTTGAAGTGAAAGCGTGAATGCGAGAGAGTGATAAGATGGATGTTCTTATCGCTGTTGTGAGCGCTGCGTGTTTAGTTAAGCTTGCGCGGAGGCGAGCAGATACTGGAGGATGCGCGAGGGCGGTGCGATGACCGGGTTATTGGTTATGCACGCCAGATATTCCGGGTGTGGAATATGGGTGATGCCGGTGTTGCCTTGCGAGGATTTACACGGATCACGGGAGGTAGTTTAGTCGAGATGCTTAGAGATATGTGACTTATTGCTCGTTGAGAGGACTGGTTCCTCTGGTGCCGATAGCTCGCAGGACTGCGGTCTTGAGAGTGTGAGTGGTGATGTACCCAGACTCGGGAGGTTTATATAGCCTAGAGTGATATGTGATACCGGGGATTCGTAAGGAGTATGTCCTAGACGTAGGATATATTGCCTAGAATTGAGTGGTATGGGATATCGAGACTCGTCAGGTTATATTACCGAGGGGAGTGGTACGGCAGATACCCAGAACTCGGAGATGCTGCGGTGTCTTGGGTGNNCTTGGGTGATGTGGTATAGGGGATACCTTGCAAAGTATGGTGGATATTGAAAGGACCGCATTTTTTTTTTTTTTTTAGATAATAATAAACATTAAATATTAAACAACCATTTAACAATAATTCATTAAACAACATTAATTATTTATTACAACACCATGCTACAGCTTATACACAAGCTAAAGGTTCTATACAACAACCACCACAACTGGTATCGATCGATACCTCCTAGTGTCGATCGATACCTAAACAACAAAAGCAAGCCCCGGGTCCTAATCATCCCTCTCTTCATTGCCTCGATTCCACGATCGCCACATCTTTACCTGCATCGACAAAAGTGATGCATCAACATTTGGCTAACCAAATGCTGAGTGAGATTGATCATCCCAACAACAGGCTATCACTAAGCATAAACAACAAGTATTAAATATCACCAAATAAACTTCAACACAACCAAGCAACCGGTATCGATCGATACTCCCCGGGTATCGATCGATGCCCCACGTCACACAAGTCCCGACAAGGGACTGGTATCGATCGACACCCAAACACTACACCGGTATCGATCGATACGCCACGACTCAAGTCTATCACCTCGATGCAATAACACTCGAGTCTATCCACCGCCAAGGACAAGTATCGATCGATACTCACGTGGTATCGATCGATGCTCCTCGTGATTCACAGGGACCTTCAAGAAATTCTCACACAGAAATCTACCAAACAAGCCACAGGAACCGTCACTCAAGATTACAAAGCATCACACAAGCTTAAATGCTAACCTTTGGTCCCAACTCACCTTAAAACGACTGAAACGACCTCTAAAACGATCTTTCCAAACTCAAGATCGACCTTCCTCCAAAACCAAGCTTCTCTCAGGCTCAACTTCCTTTCGATCTCGCAAGATCAATGCTTTACCAAGCTTTCTTCTCACTTCTCTCTTTCTCCCTTTCTTTCTCTCTCTTTCTCGACTTTTCTCAACCTTTCTCGACCTTTCTATGGTCTTATCTTCCAACGATAACTTTTTATACTCGGAAAGAAAGAGAAGAAGATAACTACAAGCAAAACCCGGCTGGTATCGATCGATACTGACCGGTATCGATCGATACTGGCCCCCTTTCCGGACACGGGCATTACAATTCTCCCCCACTAACTTAGATTCGACCTCGAATCTTCGTTACTGTTCATCTCCAATGAACCGTCCATCTCCAATGAACTATGATCGTCGCAACGATTACACCAACCTTGGCCAACCCGGCCAACTCAAGACTCACACGAGATCCAAACCAACCTTCGAGGTTTCCCACTCAGTCTCTATGCTTATGACTCCGCGGCGTCATATGTACTTATTGCTCAACCACACGCCAACCTCGTCACCCAAGACACCGCAGCATCCCCGAGTTTCGAGCATCAGCCATATCCCGCAGGATATCCACCATACCACAGCACTCAAGACACCGCAGCATCTCCGAGTTCTGGGTATCTGCCGTACCACTCCCCTCGGTAATATAACCTACAAGAGTCCCAATACCCCATACCACTCAATTCTAGGGAATATATCCTACGTCTAGGACATACTCCTTACGAATCCACGGTATCACGTATTACTCTAGGCTATAAACCTCCCGAGTCTGGGTACATCGCCACTCAACGAGCAATAACTCGCATATTTCCATGCATCTCGACTGAACTACCTCATGTGATATTCCGCACCCGGAATATCTACCGTGCATGACCAGTACCCCGGCCATCGCATCCCCCTTGCGCACCCTCCAGTATCGGCTTGCTTTAGAAAAACTTGTCAAGACAACTTCGACTAGGTTACTTTTACCACCCAACAACTCTCTGCAGCAGGCCATCATTACAAACGTAATAAACCAAACAAGGACCATACGCCTGCAATCCGACCTACCACAAGGAACCACTAAGTGAATAACCCGGTCTCATCACTCGACTCATTCTCCCGAACAAGCTTAACTGAAACCCGCAACACTACAACAGCAATAAGAACATCCTTCTTATTACTCTCTCGCATCCACGCTTCTTTCCCAACGCCATGCGAAACCGTGACTCCCAAAGTCACCAATAATAAGAATTACTCATCTTATTACACATCAAAATGTAACATCGTTCTACACAACGGCAATACAAAATGAACACACACAGTACACAGCTACAACCGAAACTGGAACCTCTCGATGGAACTCAAGCCGCAGCTTGCTTCTGGAACCACTTCTGGAACCTCATTTCCATCCTCGCCTCTGGCTCCCAAGTCTCCTCCTGCACCCCGCCACAGTCCCATAGGACACGCATCATCGGAATCTTCTTCCGACGAAGTTCCTTGATCCTCCGCTCGAGAACTCTCACAGGTCTCGCCTCAACGGTCATATTAGGCTGGAGATCTGGCGGAATCTCAGCCAATACCTCGTCGCTCCTATGCAAACACTTCTTCAGCATCGACACATGGAAAACCTTATGAAATGCCTGCATGACCGCGGGTAACTCCAACCGATACGCTACTGCTCCAACTCTCTCTACAATCCGGAACGGTCCCATATACCTTGGACTCAACTTAGTCGCTGCAATGGACCTGTTCGGACCTCTCAGCAATGCCATCTTGAGATACACACTATCTCC
>PKML01031766.1:58931-80599 GCA_002933935.1 Eutrema yunnanense
TCCCCCGGGTTCTCCCTGTGGCGATACCGAGCTGTGACACCGAGCAGTGGCATCGGTGGTGGTATCGATCGATACCCAGTGTCACACCTGGTATCGATCGATGCTCTGTATAGTCCCTGTCTCCTCTCTTCGGGTCTCGAACCTCCTCCAAAAGCACCTATTAATGACTCCAAAAATGCCTAAAGACCCACTAGGACCTAAAGCAGCTCCTAATACTCTAAATGGGACAAAACAAGTATGAAATGCCATGAGTATCCAAGAGAATTACCTAAAATCTATATGAAATGCATGCTAAATACATGTAGAATATGCACATATCAGTAAACAGACCTTTGACCAAACCAACTTTTCCATTACCTTGATATCTTTCTTTCCCGACCATAAGAACTGAGAGAAAAGAGCCTCAATCCTCCTTATGCACCCTCTTGGAAGCATGAAAGTAGATATTCAGAAATTCACTGTACAAAAGATCACAGTGGCAATAAAAAGAGCTATTCCAGCAAAGGATAGTGACTTGACTGCCCATGAAGTGAACCGTGCTCTTACTTTCTCAATTAGAGGTGCATATTCTGATAATTTTAACATTATGTTCATGAGTGGGATACCCAAATACTTTATAGGAAGTGAGTCAATCGAGAATCCATAGCTAGATAAGGCAGTGGGTTCATTTTGGCTTCGTCCTGCATGACATAGCTCTGTTTTTCCCCTGTTCATCTTAAGACAAGACCATCCCGCAAAGTCATCAAGAGTTTCAGTGATGCCATGGAGATAAGAGCTACCACCATAAAAAATAACATAACATCGTCCGCAAACATCAAGTGAGAGATCTCCAAGTTAAAGGTTTTTGGGTGGTAACATATATAACATTAGTTGTACCTGGAGCGCAGTAAGCCATAAACACTTCCATCACAAGGACAAAGAGATACGGCGACAAAGATCACCTTGGCGTAAACTCTTATTGCTTGTGAAGAATCCTCCTGGGTGACCATTTATAGAGATGGAGAAGCTTGGAGTAGAAATGCATTTTGAGATCCATTATATGTATTTCTCTGGGATGTTAATGGCTCTTAAGGTGGAGATTATGAAGTCTCATCTGACCGAATCAAAAGCTTTTCTTATGTCAACCTTAAGCATAGCACTGGGATCAATATTTCTTCTGTTATACCCGTGAAAAATCTCAGTTTCCAACAAGACATTTTCAACTAGTAGACGACCCGTCATGAACGCAGATTGCGAGTGAGACATAACTGATGGTAATAGGGTCTGCAATCGGCTAACAAGCAGCTTACAGATTACCTTATAGACCGTGTAGAGACAGGACATAGGTCTAAAATATGTGGTTCTCTCAGCATTAGGAATTTTAGGAATCAGAACCAAATTTGTGGCATTCCACTCCTTTAGCAACCTTCTTGAACTAAATAATTATTTTACTGTCTTAGTCTCTTTTGCACTGACCACACTCCATCAACTAATCAAAAATTCTGATGAGTATACGTCTGGCCCACAAGCTTTGTTCATTGGAAGTGAGAAGAAATCAACTTTTATGTCTGCATCTAAAAATCCATACTCCAGCTTTGCAATTTGCTCTATAGAGCATCTGAAATTCAGCATGGAAGTGATATCATCCTGCTCAAACAAGCATGGATCAACCTCACTACCAAGGAGATCCTGGAAATAATCAACACAATGATTTTGAATTCCATGATGTAGTTCTATTATGTTCCCATCTCCATCAACCAGAGCATGAATATGGTTTATTGCTTGCCTTGATGCTGCCATTTTATGGTAATAGGAGGTGTTCATGTTGCCTACTTTGAGACATGTAACCCTGGACCTTTGACAGAAAAAAACTCTTATGCGTTTGACAAAAGTTGCCATTTCCTCTAATTTTCCAATTCAAACTCTGCATTGAAAAGAGAAGGATCTGCAAGCATTCTGTTTTGAGCAGAGATGAGAACATCATGAGCCTCCTGCACACATTCTCTAAATCAGAATAGTTGACCTTGCTGAATTCCCTTATCACTGAAGACACTATGAACATAGCAGAACCCGTAACATTCAAAGATAACCAATCGTTGCAAATCAATGGTATAAATGTCGGGTTCTGAAGCAAGTAGTTGAAGAAACAAAAAGGTTTTTTCTGTCTTGGAGCTGCTGACCTGAGAGTGATCTCACAAGATGCAGGATCCGAGAAATCAGGGGCTCCAAAAAGTTCCAAAGAGGTGGGAAAACAATATGACCACATGTCATTTACCAGCAGACGATCAAGTTTCTTCGAAATAGGATTGTTTCTCCTCTTATTCCACCAAGTGAAATTACAACCTCTAAAAGTAAGATATGAAATAGATGCATTTAGAAGCGATTCTCTGAAATCTTTGGTTGGTCTATCCACATTAAATCTATCTGAAGAAAAATGCTCAATTGGAGATAATGACCACGAGATGTGTATGGGTATGTGAAAATAGTTGTTACAAGAGGTAGATTGCGCTATCCTGAAAAGATAACATGTTCAGTATAATTTTAAAGACAACAAAAGGGAGAAATCTTCTAAAATATATCCAACGCACAAAACATATACAATACCACATAACTAACCAGAGAAACGAAAAGCGAGAGATAAAAATGGATGTTAGGTTTAAACCAAGCTAAAATGTGGTTTATATTATAATATGTCGTGTTGGTGAAATTAAAAGGAGATAGAGGAATGGAGAAATTTTAAAAAAGGTCGAACGCTTCAAAAAGCATATAATGTCAAATGAATGAACATCTAACTCATACAAATATGAGTTGTTTTCTAATTAGCGTAGGACATTTTATAAGAGTTAATTGAACCATGTTCGTAAATCGAATTGTTGGACAATTGGATCATGTCGTATTTAGCTAATGAGCATTAAATGATTAGATCTATCGTGCTTTATGTGAATTTAACTTAACGGTGATAGTTTTATCAATATCGAATTTTCTTATAATCACGTTAGTAAACAATAATATAAATTCCGCGCGAAACGCGATCATCAACTAGTTCATATATATGATTAACTCTATTCATTCATCACAATTTAGAAATATTGAATTTATACAATAAACACAATTTTTTTTGTTTCATCATATTTTCTCTAAACATTTTATACAACAACCCGTGTGTAACACGGGAAAACATCTAGTAATAACTGTTGATTATGAAAATCACACAAATGATAAAATAGTAAACTTATGTTCGGAATCTCGTTTTATTGATTTGATCTCGGTAAAGTACAAGGTCGCTTAATCGGAGAAGTCAAATTGGAAATAAAAGAAATAAGAAACTAGCAAGTCTAAGCTCTTGATTTCTTTTTGTCTCTCGTGAAAGTTGTCTCTTGAATGAGGAGCGAGTTCCCCCTATTTATAAGATCCGAAGTCGGTTTCAAAGGAGAGACTTTCCTTTTCCTAGTTCCTTCAGAGAAAATAAAGTTTCCCGCAAATCCTCTCGAGATCAGGTAAAGATCCGTAAATCTCGGAGGTCGGTCTTTGTTGCGACGAGTTGGGCCCTTCGTGGGCTTTCGGGGCCGATCTGTAACGTGATAGGCCCTCTTAGGCTTTGAGGTTGGTTTCCGTATCTTCACGACCGGAATGATTCGGTCCGGTCTTCGGTTCAAATCGAACTAAACCGGGAAGTGCTAAACTCGCCACTAACAATAACAAATACCGAGATTACGTTTTCGAAACGTAAAACCATGACAAAAGTGATATGCTATTCATTACATTCGTTAATTTATTGAACTATATATATATGATACAAATACTTGGCTTTCTACAAGTCTCGAAGATCAATCTATCCGAGTACACAAAAGACTTAACCGTACTAAGTACTAACTACTAAAACCATCTTATCATAAATGTTATTTGTTGTATTTTTCTTCTTGTTATTTTTTTATCAGGGCCAAGATAAGATGGTTTAGTACGGTCAAGTTACATGTAGTAATTTTATCACTAATAAGATATATACGTTTAGTGCTAAAATTACTCTTAATGATGCTCGCTTTGACACAATCATATAACTTGACCCTACTAAACCATCTTATCTTAAATATTTTCTATCTTCTAGAAGGATCATCTTAAAGTTAGTTCTCATTGGATTATAACACTTTCACAAAGTGCTATTAGGATCTAGCACTTAATTCATTGTTCATGACTATATTACCTCTGTAAAACACGGCGTGTACGGCATTGTACCGTACACGGAGCAGTAAGAGATGGGGGTAAAACGGTAATTTAGCAGCTAAAATAAAATTCCATAAGTTAGCAAATGACAAAAAACAAACTAAAGACTCCAAGATTAAGTGCTAAGTGGCGCAAATATTTCTTTTTTTAAAAATTTCATGGATGTGATTCTCGAAATCCCAAAAATGTTATTGATATTTCTTTTTAGTTGTTAGGTATAATTAGTAGAAACTAGAAAGGTACTCCATTACTTAAGGTTGGGAAACATTATAACAAGAGTGTTTTGCAAGAATTGACACTTATTTTAACTTCTATTAGTTTCTTAACATTTTTAAAAACCTTGTGCAAAAGTTGTACTTTATGTATTGTACACGCATTAACTTTCCATTCTTACCCTTGTACAGTATTGCGCGCCTCATCGTATGCAATACATGGACCAATAAGAAGTATGGACAAAATTGTCATTTGATATGAGAAAGTGTTAACTTGTAGATGACACATTGGATAAGTGTTAAAAACTAATAGTTTTATAAATAAGTGTTATGTTTTGCAATATTGTCTTATAACAATAGAAGTTTTAAGTGCCAAAAGACCCTTTTAGAATCGACCTCCAAACTGGCTAAACGTGGAATGAAAAAAGAAGAAATTGATAAAATTGCGAGGCTACTAGTCGAACACCATGAAGCACTCCATGAAACTGGTTATTGTTAGAACTCGTTTTTAGACAAATGACTTTGGCCAGTATTCTGGATGCTTTTCTGGGCAACTTAGTTGTTGGAATGGCAAGATCTTGGAATCGTTGGATTCTTCATCGTGAGCACTATAACATAGTGTATGCATATGTCAAAAACAGAGTTTGTTTGAATGAGAAATTGATGTCCAAAGTGGGTTGCTTGATAAGCATAAAATGGAATAAATGTAATTTGTCTCACATTGAAAGTTGGAGATGAAATCCTCTTGTATATATAGTGGAGAAGTCATAACAAGGTTGATAACCTTAGGAACACTGGAAATGAGAGAAGAGTGAATCCATGCTAAACCACATGCGCGCGCACCGAGACGAGTCGATACGGGCTCGAGATCGGGTGTGGGGTTTGGTGTGGGTTCGGATAGATGGACCTTGATCCAATAACATGTTTGTTTGCATCAAATTTTTATTTATGTAATTGATCTTTACATAGATTTAAATTTGGTCAAAATTTTCTCTTAATCAATAGAGAAATAAACTTGGTCAAAAATATATAATTTTTCTTAATCAATAGAGAATTAAACTTGGTCAAGAAATAAACTCTCATCTTCAAATGAATAATTGATTTAATAAAATCAATTGTGTAACCTCCAAAATTCATCATAATTACTCATACTATTAAATTAGATTAATGGAGTATTATGGAGAATATAATTGAGACTTAAGTCTCGTGTCTCTCTCATTCTTGTGGCAACAAAAAATGTTCATTATCCCCTTCATCTTCCTCTCTTTGTTTTTCATTATTTTTCTATGAAAGTACGACACATAAAAATGGTTCGAAAGCTTATGATTTTGGGTGATGCGAATCATAAGAAAAATGCAGTTGTATCTTGGGATTCAAAACGTCATGCAACCGCCACACTACGAGGCATTTTCTGAATTAAGGAAATAGCGTCTCGCCTCTGCAAATCTGTTCTTTTCCAAATTCTTGTATCGGTATTTTCATCGTATTATCGATTTATTTTATGTAATTTCTTCACAAATATTCAGTTTGCCTATGTTGTAGAAATAGCATTCCTACCATCTTAATTCTGAAAATTTTCGTTTATGCTTATGTCACTAACAAAAACGTACTGATTATTTTGTGAAGTGTTTTTGATATAAGAATAGGAATCTGGATTTCCAATCTGTCTCCGATCAAATTTTTTATTTGTTTCAGGTCATCTTTGGTCTGATATTTGTTTATTCAACAAAAAATCGAACAAAACATTTTCTTAATTTATTTTTTTGGTTATGCAATTTAATTAATTTAAATTGCTAATTTGTTTAGCTTCTGATTTTTTTTTTCCGTGTTGGTTTAGAGAGAAAAAAAATTGAAGTAAATAATTTCATTTGCAAATGATATTGTTGAATTTTAATCTAGAAATTCTTGAATTTCTCTGTGATTATGCGATTTGATTAAGTTGCTTATGTTTTCTGGATTTTTTTAATGCGAGAAAATATGTCATTTTTTTCAAGGCAAATAACTCAAAATTGTTTACGTTGCCTTTGTGTGTAATCAGATTAATCTTCAAATTTTTCTGGATTTATTTATTCTAAAGGTTGTTAAACTAAATGGTTTATGCAATTTTTCAAACTGATTTTCTTTTTAAATTGCAATTTAATAATTAGATTTGTTCTGCGATTTTTTACAACTTATCTGGAAAAAAAATTCTGGACTTTCTTTGATCTGATTTTCTCACTTGTTTATTTCGGTCCAACTTTTTCCAATCGGTTTAGTATTCAGATCCGATTTGGTCTTTGAAATTTGTTGGGTTTTTTTAACAATTTTAATTGGACTCAATCATTGCAAACATCATTAGCTTGGTGATTTAATTTATTTTGAATCATGATATATGCAATTATTATAATTGTCTATATTGTATTATTTTGGGTATCTGCATTTAATTAAATTTTTAAATTCTGAATTTATTAAATCCAAAATTTTTGATTTAATTAATGAATGCAATTTAAATTGCTCATTTATGTTTGAACTTCTAATATTTTTTGGTGTACTGGTTCAAGTTTGCTTGTTTGTGAATCATATATAAAAATATTAAAATGAAAACATTAACAAAATCGTTTGAGATGACAGCATGTATGGTGAGTTGACATCCCACATTGGGAATGGTATGTCACCTTGTGTGATAAACGGACTGAAATTCTAATGTTTATATGAATGTTCAGATCCTATGTACATCGATAGCGGTGAAGGTGTTATGGTTACAAGTCCAGTGAGTCGACGCACCAAATTCGGTTTGGTAGTGGTCTACTACATGTGACTGTGCCAAATTTTGGTTTTTAGCAGATTGTCACGTTAGTGCATAGTATTGTAAGCGCATGACTAATGCTAGACTAGTTCGATGGAACTTGATTCATAATATGGTAGCAGAAGATGTTTATCTCTCGGACCATGCTAAAGCTAGATAAGTAACTCAAGGAGAATAGCTTTTGCTTCCCCTTGAGAATACTAATGTGAGAACTCTAGTATGTGTTGAATCTTGTACCAATGAGAACAGTTTGTGCAAAAAGTGGATAAAATCCACCTGATCAACCTGCTGTATAACTCTACAGTGAGTTGAATACTTCTAAGGAATTTTGAGTTTCCTTAATAAAAATTACAAGTCTAAGAACACATGTTCTAAGAAACTCGCAAAGACGAAATTTCTGATTGTTGATGCATAAGATAATGGCTGAAGGGATGTCAATTTCTTTGACATACCAGCTTTGTTGTTTAATTGAGAAATTTCCATTATCTTGGAAAGATTTCAAGAATTATCTTTTACATAAGCGAAAGACTTGATTGTCAGACAGCAGATTGAATCTACAAACCGCAAATCATAAGTTGTTCACATTTGTGATCATAATGCGAAAGTGGTTGGGCATAAGAACAAGGGGAAACATAAGGTTCTTTTGAAAGCCTCCACTAGCTTCAAAAACCAACATGCTTAAAAGAATTTAAATGGAAAATATCACAAAGTGTGACATGATGGGTCACAATGCTGACACATGTCGTAGCAATGCTAATGAATGTCGTAGCAAGATTAACCACGCAGAGACAATGGGATGTACCAGACCAATTTGACTGAAATTGACATGTGTAGTGTAGTTTCTAAAGTCAATTTGGTTAGGAATAACCAAATTGAATGGTGGCATTACTTTGATACCACAATGATATTTATTGTGATAGATGTGTGTACTTGCTAAGAAACAATATTATGGCTTTAAAATGTTCAAAGCATACAAGATGTAATTTTAAAACCAACTTGAGAAAACTATGAAAATAGTTATACGTGATAAAGATGGCGAGTTTGATGAGAATGAAATGCGTTCTTTAGAGAACATGGCATTATTCGTCGGAAAAAGTGCTCTTTATTCACTTGAATCTAATGGAGTTGCAGAACAATAATTCTGAACTCTTGGTGAGATGATGAATGTAAAGATGCATGATTTCTGAGTTATCTCAAAAAATGTGGGGGAAGCGTTGATTACCATATAAATTTATTGGCAAGACGTCATATGAACTTTTGGAGAGGTAAATTACATCCGTACAAATACCTGAAAGTGTGGGGGTGCCTTGAAAAAGTTACAGTGCCACCTCCTAAAATATCACAATAAAACCTAAAATGATAGATTGTATTTTCATCGAACATGCACAAAAATAGTGCTTATCGGTTTATGGTTCATAATTCATATGTATCGAATATCCATGTTAATATAATAATGGAATAAAAAAATGTATATTTCTTTGAACACATGTTTCAGTGTAAGGATAAACAAAATCCAAAACGAACTCGTGAAAAAAAAGACGATATCACATCTGTAAATGAGGCGATTACTTCTGACAAATCGTGAGATGATGCAGAAGAATATGTAAATCTTTTGGTAATGATTTGTTAACAGTCTTTCTCCGAGAAAATGCACCGTAAGCTTTCACTAAAGCCATGTCTACACCAGACAAATCTTCGTGGAAGGAAAACGTCATTAGTGATATCGACTCCGGTATGAAAACCATATTTGGAAGATAATCGATATGTCACAAGGGCTTAAAGTCTGAGGGTGTAAATAGATTTTCAAAATAAAAATTCGATGGCGTAGTCGAAAAGACACAAAGTCTATTGACTTGTGAAGTCTCTGTTTGGGCTAACAAAAGCTCTGAAACAGTAGCATGACATATTTGACATTGTGAACTAATTTTAGCATCAATGAATATGATAAGTTCATATAAATCAAATGTACTCCGCACGGATACATTTTGCTCTGATTGTGTGAAAATTACATGGCCGAACACACTAAGATTGTTCCTTGTGTGAGGTTTGACATGTAAATACATAGGTCGAATGGATGTGATTCTAGAGATTAAGATCACTATATATTTCAAAGGAATAATCACTTCTAGAGCTCATTATGCTAAAATGATATTTGAGAGATTAAAAATCTACTCAAGTGTGATCAGAAGTTTGAAGTACTTAACCGATTGTACCATACTCATTCTGGCGAACTCAGTCCATGTACTAATTTGCTACATGAGTAATCCAAGTTGTAAACACTGGAAATCTATAACTAGAGTATTGAGCTACGTGCAATATACTAAAAGTTATAGGTTGCACTGTGGTATAAATTAAACCAATAGTTTTGGAAGGATACAATTATGTTAATTGGTTATCTGATTCCAGAAACTAAAAGTCCACAAGTAGATTGGTCATAAGAACAACGAGAGTTTTTTTTTAATTTGGTCAAAAAGTTATCTTAATCAATAGAGAAATAACTTGGTCAAAAATATATATTTTTTCTTAATCAATAGAGAATTAAACTTGATCAATAAATAAACTCTCATCTTCAAATGAATAATTGATTTAATAANAGACTTTAGGATTCGCAAAGAGATTTGGAATTCCTAAGATTTAGATTTAGATAATTCTCGCAACGACAATTGGTTAATTATACTTTAGTGATTTGAGTTCAAGAACCGCGTTAAATCTGAATCATGTTAGTTAGTTTATCAGCATTCATTGATTTTCTGAGAAAAACCATGTGCCTATATTCTCTCTATTGAATTTATAACTCATTACTATTTATTGCTTTTATTTCATTCTATTTGCTTAGTTTTATTTGACACTATACAATCTATTGTGTAATTTCTGTGAATCCTTGTGTTCGACTCCTAACTATATTACAACTGCTGCTTTAGTACTGTTAGGGTATTAATTTGAGCATATCAAAATCAACATTAAACATGAGTTTGATCATATGAGAGCACATGCAAGGTCGGTAACACCTCTCTCTAACGCCGTGTTAAGAGCTGAGTAATTGAGTAGTATAGCGTTTAAACAGAATAAAAGTACATAACATGATGATAAAACCTTTATATTATTTTCTACCGATTTATACTGTAATTACAAAACATTAATTTATAACAAAACCCATAAAGATTCATCACTTATAGAGCACAAACTTTAATGTTAACTGAAAAGAATCTTCTTCATCCAACTACCAAACAACTACCTTTACCAAAAAAAAAACTACCAAACAACTATTCATTCATGTTCGAGATCTTGAGGAATGAGTTGGTGGTTTTAACTTTANTAAATGGCAATATGTACAATTATATCTGTCGTTTATAATATGTCATGGAAAAAACGCTATTATAAAGGGTTTTCTAAAAACCACTAATATAATTCATAGATCAAAAGTTTCAATAATTTTTGTACTGATTTGAAATAATTCTTTGGTCATCATCATGCATATTTTCATGCTAGGAGACAATCAAAGTGACAAATATGTCATGTTTACCAAAATACTATCATAACTCTTAGAATAAGAAAGATATTCTTCTCTCTCTCTATCTCTCTGACTCAGAGCATGCTGCACTTGACTTAGCTTTCTATATAAACACTTGCAAACACACCCTTCTAGTCCCAACCACATTCCCATCACCTTCTCTCTCTCTCTTTAAACATAGCACAGAACAAAGAGAAGAAAACAGAGTGATTTGTTTCAAAAACAGAGAAGGAAAGAAGAAAACAGAGTGAGATGGGAATAGTGATGGTGATGATGGGTCTTCTCTTTACCCTCGTCTCACTCTGTTCTGCTCTTCTCCGATGGAACCAAATGCGATACACCAAGAACAATCTCCCTCCTGGAACCATGGGGTGGCCAATCTTTGGCGAAACAACCGAGTTTCTTAAACAAGGCCCTAACTTCATGAGAAACCAAAGACTCCGGTAAAAAGAATAATACTCAAAATAATCGAATCAAGATTTTGTTTTTCTCTAACATACTAACTTGGGATCAACAGATATGGGAGTTTCTTCAAATCTCATCTTTTGGGTTGTCCAACGATAGTCTCGATGGACTCAGAGATCAACAGATACATTCTAAAGAACGAATCGAAAGGTTTGGTTCCTGGTTATCCACAATCGATGCTTGACATTCTTGGGACTTGCAACATGGCTGCAGTTCATGGTTCGAGCCACCGAGTTATGAGAGGCTCGCTTCTTTCACTCATAAGCTCAACCATGATGAGAGATCATATCTTGCCTAAAGTTGATCACTTCATGAGAAGCTATCTTGGTCAGTGGAATGAGTTTGAGAATATTGATATCCAGGATAAGACCAAACATGTATGTTTTATCTCTCTCTCTCTGTTTTCTATGTACTTTTTTACTTTATATGTTTCTTAATATGTCAGATAATTTACGCAATTTATATTCTTTGAAAAAACAAAAAAAAACAAGTAGTTGTAATTAGTGGTCTTACGAGGATCTTTATTTCGAAATTCTTATGACGGTTATAGACATTGGAATTTATATGCTTGTTCCATGAAAGAAAAAAAGTTATTTTCTCTGTTTTTTAGTAAATATTATTCTGGTATAAAAAAACTTATTAATCTACTTAAAGGTAAATTAGTACAAAAATATTTCTTCCAAAGAAAAGAGAAATATCCACTTATTATGTTTTTTTAAATTAATTTTTGGTCAGGAGAATTTCAATTTATACGAATTGTTTTTTTTTTTTTTTTGTGTGACTAATACATCAACTTAAAAACTGTGGGAAACATGGATGGCAGGGCATAATATTAAATAACAGAGAATATTTGTCTTCACTTATATTATAGTATCCGAGAATATTTAATGTCTGATTTTTTTTTCTTTCAAATGTCTATTTTGTGTACGTCTAAAAATGTTTTTTTTTAAAAAATTATTTTGGTGGGTTTCGTGCAGATGGCATTTTTATCTTCGTTGACACAAATCGCTGGGAATTTAAGAAAACCACTCGTTGAAGAATTCAAAAATGCATTCTTCAAGCTTGTTGTTGGAACTCTATCGGTCCCGATTGATCTCCCCGGCACAAATTATCGCTGCGGAATCCAAGTAAAAAACTCGATCATTACAAGAAAACACAGTTTTACTAAAGGTTTTTTGCAACGATTTATTTTCGTCATAAATCACCATCGCCTTTAAAGATGATTTTAAAGAAAATTGAAATGAAAAAAATTAACATAAACTGAGCCTTTCTCGGTTGGTTTTTAGGCAAGAAAGAACATTGATAGGTTGCTTAGAGACCTGATGCAAGAACGTAGAGATTCTGGAGAAACATTCACAGACATGTTAGGTTACTTGATGAAGAAGGAAGACAACCGATACCCGTTAACCGATGAAGAGATAAGAGACCAAGTCGTGACAATCTTGTATTCCGGTTACGAGACTGTCTCTACGACATCAATGATGGCTCTTAAGTATCTACATGATCACCCAAAAGCTCTTCAAGAACTCAGAGTATGTGAATGTCACTAAGAAAGAACTCAACCGGTTCTCTGGTTTTCTGGTTCAATTATTTGATTTCGGGTTGTTTTGGAAATGCAGAGAGAGCATTTGGCTCTAAGGGAGAGAAAACTACCAGACGAACCACTCGATTTGGAGGATGTGAAGTCAATGAAGTTCACTCGAGCTGTGAGTAATTAACATTTACTATGTTTCTTACAATTGTTAATCATTAGCCAATAGTAATAAATATTTAATTATAGGTGATTTTTGAGACATCAAGATTGGCAACGATCGTTAATGGGGTCCTGAGGAAAACTACTCGTGACTTGGAAATCAACGGTACGTATATATATAGTTTTTCTATTTCATTTTTTTTTGGGGTTTATAATAAATATGTAATTTAAAATTTATGAAAAAAAAGAGAGAAATAATGTGAGCATGTGGTGGACCTTAGTGTAGATCAATGATTTAGAGTGTATTATGAATACCAACCAAATCCAGCTATGAAAGCATCCTCCTTTGTGAGAGCCCTCCACGGTTTTTATTTTTCAATAACTTTGACAGAATATAAACCTTTTTTTTGTGTGTTCTTTAAATGATTTAAGTATTCTTCACAAATTCTGATCATGATCTTTAATAATTGTAGGTTATTTAATCCCAAAAGGATGGAGAATTTATGTATACACGAGGGAAATTAACTACGACGCAAATCTTTACAAGGACCCATTGATCTTTAATCCATGGAGATGGATGGTAAACATCTCGATTAGTCCAAATGGAGAGAAAGATATTATAATTTTTTTGTTTAGAGAACGACCTTGTGTTAATACCTTGATCTTTTGTTTCTATTCTCTTTGCTCGAAACTGTATGATTTAAAAACGCATGTTTTATGGTATTTGTGAATGAAGGAGAAGAGCTTGGAGTCACAAAACTCATGCTTTGTGTTTGGAGGTGGGACAAGGCTTTGCCCTGGCAAGGAACTAGGGATTGTTGAGATCTCGAGCTTCCTCCATTACTTTGTTACCAAATACAGGTCAGTTCTTGATCAAAGATCGATCTAACACTTTTTTTTTCCTGTGATTTGATTTGAGAAGTTTGTGTTGATGTTAATACTGTGTGCTGAATTGATTATAATGGCAGATGGGAGGAATTGGGAGGGGAGAAATTAATGGTGTTTCCAAGAGTTTTTGCACCAAAAGGCTTCCATATTAAGATATCACCTTACTAACTTAAAAAAATTAAAATTAATCCTAGAGAATAATATAAATGTACAGAGAATATAGAAGAAGCATATGAGGAGACAAGATAAGAAGATAATTATGTTTTTTTTTCCCTCTATATAATGACCCATGCATATTCTGCTCTCATTTAAGATTTTTCTGTTCATATATGTACATAATCATGAACAGCTTAATTTTATTAATTATGTTCCTATTTCTCTGTTTGTAATCTTCACGCTAAAATCTTAAATGATGGTATACACAAGATGTAATTTACTTCTCCATAGAAAACATATAATCATATCCACTCAAGTTTAATGTTAGGTTAATCTTTGGACATAAATGCATTGGAGTCATGAGTCGTGGACTTACAGAAATAGACGTTTGTTAGACGAGGCCAGGCCCATGGCCCAAATTATTTTTATAAGATTATTGAGAAATAGATGAGTTCGTTATGCATCTCTCTTATACTCATAATCTACTTCGAAAACTGTATTATATACACGAAAAGAAATGAAACATCATTACAGACGTCGATTTCATTGAACACCATCTAATATATGTAAATGACACTTGGATCGAGGATAAAATTGAACACCATCTAATACATTTGAATGACACTTGAAGCGCTGATGAAAGTAGTCGATTTCATTGAGGAGAGGAGATAGAACTCACATTCACCGAGAAGATTAATGTTGGGACGAAACCATGTCGTTTTGATTTGTCGAGAAAATTCAAACGAAATGAGGTCATTTTGCTATGTTTTATTTGACTCAATAAATTTAGGTGGATTGGTTGATTACCATCGGTCAATATAGGTTTAGAAAAAAGATTGTTAATTAGCTGGTGTAGAGAATGGCTAGATACTTAGATTAACTTAGTTAGTATATGAATTTGCACCTTAGTTAGTATGTAAATTAGCACAATTTATAATTTCATGTGCACATATTAACGGGTGTGGCCCACAAGGCAATGAGTTAGTGGTAGGGCGGGTCCAGCAAAGGGTGCAACTCCCAAACCTGGGTTCGATACTCCGCCCTAGCTATTAAACACTCTTTGTTGGGAAGTCTGTCAGTTGGACCTTGGCCCAATTGGTTTACCTGGTAGTCTGAAATGCAGACGGCCGGGCTAACCTCTGGCATTAGTCGGAAATCATTCAAACTCGGGACAGACGATGTGGTGGCCCATATGAATCTCATGGATCTTATGGATCTCATGGTCCGTTGACAACCCAGCAAAGCTGTAGAGCTCATGGTGTTCGTTGAACCGTTGAACCATTGGGAAATGTCCACTTCGTAACACCTCGATACGTTCCTACCGGACCTGACCGTATCAGCCGATAGGGTTTATCAAAAAAAAAAAAAAAAATTAACGGGTGGGTATATTTAATGCATGAGAATTAACCTAAAATTAGTATTATCGATACAAAACATTCACATGATGTTCGAAACATTTTAAGTCTCTAGTAATTACACTATTTTCTGTGCCATTATAGTTATCTAAATATTACCATCGCCCTGAGCATATCACCTCTCAACAAACAATACTGAAACGCTAAAAAAGATAGAGGACGGATCAAGCTTAGATTTACACCCAAAAAAGAGCTTATAATTTTTTTTTTTTTTTGGGAAAAATCGTATTTCCTATTATCCTTTTCTAAGAGGCTATAGATGAAAATTATGAAAGATATTTACCAAAGTCAGAGCCATACCTAATATTTTTGAGGTCCCATGCCAAACAAATTAAATTAGTGTGACATTTATTTTCAAAATATACAAAAAGCTAATAAATCATTTAAGAGAAAAAAGGAGACCCATAGCTAAGAAACCTTCAACTATTTTTTTTTTTGTTAAATTCTGGAGTGATCGTAGGCCCTTTGGGCCCAAACTAATCTCCAGGAAGCCTCACATCCGGGTTCACGCAATTGTTTAAGAAATTGCGCGGTTCGGTGGCCAAGGCGACTCGAAGCCCGGTGGGGAGAGTCCACATAGACATCCCTTACCACCAGCCCAAGACTACTTGGTTACCTTAAGGTTGTTTCAATTTTTAACAAATATATCTTCAGAAGTCCCAAAGGAGTCATTGAGCACTATCAAAGTGAACATGTAGTCATTTGTCATTTTCGGTCAAAAGTACTTAACCAACTATCTAGCGCATCTGTAGAAACTATTCAGACATTTTATTTTTGAAAATAACGAGAAAAAATATTTCTGAATACGACTCCAAGAAAAAATGTCATAAAGTTTTACAATGAAAATACGATGCGTTTAATGATACTAATTTCACGACATAATCTACCCATTGTAAATGAGAAAAATTAATAATTTTGTGATAAAGAAATTTCGTCGCGACAAAGAGGATTTCTTTTATCGGTTTGACAAAAATAATGTAAATCGATTTATTTAAAGTTTGAGACAATTTTAATGTTTATGTTTTTCACACCTTGTGTTATTTTTTTCTTAAAATACATATATTAATTGATAGAAAATTCAGTCGCGTGAATTTAAGCACAGCTTCAACACCACTAGAAGCATACGCATTAGGCAAAGGCATTTTTAGTGGCAATGCAAAATATATGAAGGTAGAGGTTGTTAGGATTTAAACTGGAATTCTTTTTGTCCCAATCTATTTTCGATACACAAATTAATGAACACGAAAATTGTTCACCCAGTTCACGGCATCTAACCGCTACGTTTGGGGTGGATCCTGGATCCACAACATCCACTATAAAGAACAATCGGAAAACACCTCCGATGTGGTTCACAATATAGGATCTCTCTCACACCCAACAAACAAGAAACAACAAAGAACATAACTAGATTCCCCAGAGAAAACCCCTATTCTCTCTCTAGCTCTACGAGCCGCCTTTAAAGCGCTCGGAATCCCTGGAGTCTGGATTAAGTATTCCTATTGTTAAACACTTGTATTTATAACAAAGAAACCCTATAAACTTACTTGAGCCCAACTTGACACTAAGGCTTATACTAAGCCCAACTGTTGGCCCAAGTCGTGAGTTGACTGAAGTCTGACTTCTCACAATCTCCACCTTCAGATTCAGACATCTCTCGACTCTTCCACAAATCTTTGTTCCTTTGTCTTTCTTCCTGTTTGCTTCTTCTAGAATCTCCACCTTGATCCCATCTTGAAATCTCTTTGTGAATTGCCCTTTGAACCTTTGACTCAGGCTCTAGGCTTGGCACATTGACCTTCATGTAAACATGTCCTTCTGCAACATGATTCACTTTGGTGTTCTTTGATTCTTCTCCTGTACACTGAGCTTAATCAAACACTCCTTGAACTGTAAGCAGCTAAACCTGAATCATACATGCTTCAAACCTGAAACAATCCCTGATTCAACACCTTCTCTGACAAAACATATCAGCCTTGAACTCCTTTTGTACCGCTGTTACTCCTAACAGAACACGCCATCCAACCATACTGCTGAACAGACTTTCGACACAACCATGTTCATGCATCATGCTTTACAGAACCTTGCTGACAAACCAATTTCTCTTGAGTCAACTGCAGAAAACCTCTAAGTCATTTATGCTTCATTTCCCTGAAACCGTCTCTGTCTTACCAAGACACCACTGAACCTGAACACCTTTTTGAACATCACTTTGCACCGCTGCTATTGCCTGCAGAACCCTCCTCCTAACTCCACCTGGCTAAGAAGACTCTCGATACAAATATCTTTGTTCAACCTTCTGTTCAAATCACTTCTGCATCAGCAGAACCATCCAACCAACAGACTCGGACTGTTTGGTAAACCTGTCTCACATCCACAGCCTTGTGAAGTACCCGAGACACCATGTTACAGCCATTAGCACTTCATCTCTATAACCCTTGAAGCCGCTTCCTTGCTGTAAACATACCCTGCATCACATCACATGTATGCAAATCCACCTATCTTGACACTAGCATCTTTTCCCTTAGAAATCAACATGAATCTTCACTTGAGCTCCCTCCTTGCTGTAAACATACCCTGCATCACATCACATGTATGCAAATCCACCTATCTTGACACTAGCATCTTTTCCCTTAGAAATCAACATGAATCTTCACTTGAGCTCCCTGCAAGTCAACCCTGCAAAAGATTCATCCACCAGACTTCTCTAATATGCAAATAGGTATACCAGAACTTTGATTGTTCTCTTTTCCAATGCAGCTTGTATCCTCTGCATTCTGATGCTGTCTTGGACCCCTCTTCAATTGCTAACACTTGCAAATGATATCCAGATGTCTTCACCACCATCAAGCAACAAAGCTCTAAAGCTTTCATTCTAACCCCGGTTGCAACCTGATTATGCTTGAACCTGTAGACATCTCCATCTACTCCAGGACCTCTATCCACCAACTTGAGACTAAGCCTGCAAACCAAAACTCCTCAAACCTTAACCATACCAATCTGTCTTTGACCCCAACATATTCTTTGATCTTGTTCCATACTCATCTGCAACTCTCCTTGAACTGAATCCAGAGACCTTTTCTTAATCCTCAAATAGCCAATAACACACAGACAGTTCAAACTTCTAAGGCGTCCTTCAGTCCCATGAATTTTATTCCAATGGCAAATTTTGAACCCTGAACACCATCTCTTGTGTTCTCCCAAGACTTCAATTCCTTGAATTTTGCAGACTCTGAGCAACCAGAAACAACCAATCAAAACATCACAAATGTACCTTGTGATTCGCACGGTTTGACCCTTGAGATTGAATAATCTGATTATGATTTCAATATCTTGAATATAACCAGAATCCCCTGGAAATAACTCCACCTTAAACCAATCTCTTTGTTGCACTTTTCTGTCTCAACATCTTTGTATTTTCTGTCCCTTGAACTCTTGTCCATTCTCTTTGCACGATTGGATAATTTCTCCTTGATTAAAACTGAGATTGTTTTAATCTCTGACTCAACAGAAATTTCCTCCAAAATCTGCATAAAATTCGGCAGGCCCGTATGGGCCCAAAAATATATCATCAATGAAGCCTAAAACAACATACTCTCCTTGGGCCCTGTCTTCTTTCACTTGACCCACTGCAGAAAATCAAACAGACCCAAATAATAAAAATGAGGCCCGATTTCACTAGCCCAATTCCTTTTTTTTTCTCACTGGGCCTAATTCCTTGATCTCTTTTCTGGCCCAAAAAATCGGCCTAGTCCTTCTTTTCTCTTCGGCCCAACTCGGGCCCAACACGAGAAAACCCTAGGCGCTATCCTTCTTCTTCCTCGACGACAACCACCGGCGGCGGCAGCTCTTCGCGGGACCCTTCACCGGCAACTCCGGCGAATCATTTCGGCGACTCGCGCTGCATCCTTAGCCGCCGACCACTGACGCCATCGAACCCCGACCCGAGAAGCTCTTTCTCCCGAAGCTTCTCCTTCCTCACTTGGTGAATCCGGCCGCCGTTGTAACTCCGGCGACCTTCGCCGTCGACCTTCTCCTCCGGCGGTTTCCCTTAGCAAATCGAAGCTCTTTCTTCTGGTCATCTCTGCGACCGCCGCCGAACCCCGACCCGACAAACTCCTTTCCCCGAAGCTTCTCCTCGTCGGTGTTCTTCTTCCCGGCGATTTGCCCTTGTCGCCGTCGCCTGGAGTTCTCGGTTTCATCTCCCTGTCAGCCTGAGATTCCCGTTGTCACTTCTCTCGACGACGAGATGGAACGCGGTCCTTTCTCCGATGACGAATATCGCCGGATTGGTTCCTTCCCCGGCGAATCTCCAGCAAAACTACATCGGCGACAACGCGCATTCGCCGCCAAACTTCGCCGTGAAACTTCCTTTCCTTTTCTGGCAAGAGAACATAGCCGTCGTGCCTTCCTCCATCGACACGAACCCTACTAAGATTCACTGTCTGATTTTTTTTTTTTCAATCAAATTCACACACATGGATTTGTGTGACCAGAAACTTCAACTTTTCACCAGTTCTTCAAACTCGTTCTTCCTTTTTCCGTGTGATCTCGATGTTCCCGTCAAAATTGTGAATCGAAGAACATGTGCTCTGATACCACTTGTTAGGATTTAAACTTGAATCCTCTTTGTCCCAATCTATCTTCGATACACAAATTAACGAACACGAGAACTGTTCATCCAGTTCACGGCCTCTAACCGCTACGTCTGAGGTGGATCCTGGATCCACAACATCCACTATAAAGAACAATCGGAAAACACCTCCGATGTGGTTCACAATATAGGATCTCTCTCACACCCAACAAACAAGAAAGAACAAAGAACAAAGAACAAAGAACAAAACTAGATTCCCCAGAGAAAACCCCTATTCTCTCTCTAGCTCTACGAGCCGCCTCTAAGGCGCTCGGAATCCCTGGAGTCTGGATTAGGTATTCCTATTGTTAAACACTTGTATTTATAACAAAAAAACTCCTATAAACTTATTTGGGCCCAACTTGACACTAAGGCTTGTACTAAGCCCAACTGTTGGCCCAAATCGTGAGTTGACTGAAGTCTGACTTCTCACAGGGGTTATTTGAAGGTCTTCTTTGAAAGCGATTACCAAGTTTTGGTAAGCATTTTGAAAATCTTGAGGACATCACTTCACGGTCTACCAAATTTCAAGAGATTCAGTCCCTTCATAATGTTCCGGCACATACTCTAGCAAAACATATCTCTCCTAATGGTTTCTTCTCTGGTTGCATTTATTCACCATCTTTCTTTTTTTGCTAACTATTTATTCACCATCCTGGTTAACCTAATATTTATATCATGATATCTTCTAAAGTTATATTAAACCTAATTTCGTTGAAAACAAAAAATCAATAGCGTGAACTGGATTGCAAAAGTAAACATTGTAAGCATTAATCTAAGAAAATATTAATTCATTAAGAACGTTGTTCACGGGTAATGAAAACGACCAACATCATGTAACGTTATTGTCTTATTGATAAACGGGATGGATAATACATGATCCTTATTCAGACAAAGCTAAAGAAAACGAAAGCAATTAAAAGCTCAATATTTTTTATATATTTCATGATCAGAATATGGCCTGTAGATCCATGATCTTCCAACGGTTCAACTGAAATGCCCTTGCAAGAATATCCGGGTTTATGGGCGGGTTAGACCCAAACACGGTGTTAGCAACAGTGATAAGACCTGGGTTTTGGCTGTTAAAGGCAGCGAATGCAACTGCTGGATATCGTCCCACATTGGCCTGGAAATGGATGAGTCCCTTTGGAAACACAATTAGATCACCCTTGTTAAGTGTTTTGGCGAAAAGACGATTTCCGTCTTGGTCTGACGAGACAAAACCCGCCAAAAGTGTTCCTTCTTGGACAATCAAGAACTCGCTGGCACGTGGATGGGTGTGAGGCGGGATCAGCCCGTTCACTCTATAATCTATACGGGCAAATGCAATTCCGAGGGTGTTTAACCCCGGAAGGTTATTAGCAAAAACGGGGGTCACATTTGTTCCGACTGCATTAGTTGCGACTCTTGGCTTGTCAAGCCCTGTGAAATAGAAGTCATCTGCTGTGGCGAGCTTTGGATCTTTGCAAAACTTTCCGTTCACAAACACTGAACATAATAACCAAATAACGAAATAGTATAAGAAATGAGAAACCAATGAAAGAAGAGCGTCAAAACGATTAAGAAATCATAATGTACATACCACCATCTGCTGGGGTGTTTACGCCGACGCAGAAGTCTTGAAGGGGGCTTGGGTCAGAAGCAATGGCTGATGGAACTGTTAAAGCCAATAGAGATAGACTTGCAAGAAATAAGAGACTCTTCATTGGCATA
>PKML01031766.1:103544-169455 GCA_002933935.1 Eutrema yunnanense
AAAAAAACAAATAAAATTAAAATAAATTGTATTACCAAATAAAACATAAAATCAAAACACTTCAAATCTAGGTAGTAGAGTTTAGATTAGAATCTCCTTCATCATCTTCTAAATCCTCATCACCATCAAGAGGTACAGAAAAAGGTAAAATAATATTAAGTTTTGACATGTATAAATCATATATAAATGTCATTGAAAGTCTATAGATAATGATTTTAAAAATATGAAGTAAATATGGATGAATGATAATGGTACATGGATCACGAAATGTATAGAAAATATGGCAAATTATTATTTTTAGAAAGATAAATGTTTAAATAAAATCTCTAACTAATTAAAATGTAAAGTTTCGGGCTTTTCGGGCTAGCCCGAGCCCGATCGGGCTAAGCCCAAAAAACACACTAGCCCGAAAGGTCCGATTTTTTTGGGATTATATTTTTAGGCCCGAGCACGTTGTTTTTCAGGGTCGGGCCGGGCCGGCCCTCGGCTTTGGCCCTAATTGACACCCCTATCTACACTATTAAAACATAGACACTTTTTGTGTCCAAACAAAAAAACATTTATATTAGGATATTATATACTTGGATAACTACTATTCATGTTGTCAAACATGTCAATTTAGTGCAATATTAATTAAAAAGTATTTTATTTTATATTTATATTTAATTCAGAAAATTAATATATTAATTTAGATTATTTTGAAGTTCCTTAAATACAAAAATTATTTATTATCTTTTTTTTTGTCAACAACCTAAGTACCTAGAACGATTCGGAGATCCAAACCGGTGATACCGAGTTTACATAAGTAATATTTGATGGGTAGACCTAACTTGTCCGTCTTTGTGTTGTAATCATTTATTATCTTAAAAATGATAAATCGAATATTAATTTAAATTTAATTTAAAAATTCCAATTTAAATAATATTCTCATAATAACACATATGATAAACGAATTTGTTATTGTATATTTCTATCATAATCAATCAGCCTAAAATTTCAAATATTCAAAATTAATAAATGTTTATATTATACGGTAATATGATGGGCGGGTTAGGGTTATGTTTTTATAATCATTGTCTTTTGCGGATTGGTTTATCAAAAGATCCAAGATAGTAGGCTGATTCGAGACAGATTAAAAAACGGGTTAGCCCATTTTAACACATAAACTAGATTCTAAACCCGTGCGTCCGCACGGGAACTTTTTTTTTTAAATCAAAATTTGTAATATAATTTGTGTTATTTTTGTCTTTAGATATAATTTTTTGTGTATTTTATTTTTGTCATATGAGACACATAATTATTTTGGTGTTTAGATATAATTTGTTTTTTCTAATCCGCCCTAGAACGGGAGTTCAATATGAAAAGTAACGGGAGTTCATTATGTTGACATAATCTTTTTCGAATCTATCCTAGAACGGGGTAAGTTTAAAATTTTTGTTTTGATGTTTATTTTTGATTTTTAGTTTAAATGTTTTTGTGGGTGTAATATTTTGAGATATGTTAACAATTTTATTTTTGGTATAAAATATATTATATAGTTTTCTAAAATTTTAATCCACAATGAGGGCATGCGACAATTTTTTATTTGTTTTTGTTTCTAACTGTTGATGAAATCTCATAAATTCTACATTAAATTCAAAACTCAAAATTTAATATTATCTTTCAATTCAATTATATATTTTGAATCTGTATCATTAAAAAAAAATTGATTATTAAAATATTTAGCATGATCTAAATTCAAAAATTTAAAATAACTAATATTATTTTTGTAACAAAATAATAATAAAACTTTAAATTATTTTTGTAATATGTAATTTATGATAATCAATTTATTTATAATTTTAAATATTTAATTTAATTTTTGACATAGTCTAATTTTTGACATAATAACAAATGCTGCAATTGGTTATCTTTCAAAGTAACAAGATGAATAAAAATTAGTGGAAAACATATAGAAGAATACTTTTCAACTTGTTACTCTCCTTGTTAGTGGAGGAAAATTTTCCTTATATTTATCTTCTTTGTTCATCTAACTAACGTGGAATGAGTTGAAAGTTTTATTTTTCATTTTCAACCTAAATGGTAAAACTTGAGAGGAATCATTTTTTCCTCTGATTTCTTTAATCTTAAAGTTCAACCAGTTGCAGCCAAAGTTTACAAAATGGGTCAGAAAATTTGGATAGCTAAAATTATTAATTTTGAATCATACATGTCATACCATAAATATAGTTTTCATACAATATAAAAAACATAAAGGATAAAAACAAATATAATTTTCGCTCGCCCTCAATGTAGATTAAAATTTTAACTCGGTGAAAATTATACTAGATCTTAGAGATTTTAAGTTGAAAATATCAAACGAAATTGTTTAAATTCCGCTAGATTTATGATTTTAACTTAAATCTTAAAAAGTTATGTTATAAAATTTATATTAATATATTAAATAAATGTTTTGAAATCCGATCTGGGAAGCAAACTAGAGAGTCCTTCGAGTCACCGTGTCCATGGGTTAGGTTATTTGCTGAGGTTTTACGGGTTTTATAGTATCTGGTTTTAAAACTCTAACCGGACCAGATTATTGTATGGATCCTGGATTTTAGAGCTATAACCAGACCGGTTGGTCTGACCAGGATCTGAAAACATTACATTAAATCTATACAAAAAAAATTATCCTATGCGGGTGAAAATCTAGTTTACATGGACTTTTAACGGTCCGCACAATTACCCACTGTGCACAATGCCTCAATCTAATGGCATGTCATTGTAGCACTTTGGGATCGAATCCACAGGGAAATAAGAACGACGTACTAAGAATACAGGACGCTATCTAATCTAAGCGATAGTTGGGTTTTTATCGAACAAGTAAAACATAAAGAATTTTAATAAGTGAAAGGACACAATTTCAATTCCAATAAATGAGAAGCAAAGCAAACAAGAAAACGCTTAATATCAAATTTAAACAAACGAATTATCGGGTAAAGATATCGACTCGGGTGATTCTTTAATCTACTCAAGATGCTCAAACATTCGACTAAATATCTCTTTAGGCCTTATAAAAACTACTAAAGATTAATCCACGTCAATGGTATTAACCCCTTTCTTAACCACAATTCATCTTAGACATCAATTTTCCGTTGGCTAAGATATGAAAAGCACTCATTAAATTCGTTCAAGACTTTCATCAAACACCTTCCGGGTGATGAAACTCCCTAGGTTCTAGATCAACTAGATCAAGGTCAATCTAGCATTAAGAACACTTAATGAGGAAGGATTTCAAGTAATCTAACTCCTAAACATCAAGAACAAACCTAGAATCACCCTAATCTACTTCACCCAAGAATCCTAAAAGAACTACTCACACATAGCTAAATCACAAATATAAACCGTACAAATGAAAGCCATAAGCAAAATAAGAAGAAAAGTAGAAGAGGATTCAAGAAAACTTCACTAGATCTTCTTAGAATTACAAATCTTAAAGAAAGGAACAATGTTTTCTTACAAGAGTTTTTTGTTAAAAGTCATAAAAGATTGTTAAATCTGGTCTAAAAACCAGTTATTAAAGAGTCTTGGTCGACCAAAGTCACCAAAAGTTAGGTGGAATTGTTAAAAACACGTTTTTACACTGTTTTCGGAGGCTGATTTTCAGTTTGATACGTCTTCACTAAATCCACCATAACTCTTAAAAAACATATCGGAATGACTGGAAACCACCTCCATTGGAAAGCTAACTCAAATATCTACAACTTTCAAGAAGACCGCAGAAGCTAAATCCTAATGGAAACTATTCTTCTGAGTCCATCTTTGAAACACTTCGGACGGTTTCGGCCCAGAAAATGGTCAAAAGTGGAGATCGATTGATAACCGATCGGAGAATTTTTGTAACCGATCGCATTTGTGCAACCGATCTGCGAAACCGATCTGGGGATATTCTGATCGGTTGCTAACCGATCTGAGCAACCGATCTGGCCTGTTTCTCCACCTTCTTCTTTTGCTCGCCAGACTGGACCGTCGTCACGCAAAATTGTCATAACTTCTGATCGCACCGTTGGAATTTCCTCAACCACTTCCAAATGAAAGCCAATCCATTTCTCTATCTCGTGTTAAAATATGAGCTCAATCGATCGGTGGGAAGTCCTTCATCCAATGCCAAACTTATGACGTCTCAACCTGATCCTGCATCTCTGTATTCCGAAATGACCTTTTTGGTGGCTATCTTCACTCCTCCAACTCCTATGACTCCAAGAACACCTGAAAATGGCTCAAACAAGCCAAAAAGAATGTAAATACAACCTAGGACATCTAAAATGCAATGAGACTCAAATTGGACCTAAATGCATGAAAATATCCCAAAACTATACAAATTGGAACTAAAACCTATGAAACTAAACCTTGAAAACATTTAAAATATGGTGCTCCGCAAACAAACGTAACGGAACTGTGATGATCCATTACGGAATTGTTAATTTTCCGTTTAAATTTTTTGACATGGATTTAATTAGTTATTATAATAATTATTTTTTAAGAAAATAATTTTTTATTTTATTTCTCCCCTTCATATCGTTTCATTCGGCGCAAATTAAGCTTGAGGAAGAGGAGCGCGAAGGCGGAGATAGTGATTCGTACGGCGAGCCTTTTCGTGCTCAAGGCAAGCACAACCACCACGAAAACCTTAGTCACCACCACCATCAAAATGCATCCTCCTCCTCCGTGATTACCTCCGTTCCCGCTGTCGTCTTCACCGTCAGGCCTATTTTCCGCGGTTAAGCTACCACCACCAACTAAACTCTCGTCAATCTTAATCGCCGCGGCATCTTCCGTAACCGACACTGGATCAAGCTTCTGAGGAAGCGACCTACGCCGCTGCAACGGAGGAGGCGGTGACGAAACACGCTGTTGCTACAGATGTGAATGATTCGGAGCGGTTTGTGCCTGGCCTTTGTTGTGGTTGCGTTTTGAAGAAGATTTCTTGAGACGATCGTGATTTTTAAGACAAATATCGATTAGAGAAGTTGGGAATCCAGTTTCGACGACGAGAGATCCGCCATGTTTTGGAGATTGTTGTAGGTCCGATACAAATGTCGAGATCCGACCCGATCTTAATTTCTTCCAAGGCAAAGGCATGGTTTTGAAGAGATTGTGATATGTTAATATCAAAGCTATCATTCAATAATTTAGTTAATGCTTTAAAGAGAAAACTAGATATACATCTACAGATGTATATAATACAATAAATATGTTAGCATGTTTCAAAACTATTTAACGTGTTAAACAATATAATAGCATGTATAAAACCCAAACCCATAAATGTTATTCCTCTCACGATTATAGATACGTTAATATGAAAGTTAACATTCAATTATTTTGTTAGTGCGTTAAAAAGAAAGTTAGATATACATCTACATGTTTATATGATACAATAAAGTTGTTAGCAAGTTACACAAATATATAACTTTGTTAAATATAAAGTTAGCGATACTTTTAAATGATCATCTACATTTTGGAAAGTTAACCGATAACAACTTTGTTACCGCGCTAAACAAAACATTATCGATAAACCTACGTATTTACATGATACAATAACTGTTAACATGTTATTGTATCATGTAACTTGTTACATCAATGTATATGTTACCGCGCTAAGCAAAAACTTATCGATAAACCTACAGATTTACATGATTCAATAACTGTTAACATGTTATTGTATTATGTAACTTGTTACATCGATGTATAATCATAAGATCTTGGTCCTTATAGCTTCATAAAATGTTGCCAGATTCTCACCGGAATTCACCTAATTTTTTGTCCAATCTTTCACTGAATTTTCGAGGATCGTCCTAATAAGGTAGAAAACGAAATCCAAAGATGCTTTGGATTACAGAATTTGTCTTCGCCGTTGAAGAACCAAAGAAACTATAGATAGAGAAAGAAAAAAAAAACAAAAAAAGAAGAAAGTCCTGGAGAAAGATGAAAGAGAAGGAGGAGGAAGAGAATAAAGAGAAAGGCGTAAGATGGAAGAGAATGAGGAGGAAGAGAAGAAAGAGAAAGGCGAAAGATGAAAGAAAAGAAAGATAATATATATATTGCAAGGGCAAAATCGTCAAAGCCACACTCCAGTAGAATAGTGAAATTGGTTTTGAAAAAGTTTTGGTCAGTTACCTAATTTCGCTTCTCATTTTTGTTTTCTATCAAATTGACTCTTTAAAATTTATTATTATAATAAGTAATTAAATAAAAATTAAATCCACGTCACAATTTTTAAACGGAAAATTAACAATTCCGTAACGGACCGTTACTGTTCCGTTACGTTTGATAGCGGCGCGAACAAATTTGCCAGATTGAAGGTTTGAACTGTTAGTTTTGTTACTTTGAAGGTTTAAAATGCTAGTATAATTATTTCAAGATTTAAAGTGTTACATTTTTCATCTATAGAAGTTAAAAATGTGATTTTCCCTTAATTAAAAGAAAAATAGAAAACACTAAGAAAAGGATGTGCACGTTCGTTTTGGAGATTTGACTTCTCTATATTAGTCTCTCTTACCGCTTTAGTTCTTTCCGTAGGAGCCCAAGTCTAAAAGAAAGTGAAAATGCTTGGGAAATTACTTCAATGTTTCAACGCTTTATTTTTACCTTTTTTGTTGATTATATATTTCATAATATGATTTTAAAAGGATTTTATATGTTTTTCTTGTTTTTGTTGTTCGTGTTTGAGGAAGTAAGAAAATATCATATGTTTTTGAGTTTGTTTTACTCTTATGCCGAACTAACTGTTATGAATAAAAGCAAATCGAATAAGTAAAAAGATAAAAAAAAAAAACTAGAGAGAAATTGCAATTGAGTCAAATACATGTTTTAGAGTTTTTTTTATTAATCGTATAAATAATGTTTACAAACCCTAAGATTTTGTATTTATAAGCCTCAATACACAATTCCTAATCCCACTTAGTAAAAGAAAACTCTTTCCTAAGCCGAATAACAATAGCACATTTCATATTATTTGTCACCTAGAAACAACAATCTCCACGTTGACAAAAAAATCTCCTTAGAAATCACCTTCAGACTCTTGATCATTTCTTGGGGGCTTCTGCTTCTTCTTCTAGCATTGGAAGACATGGGAAAATCCAAATAGTGTTTGAATTTCTCCACAGTAACGGGCTTGGTCAACATATCAGCTGCATATTTTCCGACGTGTGCACCTTATCCAACAAGACTTCCCCAGAAGCAGATAACTCTCTGATCTTATGAAACATTACATGAATGTGCTTCGTCCTTGCATACACGAGTCTTAGCCAGAAACAATGCACTATAACTATCATTGTGTAACATCCCGACCCCGTCTTCCCGAAGGAACCAGACAAATCGGCAATGCCACCCTCGACCCCGCCTCTCTATCTCCATAAAGACGACGTGTCAGCTAACAATAACTCATTACACGGATAACCACTTTCTGAATAATACTCCTTATTAAATCCCAAATAAACGTCTTACAAAATCCAACGGAAATCTTAAATAAACCGAAGTAAATAACGAATAATTGTCTTTAAAAATGAAATAAGTGAAATGTCAAATAAATCCCAAAGGAGAACTTCCGAACTCCCAAAACAGCGCACCACACTGGAATCACTCATCCCGCTACTCATACTCAACATCATCAACCACATCATCATACTCATCTACAAGAAGAGAGAGGGGGTGAGTAGTTGGGATTACTCAACGAGAACTAAACCTAGATCCATTCACCACACCCACTCTTATTCAACTAATACGCCAAGAATAAATATAAAAAAGTAATCAAATATCACGCTCTACACGCGCATACACAACTACACAAACACGAAAAACACCCACTTATCACACCTCCGAGCCCACGGCTCCATCCCACTCTTGACACTCGACCCCGCCTCCCCGAAGGAACCAACCGGGAATTGACCTGCCACCACACTCACACACACGGTCACACAGACATCCTTGAGGTTCGCCATAACCTCCCGACTTTGAGAACTAACATGCACTCCAGATCTATCCCCCATCAAACAATAATCGTACCACTTGCGTCCCTTCGAAATGACGATCACCACTTAGTGCTTTTACACCATCTAACTACTTTACACACACTAATCACACAACATGGTTTTCAAATATGTATGTTGGTTCTTCATCTAATGCTCTCTTAATCCATATTCGTTTATAAGATGTAGATCTAATATTATGCATCACAAAAACATGCCCGTACTTCGTAGCACGCAACATAACGGAGTATACTTAGACTCAACATACCAAAAGAATACAAGAAAACATAGAGAAAAGTCTAGATCTAATCCTCACCTTAGAGATCTGGATGTTCGGGTTCTAGAAGAAGAGAAGCACGAATCATATATGAACTAACGATGGCTGGTAGCAACAGAATCAAGGAGGCGACGACTCAGTGCAACCTCGCGGCGGCTCCTCTTCGCGGCGGCTCCTCTTCACGGTGGCGGTACGCGGCGGCGTGGCTGATCGGCGGTGGTCGGCGGCTGGTAGCTCTTGTCGTCGATCACGGCTAGTGTTTCTATTTTGCAAAATAGCCTCTCCTTCTTATAATGACTGGTTTATATAGGGTTTTAAATTAGGATTTTCCTACTGGACCTTTTCTTGTTGGGCTTTTTCCAAATGGGTCGAGTTAGGGATATTACAACTCTCCCCTCCTTGAAAAGAATTCGTCCCCGAATTCACATCTACATCTCTGGTTCCACTCTTGTCCTTAAAGAGTTCGGGGTAATCCTTTCGCATTTGCTGCTCCGGCTCCCACGTTTTCTTGTGGATACCATCACGTTCCCAGCAGACCTTCACACATTTCGTTTCCTTACCACGAATTTCCATTTCCTGGCATTCTATTACTTCCACTTTCGTACTTTGAACCGACAAATTCTTGCCTAAATCAGTTGGTGGTTGAGGCAAAATGAGCTCAGGCTCCCTTACTACCTTTCTTAGGAGAGAAATATGGAACACATCATGAAATTCTGACAACTCTTGCGGTAGCTTTAATCGATATGCCACTTCTCCGATTTTCTCGACGATAGGGTATGGTCCCATGTACCTTGGCTTAAGTTTTTTTAAACTTTCGATGCCTTTCATTTCCTCTGAACGCTCTCAATGTTAAGTACACCTCATCTCCCACTGCAAATGCTAAATCTGTCCGACGCTGGTCCGAATAACTCTTTTGGCGGTCATGGGCCTCCTTTAGCCTTTTCTTAAGAAATTCCACTTGCTCGATCGTCTCCTTTACCATTTCCTACTCCAGGTCTCTCCTTTCTCCCACTTCTGTCCAATAAAGGGGTGTACAACACGGTCTTCCATATAGAGCTTCGTACGGGGCCATTCCAATGCTAGTGTGATAACTATTGTTGTATGCGAACTCTGCTAAGGGTAGGAACTTTCCCTAGTTTCCTGATAACACCAGTTTTTGACCATTTTTATGGATCACTTTCATATTCTTTGCAGGTGTTTTAACTCCGTTTTCAAAGGGTTTCAAGTGATTTTTATATTTTAGAGATTTGAAAGATATTTCAGGTAACTCGGAATAAAAGAGTGCATTTCGGAGCAAAAGTACGTTTTTGGATAACTTGGACCGTCAAGAAGTCTTGCAGCTAATTGAGATCTTTTCACCATCTCATCATCCCCAAATTTGGACACAACAAATTAGAGACAACCAGCTTTCAAATGCAATTAGATCGGAGGCAATCCAATGGTTGGATCCTTAAATATACCCGAAACACTGAAGGCAGATGAAGCTGCCCCGAAGAGAGGCCCACCGCGCCTGGAGGATCTGGAGCCGCGGCCAAGGAGCATTTCGCCACTCCTGTAGAGCTTTCAACCGTGGCCAAGAGGCACTTCACCACTCCTGGAGAGGCCGCACCCACGACCAGGACCCTGCGCGACCAAATCGACTCGTTTCTTCACCGAGGCCAAAATCGTCATTCCTCATCAAACCCTAAACAAAGATTACACTTATAAATACTTATTTTATGCTTCTTAGAGAGAGACGTTAGATTATTTTCACGCTTTTTGGCAGAGGCAAGCCCCTAGCAACTTGTGTTCTTGGTTTTTCAAGGGATTGGAAGAAGGTTTCTTCATCGGTGTCCTTCAATAGAGAAGCTTTCTCCATCCCTTTTTATGCATTGTTTTCTTTTGAACTTATTGAATATGTTTACCTCAGCTATGGCTGAGTAATTCTCATGTTGGGTGAAAGGGGTTTGAAGGGGAATTTATGGTTCGATTCTTATTAAGTTTTTAGTCAAGGATACCGATTAGGGTTCTTCGTTCTATCCTTGTTGTTAATGCATTGCTTGGCTAACCGTCTTACCAACTGATATTAGGTGTTTTAGAGCCACGAGAGTGCTGTATCTAATCGCTTGACCTAGGGTACACGAGCAAATCCGTCGTAAGATTTTGAAAGTATCTTTACGGAGGAATTGTGGGCGTAAACGACCTATGAGAGTATTATTCTCTTCTTGCGCGGGCGGAGACGAAAGTTACCGTCCGAGTACTGAAGTGAGTAGGTGTGTAGGATTACGGGAGTAGACTACACGCAGCGTACGTGTTCCAAGTTCAAGAACCCAAAGACGACAAAAGTCGCTTTAGAAATCCTAGAATTTAACTAGTAAAATCGGCCATAAACCCTAGAAAATTCCCGATCGCCTAACGATTCGTTTAATTGATTCACAACCTCGAAATAATTAGTGCTTGCTACTGTTCACCTAGATTATATTTATTTTCATTGCTTAATTTAATTTATTTTTCTTGCTACGACGTGACAAAACCATAAGAATATATTTTCCGTCTAGACATAAGTTAGAACTCGTTAGAATTGAACAACGTCTCCCCGTGGATTCGATCCCTAAATACTACTGCGTGTGTCGTACACTTGCGGCCTAGTAAAGGGTAAAACCCGCACGCCGGGTAAATCTCGGTGTGTCAAGTTTTTGGCCCCGTTGCCACATGGGATAGTATTGCTTGTTTGATTTCGTATTCTAAATTCTGCTCTATACACTTTTGATTTTCAAGTTCTTTGTTGTTCTTTTGACTTTCTCCTTTATATTTGTCTTTTTTTCTAAGGTGCATGCACACTAGGAGAACTCCTAGAGGAACCGTACCACTACTAGACGATATCAACAAACACGAGAGAGAACTCCGAAGACTCAAAAGAAACTTAAGGATGGCCGAAAACGACCACCAGGAAAATCAACTAAACCATGATCAACTAGAACACGAGGATGATCGTGATTTTTCGGATAACGAAGAAGATCAAGAGGCTGTCCATGGTGCTAATGACCAGCCACATCTCGATCCAGAAGAAAACCACAACCAAAACCGAAATGCTAAAAATCCAAGGCGACAACTTCCCATCGATCGTGATGCACCGAGGAACGATGCTCAAACGAATGCACCGATTCCTCCTAATGGCGTAAACGCCAACCGTCCCGTACTGTATGCTAATCCTCCGAGGAGACAAGCGCGGTGCACTCGACCCAATATCGCAGAGAGAACGCTCGAATCTCTCTGTGAAAATAGTGCAATCCAAAACAAAGCTCCCTGGGTCTGGTAGCTTCTTTGGGATCATGTTGAGTAGAATTGCGCTGCACTCAGCTGTAATCATCATGACACATTCCTCAAGGTTCACGTTGCTAGACACCATCTTCTTCACATATCTCTTGAAAGCTGGAGAAATCTTAATAGAATCGATGAAGGGAAGCTCAACGACCAACTTGTCTAGTATAGTCTTGCATCTGGAATCCTCTGCATCCTTCTTCGACTTCCTAGGAGGCAGAGGGTAGGGTACCTTTCGTTTGTAAACCCTTTCCTCGACCACCTTAGGTTCCTTCTCGATCTGTGTCTCAGTATCGACCGATACAGGGGGAGTGTCGGTCAATACACGAGGATTTTTAGAATCTCAGTCGCCATCTTCAGCAAGATCGACGAAATTCTCTACAATTGGGTTGTTCTTTACTCTTGTAATCACCTCTTTTCTACTCCTCAAGGTGATGGAATTGATGTGTGCCCTTGGATTTTCAGTGTTCCCTGGAAGAAAACCTTCCTGCCTCTTCACAGTTGCTGCAGTCTGAGCAACCTGAGTTTCCAGTTTCTTCTGAGAAAGATTGAGAGCTTCAATTTTCCCATTCAGATCAGTGTACAGAGAGTCAATCTTCTCATTGAAATCCACTTGCAACTTTTGTTGTCCCTGAAGAATCTGTTCAAACATGGATTCCATCTTACTCTCTATGGACTTGGAAGAGATAGGCTGGTACGATGAGTTCCCATAATTGCGAGTGAAGTCGCTGCTTTGGAGTGGTTTATGAGCAAATTGATTTGCTCCAAAACCAGATTGGTTTCCCTCGAACTTGTATCCACCTCACTAGTGTTGTTGTTAAAGTTTCGACTATTGTTGTACCCAAATCGCTGACCCTGAAAACCAGAACCACCAACGTAGTTAACATCCTCCACTTCATCTTCTTCTACATTCACGACCTCATCAGCAAAGTCTATTGCTTTCTTCGTCTTCCCCATCAGAAGATTGTGCACAGAGTCCAGCTTGGCTTGAACCTCAGCAATCTGCGATCCATCCATTCCTTCAGCCTGCTTCTTCCACTCGAAATCAGCATTCTTGGTGCTATTGCTAGACGCCAAGTTCTCAATCAACACAACAGCATCGTCTGGATACCTGGTGTTAAAATTTTCATTGCTCGCAGCATCCAAAGCCATCTGGTACTTCCAATCGATCCCTCTGTAGAAAGTACCCAGCAGCTGAACCTGAGTGAACCCATGGTGTGGACAATCTCTCTGATACGACCTGAATCGTATCCAAGCAGCCTTAAGTGCCTCAGTCGGACATTGGGAAAACTGGGATATCTTGTTTCTGAGCTCTTCGGATCTGGCATCATCATAAAAATTGTCAGGAACGCATTCTTCGTCTCCTCCCATGTAGCCAACGATCCAGGGGGCAACTGCTTCAGCCAGTAAGTTGCATCCCCACCAAGAGAGTATGCGAAAAGCTTTCAGAAGAGGAATTCATTGGGCACCCCATTGTACTTCATGCTATTGAACAAATCCTCAAACCTCTCAATGTGGTCCATAGGGTGTTCATGAGGAAGACCGTGAAAAGGATGCTGACCCACAAGAGCGAAGTATGCAGGTTTCAGCTCAAAGTCATTCATCTGAAACGTAGGAACACGGATCGATGCGCGATTGGCGTAGTACTGATCAGGTCTATTGTACTCACCAAATGTCCTATCTCGAACCACCTCATTACGCGGCAGATTTTCGCGCCCAACTTGCGCGGCAGCCTCATCACGCACTACAGGGACAATGACATTTCAAGACGTTGTCCTGCCTCGTTGCACACATGACCCTCTCGGTCTCTGTAAATACCAGCCTCATCACAAACCAAAACAACCGGATTATTCATCTCTGCTGGCTTCTTTGCTTTCATGTTTGTGCGCTCTAAGTTTGCTAGCTCTTCGTTGGAGAAAATAACTAGTGGGGTGTTCTTGTTTCTCCTGGTTTGGTGATTATGCATACACCTGAGACACAAGTGTCAAAAATACGTAAGTAACCAAAAATCAAATACAACACGACGAGTATCGACCGACACCAATGGTATCGATCGATACCAACGAACTTAGTCGAAACTCGATAGCTAAAATCTAATGGCGATTTTTAGAGTCCCCGGCAACGGCGCAAAAATTTGATAAGCTCAAATATAATACCCTAAAAGTACTAGCTGTAGTTGAAGTATATTTAGGGGTCGAACCACAAAGACTCAAGAAAATCACACAATAGACCAATTTGTTTCGAATCAAGCTAAGCAATTCAGTTGAAACAAAAAGCAATAAACAATAAAAGAGGTTGTAAAATCGATGGGGAGAATATATGCCCAATGTATTTCTCAGGAAATCAATGAATGCAGATAACCAATCAGTCAGGATTCAGATTTAGCGCGATTCTTGAACTCAAATCACTAAGTTATAATTAACCAACTGTCGTTGCGAGAATTATCTAAATCTAAACTTCATAATCTCAAATCTCTTTGCGAATTCCTAAGAATAAATCAGCCTTAATATCGAGTTTGATATATTCACAAATCAACTAAACCAAATATATTTGTGAATAATTAATTTGCTCACCCTAGGTTCTGTCAGATTACTCAGTTGCACTGTTGTACCTAATTGATTAACCTAATATCTAAGTTCTAGGTGATCAGGCTAGAATTAGCTTTGAGAACAACCTATGGTGAAGAACTAATTCAGATGGTGAATCCTAACTACTCAATTACCAGCAATCAGAGAAATCCCAATGAGAAAACCTTAAACCTAAGAGGGATCTACTCAGACATGGAGAATGAAACAATCAATATAACTGGCTAGATTATTAAATTAAACAATAAGAAAAGAATAACAAGAGGGTTCAAAATTTTCTCTCAAACGAACAGAGTTCTGACTTGTCTCCCTCACAAAGCTCTCTCTCGAAAACCAGAATAGAATAAAAGTAGAATGATGCGTCATAGCCAAAGTGGCTGAAAAACATAATTAATACTCCTAAAACACTTTGTGGGCTTTGTTGTAAATAATAAAGTCTTCTGGGCTTGAAAGCAAAATCTTCAATCTCCTTTTCTGCATCGCGACTCGTGTCTGTCTGCAGTCGGCATCGATCGATACCATAAGTGTATCGGTCGATGCTCGGGCTTCGATTCGGATACCTCAGCTACACGATCTCTGCTTTGCTCCAAAAAGCTCCAGAATGCTCCAATATCTCCAATTGTGTTCCAAACGTGCTAAAACCTGAAAAGACTCTAAAAACTACGAAAACTACGAAAACACTAGAAATACTCTATAAAAAAGATTTATATCATGGCTAAAAAAGGTAAAAATCATATGATATATCACTTGCTCAGCATTAACAAAGGTGGAGAGAGGTAGAAATGGGAGAGCGATTAAGCCGAACACGGAGGAGATGGAATATAAAGCTTCATCATCCTTCTTTCTCTGGATTTGAAAGAGGAAAGTAACGAACACAATATATATTTTTTTTAAATATTTCTCTGATTCTGACAAAAAGCTGACACTCCTTGTTGAGATATGATCTGATATTAGCTCAAGAAGACTTAGGCACTTGATCACTTAAACAAGTTAAAACCAATTACCGGTTTAGTTTGAGTGGTTAAGATGTGTTGGTTTAAGTATGGTTATTGGAATAAAACCCTTATGTATAAAAGGGGGATTTAGAATCAGGATCCGTTAACGCATTGTAACAACCACATTGCGATCATCTTCTTCCTCGAGTATCTCGGATTGTGAGAGCTCGTCTTCTTTGTTCTAGTGCATCTTGCTGGACTGAGATCTGGCCCCAGACACGTAGCTCACCTCATCGGTGGTGAAGTCTGGGTAAACAATTGTGTGTGTTGTTCTTTCTTGCTTTACTCTTTCTTCTTTCATTCACTTGCGATTCACAGAGAGAGAGAGAGAGAGAGAGAGTTATAGAGAGAGTCGTTGCCGCGTTTACAGAGATTGATTGATCGAGTTACAAGAAGTGGTATCAGAGCTCGGTGGTTGATAATCTCAATGACGACATCGACGACGGTGACACGACCTGCGATGGATCGATTCGACGGATCTGGCGATTTCTCGCTATGGACGATTCGGATGATGGCACATTTCGGTGTATCGGGTTTGAAGGATGTGATTCTCAGCGATAACTTCGAGATTGAGGTTCCCGTAACTAAAGAAGAGGGAAAGAAGCCTGTCGAAGGAGAAGACGAATCAAAGGTTCCTGAAACAAAGGTAATCCTCGATCCCGTAAAGCTGGAAAAAGACGAACGAGCCAAGGATATGATCATAGTGAACATAGGGGATCAGGTCCTTAGGAAGATTAAGCACTGCACTACAGCTGCTGCAATGTGGTCGTTGCTGGATAGGCTGTATATGTCTAAGTCTCTCCCGAATAGAATCTTTGTTCAATCACAGTTCTACACATTCAAATGTGATGGTTCAAAGGCTATTGATGTGAATGTTGATGACTTCTTGAAGATAGTGGCAGAGATGAGTAGCCTAAATGTGAATGTCAGTGAAGAAATACAGGCCATTGTTTTCTTGAACTCACTGCCATTAAGCTATGACCAGCTGAAGCACACTTTGAAGTATGGAAAGCAGTCTTTAGCACTGGAGGAGGTTATCTCAGCTGCAAGATCAAAACAGAGAGAGTCATCTAAAAGCATAAAGTCGGACTCCGGATCAGCTACTGCTCTGTACTCAAATGACAGAGGAAGACAGTGGAAAAGGGATACAAATGATTCTCATGGAGGTAGAAACCGCAGCAAGTCCAAGACTAGGAAGGTAACATGTTGGTTCTGCAAGAAAGAAGGGCATGTGAAGAAGGACTGTTTTGCTAGGAAGAGGAAGATTGAAAATGATGGAGACGGAGAAGCTGCTGTGGCTATAGATCAGTTGGATGAGATGGATGCATTAACTGTCTCAAATGACAGTCAATGTGATAATTGGCTTATTGACTCTGGCTGCACCCATCACATGACATCTAGGAGGGACTGGTTTGTAAAATTTGAAGAGAAAGGCAGCAGCAAGATTTTACTTGGAGATTTTCACACTGTTGAGACACTGGGTATAGGGACAATCAAGATTAATACTCGAGGTGGATCAGTAAAATTGATGCAGAATGTGAGGTATGTTCCGAACCTCAGAAGAAACCTCATATCGACAGGAACATTGGACAAGTTGGGCTTTACTCACTCAGGTGGAGGAGGCAAAGTCAGATTCTACAAGAACAACAAGCTAGCTCTACAAGGGTCATTGGTTAATGGTCTGTACATCCTGGATGGTGAAACAATCACTGAGGAGGTATGTCAAGCTGAGAAGCCAAAGACTCAAGTTCCACTGTGGCACAGCAGGTTGGGTCATATGAGCTACAGAAACTTGCAATTGTTAGTCAAAGATGGTATTCTCAAGAAGAAGGACATCGAAAATGGAGAGTTTTGTGAACACTGCATCATGGGAAAATCAAAGAAAGTCAGTTTTGAAACTGGGAAGCATACTACAGAGCATGTTCTGGACTACGTACATGCAGACCTTTGGGGATCTCAGAATGTACAGCCATCTTTGTCAGGTAACAAATACTTTCTATCTATCATAGATGATCACTCTAGGAAAGTTTGGATCTGGTTTCTTAAGACTAAGGATGAGACCTTCTCTAGATTTTGTGACTGGAAAATTTTGGTAGAGAATCAGGTGGATAGAAAGGTTAAATGTCTAAGAACCGATAACGGTCTAGAATTTTGCAATCTTGCATTTGACGAGTGTTGCAGGAAGAATGGTATTTTGAGGCATAGAACGTGTGCATATACTCCACAACAAAATGGAGTGGCTGAGAGAATGAACAGAACAATCATGGAAAAGGTCAGATGCTTGCTAAGTGAATCGGGTCTGAGTGAGGAATTCTGGGCTGAGGCAGCATCAGTTTCAGTATACATCATCAACAGATCTCCGTCATCAGCAGTTGGTTTTAAGACACCTGAAGAAATCTGGTTAGGAAAGAAGCCAGGATATAAACATATGAAGAAGTTTGGTTCGCTTGCATATGCTTATATAAGTCAAGGAAAACTGAAGCCCAGAGCTATGAAAGGTGTCTTCATAGGATATCCTAGTGGAACAAAGGGATATAAGGTCTGGTTGCTTGAAGAAGAAAAATGTGTAGTCAGCAGAAATGTAAAGTTTAATGAAGAACAGGTCTACAAAGATCTTATCAAAGGAAATACTAGTGCCGGTACAGCCACAAATGACTCGGGAGACAGAACAGAAAAGATTTATGAAGTGATAAATGGCAAAGACTCATCTCAGGAGCAGATGACTTCTGATCCAGGTGGAGTGAGTCAGGATGTCTCAGAAGATAGTGAGCTGGAAGAGCCAGCACCCGGATCAACAGAAACTGAAAGGGTGAGCTTAACAAACTACCAATTGGCTAGGGATCGTACTAGAAGAGCCATTGTACCTCCAGTAAGGTATAATGATTTTGACTGCACAGAAGAAGAAGTTGCATTTGCCTTATGCATGTCTGAACTGATGAATGTGGAAGAGCCTAAAGACTATGCAGAGGCAAGAGCAAGTAAAGAATGGATGAAATGGAATGCAGCAACAGATGATGAGATGGATTCTTTAAAGAAGAACCAAACCTGGATATTGGTGGATAGACCTGAAAACAGGAAGATTATCAGTTGCAAATGGTTATTCAAAATCAAACCAGGAATCAATGGAAGTGAGCCAGACAGATACAAGGCTCGACTAGTTGCTAGAGGTTTCTCTCAAAGAGAAGGAATTGATTACGGAGAGGTTTTCTCACCTGTGGTGAAACACGTATCCATAAGAGTGTTGTTATCTCTAGTGGTGAACATGGACTTGGAGTTAGAGCAGATGGACGTCAAAACAGCTTTTCTTCATGGAAATTTAGAAGAAGACCTATACATGTATCAACCTGAAGGATATGAAGACCAAGAAAGAAAGGATCAGGTGTGTTTGCTCAAGAGATCTTTGTATGGGCTCAAACAGGCCCCAAGACAATGGAATAAAAGATTTGACCAGTTCATGATTTCTCAAGGATTCAGCAGAAGTGAAAGGGATTCATGCGTCTACACAAAGGAAGTTTCTAAAGGGAACTACTTGTACTTATTACTGTATGTAGATGATATGCTGTTAGCGGCTCAACACATGTCTGATATTAAGAAGCTCAAGATGGAGCTAAGTTCTACATTCGAAATGAAAGACCTAGGTGCTGCTAGAAGGATCCTTGGGATGGACATTGTCAGAGACAGAGGAAAAGGCACATTAAGACTGTCTCAGACAGAGTATTTGAAGAAAGTGATTAGTAACTTTCGGATGAGTGACTCAAAGAGTTCACAGACTCCAATTGGTGCTCATTTCAAGTTAGCATCAGTTAAAAATGAAGATGAGTGCATTGATACAGAGGTGTTCCCGTATTGTTCAGCAGTGGGCAGTATTATGTACGCAATGGTGGGATCTAGGCCTGATTTGGCTTATGGTATTGGTTTGGTCAGTCGATTCATGAGTAAGCCTGGTCAGATTCATTGGGAAGCTGTGAAATGGCTCCTACGATACATCAAAGGATCTATTGATGTTCAGTTGCTGTATACAAAAGGAAAGAACCTGGAAATTCAAGGTTATTGTGACTCAGATTATGCAGCCGATTTGGATAGAAGGAGATCTATCTCAGGCTATGTCTTCACAGTTGGAGGAAGTGTTGTGAGCTGGAGATCAAGCCTACAACATGTAGTAGCTTTATCAACTACTGAAGCTGAATACATCTCGTTGACAGAGGCGGTTAAGGAGGCTATTTGGCTTAGAGGTTTACTTGAAGATTTCGGTTTCAAACATGGAGCAGTTAAGGTGTGGTGTGGCTCTCAGAGTGCTATATGTCTGTCCAAGAACAGTGTGTTCCACGAACGCACTAAGCACATTGCTGTGAAGTTCTATTTCATCAGAGATGTGATCGAAGATGGAGAAGTTGAAGTCTTGAAGATTCATACTAGCAGGAACCCTGCTGATATATTGACGAAGGTGGTTCCTGTGAGTAAATTCAATGCAGCTTTGGATTTACTAAGCATTACTCAAGCTTGATAAAGCTGAGTGATGGCCAGGTGGTGTAAGTTCAGAAGGTCGAGATGCATAAGAGAGTTCAAAGATGAGAGTTTAAGGAAGATTGATTCAAGGAGCAATATTAGATCAAGGTGGAGTTTGTTGAGATATGATCTGATATTAGCTCAGGAAGACTTAGGCACTTGATCACTTAAACAGGTTAAAACCAATTACCGGTTTAGTTTGAGTGGTTAAGATGTGTTGGTTTAAGTCTGGTTATTGGAATAAAACCCTTATGTATAAAAGGGGGATTTAGAATCAGGATCCGTTAACGCATTGTAACAACCACATTGCGATCATCTTCTTCCTCGAGTATCTCGGATTGTGAGAGCTCGTCTTCTTTGTTCTAGTGCATCTTGCTGGACTGAGATCTGGCCCCAGACACGTAGCTCACCTCATCGGTGGTGAAGTCTGGGTAAACAATTGTGTGTGTTGTTCTTTCTTGCTTTACTCTTTCTTCTTTCATTCACTTGCGATTCACAGAGAGAGAGAGAGAGAGTTATAGAGAGAGTCGTTGCCGCGTTTACAGAGATTGATTGATCGAGTTACAAGACTCCTCCACTCACAACATGGGTAATTTGATCCAAACTTGGTCAAAACAGTGTTGAAAATGTTACATTTTAACAAAGTTTTGAAAAATGTTAATATTGTAAGACAAGTTAGAAGAAATTGACAACTCTCGCAAAAACGCTTTAATATATGGAGTATTTGCATGGTTAGTCACTTTTTGAAAACCTATTTAGTTTTTTGTCACTTTCCAAAACCCATAATGTGATTTAACACTTTTTGTTGTAAAAAGACGATTTTATCTTTCTATTGATACAAGTGTGTACAGTACATTTCTTGTTTTCGCACAATATTGTATAGGGTTATGATTGGTAAGTCAACCCATGTGCAGTACACAAAATATTACATTGTTAAAGAAAATTTTGAAAATGACAAAAAACTATGAGGATTTTCAAAAAGTAACAATTTGTGCAAGAATCCCTTAATATATGGAGGATATTATTTTAAAAGGATTTTATATGTTTTTCTTGTTTTTGTTGTCCCGTAATCATATTGAGGACGCAAAAAAGATCATTTGTTTTTTAGTTTCTTTTACACTTATGTCGAACTAACTACTCTGATTGATAACTGTCCTATGTGTTAAAAAAACCTAGAATTTTGTTAACTCTTGATTTGTCGATCATGTAAAGTAGTTTAGGCATTTGCGAGTTTCTGTGTTTGTCAATCAACTTCCCCTCAAGTCTAGAATATACAATTAATGGAATATTTCCAGCTTATCTAACAAGAGTGATTGCGAATTCCCGAAATAGATAATATCAAAATTAAATCGTCTATATAATCACACCAATGGAAATTGGGAAAATTACTTATCTATCTATTATATAAAAACTGAGTAAGTCTCACAAAGGTTTGACACCTCAGCACCTACCTCAATGACACATCAACATTTTTAGTTTTTTTTTAATGGTCATTTGTCTCCAAAAATCGTCAAATAAATCATCAATTATTTAGTGAATTAATACCAATATAATACATATGTGGCATGTCTTAGACCGAGAATATTGAACGTTTTGAGAAGACCCTTTAAGTCCAACTAGGATTTAACCCGTGCTAATTATAGCGCGGAGTAATTTAAAAAAAAAATAGTTTTGAAATTTATGAAAATTGCTTTTATCTGAATTTTACAATATAACTAACTAATTATTATATATAAAGTTGTCAATTTCTAATAATTTGTCTATTTAACCCGTTTTACATTGAATTGANACCCGCAAAAACTTATAATCTTAAAAACATAACTCTAATATGCATGAAAATTGATTATTATTTTAAAATGTTTTGAAATTTATGAAAATTGTTTTTATCTGAATTTTACAGTATAGCTAACTAATGATTATATATTAAGTTGTCAATTTGTAATAATTTGTCTATTTAACCCGTTTTGTAGTGAATTAAAATATTATTCGGACTAACCCGCAAAAACTTATAATCTTAAAAACATAACTCTAATATACACCGTTAAATGACTCTAGTTTTTGTGGTTAGTCTACGAACTCTTAAAAAAAAAATAGTTTTCTTGTGTCTAACTTTTTATAAAATTAGTAAAATATTTTTCAACTTTTGTTTTGATATATATTTAAATAAAATATAATAAATTATAGTGAAAAATATAGCAAGATTTTGAATATAATTTTTTCTTTGAATATATAAGAATTGATTATTATTTTAAAATATATAGTATTAAAAATAATTAAAAAATGAAATAATAAATAACTTCTTTAATGCAAAATATATACTTTTCATATTATAATCAATAGTTTTAAAAGACTATTATATACTTTCCTATTTCAATTATTCTTTGTTATTTGTAATAGCATTTCTTGTAATAACTTACAAAACAAAGTTCATTTTTAAAAATATCTTCTTAAATAATATTATAGAGATTACCAACTCCTATCTGATGCATTGAATGGCACCGAATGGTGGACGTTATAATTGACTCGAAAACTACAATCTTGACCTACTTATTTTCTCTGTTATCTGATATATTTGTTCAGGATTAAGAGATTGATACGAAAAAATGGGTAGATGTGAATTTCAAAGATGGCAGAAGTCATTACATTCGAGGAATTTGATGTTAAGGCAATGACGTTCGGTGAGTATGTGAACGAGCACTGGAACCAAAGGCAAAAGGTATCAAGGAAGAGGTGGTCGATAGTTGCTCAAAGTTTGATCATTTTTGCCCTTATATCACTCTCATGCACTGTTTTCTTAATTTTCATTCCATGCAATACCAATAGATTTTCAGATCATGTTGTTTTATTTAATGAGATACTGATTCCCATCTCTTTTTTCCACATAAAGGTTGTAATTCAAACAGATGGCCACAATTTAGCTATTCTTTATTTTCATCCTGCTCATCTGTATTTGTAAATGTCATCACCCTTATTACCGAGGTCTAGCATGTGGGGATCTAATTAATCCTCCAAAGAAATCCCAATAATTTTGAGCAGATCACCGAAACTCACCTACTCTACAGTCTCACAAGTTGGAACATATTCTGAAATGTCTTATAGGACCTCAAATTTGAGGTCAACGGTAAATCGAAGAAACACTATTTCATAAGATTCATATATAGGGTTGACAGAATTGCTAGGCCATTGAGAGATTTTTTAGGTTTTCCTGTTTAATGTCTTGAAACAGTAACATACCAACAATTCTTGCAGGGAATTGAACACATTTAGATCATGGAGGATGTCTTTTCAGAGGTAAGGGACACTGGTATTAAGAAAAGAGTAAGTGATAATTGCATAATTTACTTCATTTTTGCATTCATTTAGGATAGTTTTTATGTTCTTTAGTATGCATTTAGTATGAATTAAGGGGGAGAAGATGAAGAGAATACGACATGAGAAAGATCTCTTAGCAAATGATTTGGTGTCGCTTAAAGAGTCTATTTGAGTATGTGTGTACGGTGTTTAGAGGGATTGGATTATGATTGTGTTTTGGTGATTTCATTGGCAACTATTATCGTTTAATTAGGTTTCTGAGAAAAATACAAATTCAAAATAGCAAAAGAGTTTTTAAAGTGGGTTTAGAGATTAACGAATATCATAATGTTACAACAATGATTTCTAACGATGTGAAACAAAGAACATCTATATGATTGTGGTTAAGAGAGAGCTAGGAAGTTTTCATAGGAGTTTAGAGAGAGGTGAGAACAACATAATATAGTCTAAAATACATTCGTACGTACGGGTTAAACTATAGATTTTTAGAAAAACTTAATATTTAAAAAGATCACACATAAATTTCTCTATTTTCAATTATGTATAATGAGGATAATCAATAGATTTTTGCCCGGTATTAAGAAGGTCAATAATTTATGAGATTAAAAAAAATGCATTACAAAAAACTGCGGGTATTCATCTAGTTCCCCTATAAAAACTAGGGTCTTTAAAAACTAATCAGTTCGTGATTATTCATACATGACTTATTTGACCAATGCCATAAAACACATGAACTATTTAAAATTTTGAATTTACTACATGACTTAAAAAAATGTGGTCTATTCCACCAAAACCGTAGATGGCGCTAATTGCACACATGGAATGATAAAACAACGCCGTTTTGTTAAAATCAAACTCTTTCATTTATTCCCAACGTTTGAAAGTCGCTGTTGATCCGAGAGATCACTAAGGTTGTTAAGAGGTTAATCGAGGAGTTGAGAGGCGAGATTTCCGTGAATAGAGCGTGTTAACCGGAATTTAGAGTAGATCGGGGATTATGACACACGGGTCGGAGACCGTATTCTTTTTATTATCGAGGGAAAGTGGTGAGCAATTTAGATTTACGAACTGGTTCCGAAGGGAATCCAGTGCGGCGTTCTAAATATGCTGCTTTGTTACAAACGAGAGAGGGCGGGTTTTTTTTGTAGAGATCCAATATCCGAAATCCCAAAAGTCCCCTTCTTAAAGCATACCGAGGAATATATATATAGGGAGGGTCGACTACCCACTTCCCAGGATTCCGGGGACCACGTGGCGTCTTCTCCCTGTTTGTGGGGTAAGGTACCCTAGGGGGCGTGTTCCGGCTTTTAGGGAGAGGATTCATGATGAGCTCGGCGCCATACCCTTGTAAGATAGCACACTGTTCGGCCGACTCCTTCCCACGTGTCTCTATTTCCTTTGTTCACTCGGCAGAGTTGGTGGGTTGTCAATCTACTCCCATACCCTGGTTCTGACAGCATACTGTTTCAACAACCTCCACGTGTCTCCTCTCGCTTCCTCTGCTCGGCGAAATGTCCACATGATCTCAAAGAGTAGTCCGCAGCCCGGTGATCTTTGATGAATGTTAGCGCGGGGAGCCGAGATCGGCGGTCCACTGGTCAGGGGTTGACCGAGCTCAAGAGGGTTCATTATTAAGATGGGCCTAACTAATTGGGGGTGCTAGGCCCACCTCCAACAGTCGCGACATGTAGCCTCTCACTCCTTCGAATCTGAGAGCTTTGCTGTCTGAATATATCGATCCCTTTCGGTTTTGGTTAATTTTTAAATTGGGTTTTGGTTTTATTCTGAGATTGAGATTGAGGAAGTGATGAATATAAAAATACATTGCACGTAAGTGATAGGCATAACGTTGGATTCACCGAATCACGAAGAATTTCATTTACATCTATCAAATTCAAGTTGGCTTTCGCATATTGAATTTCATTTACATGGTAACGACTAACAATTGATTCAACGAGTGAACTTGTTGGAGGCCTCGGTTAACATTTATATTTACATGATAAATTGTCTTTATTATTATTACATAGATTGCAAATTGTTTTTTTTTTTTTTGGTGCAACCGTTCTTATATTAGATTAGGCAAGAGTTACAGCCAGCCCTCTAAGAGCCTGTTTGGCAATAGAGTCAGCTAAAACATTACCCCGCTTTAGGGATATACTTAAACTCAATTGCAGAAAAACCAAAGGAAACAAGGAAAATGTCGATCAAAATCCCATGGATCTCCGAAATAGAAGAATTCGCCTTGATTGCTCGGACGAGATTAAACGAAACGGAATGGATGAAAAGCGCAAATCGAACCGATAAAGCTTCCGCCATTAGAGTCGAACCTATGAAACCAGCTGTCTCGGAGTGGCGAGCAGGGGTAATTTAAATGACAACATCATTTGAGATAGTGGAATTGAGATCACTTTCAAGAGTAAAGCCAAAGGATTAATCGTTAGTGAGTAGGTTGAAAAAGATTTGGAATATTTGGATAGAAACCTACTTTTTCCTGTAGTAATTGCCAAAATAACATTGTAAGCATTAATTAATCCATTGTTGAAAAAAATCATATAAAAATTAATTCGTTGAAAATGTTTAAAAGGGAAAGACAGCAATCAACATCAAGTCGCGTTATTGATGAACGCATAATACATGATCCAGTTATTCAACACAAAGTTAAAAGAAAAATAAAAGTAATACAATATTTTTCATTTCTTGAATTTGGCCTGTAGATCAATGATCACCTTAGGATCCAACTGAAATGCTCTTGCAAGAACATTGGGATCGATTGCCGGGTTAGATCCAAATACGGTGTTAGCAATAGTGACAACACCTGGGTTTTGGCTGCTGAGAGCAGCGAATGCAACCGCTGGAGATCGTCCCACATTGGCTTGGAAATGGATGAGTCCTTCTGGAAACACAAATACATCACCCATGTTGAGTGTTTTTGTGAAGAGACGGTTTCCGTCTCCGTTTGATGTGACAAATCCTACCAAAAGAGTTCCATGTCCGACATACAAGATCTCGGTAGCACGCGGGTGGGTGTGAGGTGGGTTCTGTCCATTCACTCCATAGTCTATACGAACAATCGAGATTCCAAGGGTGTTTAACCCTGGAAGTTTGTCAGCATTAACAGCTGTCACATTCGACCCAACTGCATTAGCTACGGCTCTTGCATTTTGAAGCCCTCCCAAGAAGAAGTCATCCGCTGTGACGAGCTTTGGATCTTTGCAGAACTTTCCATTCACAAACACTGATGAACATAGTTACCAAATAGTAAACAGAGTTTTACAAATGAGAAATCATTGTAAAACCAAAAAGAAAAAAGAGAAATCAGTAAATACGAAATTAGGAAGTCATCATGTACATACCACCATCTGCTGGGGTATTGACGCCGACGCAGAAGTCTTGAAGGGGGCTTGGGTCAGAAGCAATGGCTAATGGAAGTGTTAAAGCCAAGAGAGAGAGAATGGCGAGGAATGAGAGACTCTTCATTGCCATATATTAACTTAAAACGATTCTTTCTTGTTGAATGTGCTTTTAATTGAGAGGTAAGAAACCTATGAGATATTGAGATCAATTTATAGATGAGTTTAGGTGTTGAACCAGTCCATATATACATATATGTATCTACACTTGTAAATCCAAAAATGCGACAATGTCTAGAAGTTTGAAATGGTTAACAAACATTGTTTAAATATTGTTCTCTGATCATGACTTAACAACGGCCATGTTTATGGTGGTAATATATCTATTGCACAGAAACATAAAATATAAATTTTAAAAATATTTATGCACTTGACGTTTGAACGGGCATGTGTTTGTTTACTGATTATATTTTCTCCACTTGTCATGAATTTATACGTGCTTGTTTGGATAATATTCAATTGCACGTTCTATTGAGTTGACTCTAAGAAATATCAAGGTGTATTTGTTGGTTTGGTTTTATTGTTCCTTGAGAGTAACAAGCCACGATTGTATCATCTCAGTATGTATGTCACTAACATTATTGAGGAATATTTTAACTTTGACAGATAAATTTAAACCCATCGATGGTGCACCCACTATAGGAATTTAGAATGTATATATTATTGGATGACTTTACAACTATATATCCTTAAGAATAGATATTTACATATATCCTCAATAGACCCCCTCAAGATGGAGCGGCTCGTGACACTCTAATCTTGGAACATGCATTCTGAAAGGGAGCTCGCGGAAGAGGTTTGGTTAGTGCATCAGCTAGTTGATCGTGTATGGATACATGTGAGACACGTAGTTGGCCGGCCTGTAGCAAATTCCGAATGAAATGATAATTGAGAGCAAGATGTTTCATCCGGGAATGAAATATAGGATTTGCACATAGATATGTTGTGCCGATGTTGTCGCATTAGATAACCGGAGTAGAAGTTAACGGAAGGTGAAATTCTATGAGCAACGAAACTAACCATAGCATTTCGGAGGCGGTGTTCGCGACAGAGCGATACTCTGCTTCTGTGGAAGAGCAAGCAACACCTCTTTGTTTCTTGGAAGACCAAGAGATTGGGTTTCGTCAAAGATAGATGACATATGCGTTCGTGGAGACATAGTCATCGGTATCTCCAGCCCAATCAGCGTCAGAGTATGCATGAAGTGTTAAAGGTGACATCTTGTGGAGGAAGATACCATAATCGAGGGTGCCTGCCAGATAACGAAGAACTCTCTTAGCAGCATGCCAATGTTCATTTGTAGGTCTATGCATGAACTGTAAAAGCTGTGTTACTGCGTAGGCTATATCAGGCCTAGTGAAGGCTAAGTATTGTAAACTGCCCACAATAGAGCGGTATTGAGAGCCATCATCCAGAGCAGATCCACTCGAAAGAGTGAGTTTCGGTGATGCCGGTAATGGGGTTGCTACTGGTTTTGCATCAGACATGTTGGTTCTGTGGAGGAGATCGCTTATATATTTGCGTTGCATCAAGTGAAGGCCGTGGGGAGTTCGAATTGCTTCTATTCCGAGGAAATAATGAAGATCAACATGATCTTTAATGGAGAATCTCTCAGCAAATGATTGAAGAACCGTGTTGACGAAATCTGGATCATTACATGTGACCAATATATCGTCAACGTATACTAGTACGTATGTCAATGTCGATCCATAAGAGTGAACAAACAGTGATGCGTCCGCTAATGAATTGACAAAACCAGTGCACAAAAGGTATTGTTTTAGAGATAGATACCATGATCTCGGAGCTTGCTTGAGGTCATAAATTGATTTTCGGAGACGACATACATGATTCGGCCGATCCTTGTCTACAAAACCCGGTAGTTGTTTCATGTACACGACTTCAGTGAGTTCACCTTGCAAAAACGCATTAATGACATCCAGTTGTTTTACTGGCCAGGACTTGTTAACCGCAACATCCAGGACTAGACGAATGGTGGTTGATTTAATCACTGGACTAAACGTTTCAATATAATCAATCCCGTATTGTTGTGTAAATCCTCGGGCTACCAATCGTGCTTTGTAGCGATCAATGTCGCCGTTCGCTAGGTACTTGGTGGTGAATACCCATTTGCAGCTGATAACATTGTGTGCTTCATCCGGTGGCTCGAGATCCCACGTATGATTAGCCGTGTGAGCATCATATTCTGATGAGAAAGCACGCCGCCAATGTTCATATTTGGGAGCTTGAAGAACTGTTGTCGGTTCATGTGTCATTGAAATTGGACCTGCAACAGCAAGACTAAATTTTTGTTTGGGTTTGGAGATATTATTTTTGGCTCTAGTTCTCATTTTATGGATATTTTGTGGTGGATCGATTTTTGGAATTTCTGGTATAATAGGTTGTGAATTGGGAATCGATGGGGTAAGGGTTTGATTTTGTGTTGGTTGAATTTGCTGGGCTGTGGGTTGCAGCACATTTTGATGTTAAGCAGTGGGCTCTGGAAGAGTTGTGGTTTGCTGGGCCGAGGAGGAGGGCCCGTTTTCAGATTGAGCAGTGGGCTCAAGAGAAGAAGGAGAAGAGAGAGATTCAGAGGAAGAAGACGATACCGTATGAGACAATGGTAGTGGCGGCGAAGGTGCCTGCGGGTGAAGGCTCATACTCGGGAGTCCCATTGAAGTCGGTGACGGCAGGTGAATCGAAGTAACAGTTGTGTACGGTGTTGACCGAGTTCCATTTTCGGGATTGATAACATCTGAGACAACATCTTTGAATGGAAACACAGACTCGTCAAATTGGACATGTCGAGATGTGTAAATTCGACCGGTGGAGATGTCGACACAGTAATAAGCACTATGTGTTGGAGAATAGCCCATGAACACACAACGTTTTTATCTATCGTCGACCTTATGGCGAGTATATGGCCGCAACCATGGGAAGCATAAGCATCTGAATACCTTCAGTTTCTCATAATTTGGAGTGGTGCCAAGCAAGATCTGACATGGAGATTTCATCGAGAGAACTGGTGTCGGAAGTATGTTGATGAGATAAACTGCTGTTGTGAAAGCAAAACTCCAATATGCTTTCGGTATAGAAGCTGTTGATAACAGTGTGAGTCATGTTTCAACGATGTGGCGATGTTTCCGCTCCGATAAGCCATTGTGTTCTGGCGTGTGAGGAGGAGACGTGAGATGTGTGATTCCATGAAGTGCAAGAAACCCACGCAAAGCAATATACTCTCCTCCATTATCCGAAAATAGTGTGCCGATTTTTGTCTGAAATTTGTTTTCCACCAATGCTTTATAGGCAATGAATACCTCTTTAACTTGCGCTTTTTGCTTGAGTGGATAAATCCATGTGTACCTGGAGTAATGATCAACAATCACCATTTAATACTTGAAGTTGTCGATGGATGTTATTGGGGATGACCACACATCAGAGTAAATGTATTCGAGAGGTCGATACGAGACAATTGAGGATTGAGAAAAAGGTAATTTATGGCTCTTATTAATCAAGCAATTGGAACAAGACAACTGTTTATCTGTGGAAGAAGAAACTGGAAGAGAAAACTTTGAAACTAGTGTGTTTAAAATAGATAAAGAAGGGTGGCCGAGCCGAGAATGCCAGGAAAAGATAGAAGTTTTGGGGATGGATGAGGTAAACAAAGCTGCTGCTTGAGACGTCGACACAGGCCATTCATACAACTCGTTCTTAGTCTTGCCTAGGAGCAATGGGACCCCCGTGCTGAGATCCTTCACCTGAAATGATGCAAGGAAAAATTCAACCGAAACGCGATTAGTGTTGCATAGACGGTAGACCGAGATAAGATTCTTATCAATATTTGGTACACATAAGACTTTATTCAACAGTAGATCACGGGTATTGGAAGAGAGAGTAAAAGAACCCGTATGGGAGATTGGGAGACTCGAACCATCGGCAATTAGAACATCATCACTTCCATTGTACGGATGGTGTAAGGCAAGGTTGTTCAGGTCAGAAGTGATGTGTTGAGTGGCTCCCGAATCAAGCAACCAATTCGTCGAAGTGTAAGGTCACCCAACAGCCATATTAGCTCGAGGTTGCCACGGACGAAAGGGACTGACATGAGGCTGCTGCATCGTCGGCTGAAGTGATTGAAACTGTGGGCATCGTTTAGCACTGTGCCCTTGTGTGTTGCACATGTGACATTTGCCTAAGTAAGGCCGGAACGGACGCGCATCAACTCGGTTAAAAGCTTGCGATTGTTGATAGCCAGATTCGTTGTTGTTGAAGTTGTTGTTGTTTTTCTTATGATTGTTGTATCGATTGTTGTATGTTGACTGATGGCGTTGTTTGACAACATTGGCAGAGACTGGAATGACCAATGGAGATAGTTCTTTGGCAGCAAGTAGTTTGGCCTCATGGTTAAGCAATCGCTCATGGATTTCGGTGATACTGGGAACAGTATCCTTGCCTTCAATCTGATCGATGACACGTTTGTAGTCATCTGGGAGACTAGCGAGAATAAACTCAACTTGATCTTCAAGATCAAAGGGCTTACCGAATCGCAATTTGATCCAGTTTGGTGGTGATACCTTGACTGTAGTCATCGATGGATTTGTTTCCTTTGGTGGAGCTTTTGATTTGAGTCTTTAGTTGTTGTATATGGCCACGAGTCGGCTTCGCATACGTGGATTTTAATTTCTCCCAATTCTCAGTGGCGGTTGTGGTGCGAGAGAGCATTGGCTGAATTGGAGTCGAAATAGCACCAATGAGTGCGTTCTAGATCAACTTGTCTTAAACAAACACAACGTTTTCAGAGACGAGATCACCATTAATGAGTGTTGATGGTGGGATCTCTGTAGATCCATCAAGATGGCCAGCAAGAGCATAGCCATCGAGCAAGGCATGGATCTGTAAACTCCACATCAAGTAGTTGGTGCTGCTGAGTTTAGTAACATTGGTCATGTTGATGTGAATGAGGGTGTTGTTGTTGTTGTTGTTGACAGAGATGGTATCGGTGGAGGCTGTCGAGTTCGACATGATGATGAAGATGGCGGCTTGAGAAATTTAAAAAGAAAAAAAATTTTAGGTCTTTTGTCATATATGCTCTGATACCATATATAAATGTAGAATGTATATGTTATTGGATGACTTTACAACTATATATATTTAGAAGCAGTATTTGGACGCAGCAGCCAGACGCAGTTCGTTTATGTATTTAGCTTTTGCATCTAGAATTTGCATCTAGATGCAGTTTTGTTTGTTTGTGTGTTTGCATATTTTATTTGGATGCATTTTTAAACCAAATGACCAAAAAGGACATGTTATATCTTTATAACAATTTGTTTAATCTAAAGTATATTTACAACTAAATAATTATCAAATTAATATTTAAATAACTTATAAAAGTCGCTTTAATGAAATAATTAAATTTTAAAAAAAAAATTTTAAAAATTTAAATAATAATAAATAAAGAAATATTTTTTCAAAAAAATCATTTTTTGCGGTTTTCGCGGAAAACCGCTATTTTACGGTTTTGGCAGGAAACCATTATTTTAGGGTTTTGGCGGAAAACCGCTATTTTGCGGTTTTGGGGGAAAACCGTTATTTTGCGGTTTTGGGGGGAAACAACGTTTTGCGGTTTTGGCAGAAAACCACTATTTTACGGTTTTGGCGGGAAAACGCTATTTTCGGTTTTGGCAGGAAACCGCTATTTTCGGTTTTGGCAGGAAACCGCTATTTTGCGGTTTTGGCGGGAAACCGCTTTTTACGGTTTTGGCGAGAAACCGCTATTTTGCGGTTTTGGCGGGAAACCGCTATTTTGCGGTATTAACAGGAAACCGCTATTTTGCGTTTTTGGCGGGAAACCGCTATTTTGCATTTTTGGCGGGAAACCTCTTTTTGCGGTTTTGGCGGGAAATCGCTTTTTGGGGTTTTGGCGGGAAACCGTTTTTTGCGGTTTTTGCGGGAACCCGTTATTTTACGGCTTTGGCAGAAAACCGTTTTTTACGGATTTGGCAGGAAACCGCTATTTTCGGTTTTGGCGGAAAACCGCTTTTTGCGGTTCTGGCGGGAAACCGCTATTTTGCTGTATTGTCGGGAAACCGCTATTTTGCGGTATTGGCGGGAAACCGCTATTTTACTTTTTTGGCGGGAAACCACTATTTTGCAGTTTTGGCACGAAACTATTATTTGCGGTTTTGGCGGGAAACCACTATTTTGCGATTTTTGTGGGAAACTGATTTTTGCGGTTTTGACGTTATTTTTGTTTCTTAAAACATAATAAAATATAAATATTTTAAGTTTTGATTATAAATGAGGATATTTTAGACTTTTGTAATTTTGGATGCACTTTGGTGTATCGAAACTCTAGTTTCAAGTGCATCCAAAATATCCAATTATTTTGGATGCATTTCATTTTGCATCCAGTTTTTAAATCCAGATGCACTTCTTATTTTAATAAAAACGAACTGCATCTCATATCTGCATCTAGACGCAGTTGCTAGATGAACAAAAGAACAGGCCCATAGTGATACAAGAGAGACTAGGGTAAACATAATTTACACAGCAAATACTTAAGAATAGATATTTACATATATCCTCAATACCCACAAATAAATATTTACATATATCCTCAATACCCACGACATCGCAAGCCTAAATTGTCCGTTCATCTTAGTTGTGATATTTTTCCCAATAGTTTTTGGTTCCAATGTTTGTTATGCATTTTTTTTACGGTTTTTTTACGGTTTTTGGTTCCAATGTTTGTTCATACAAAATATCAGATAAATCCACACATTCTTAGAGTGAAATTAGGAAATCTCGGAAGAAGATATTCCAATTGAATTTACCATTGTGTCACGTGATGCATCGTACAATTAAGATAATTATCTAATTTTTGTATTTCATTATATTATTTATTTTAGTATTTACCTTATTTCAATTAAGTTTCTTTTATAGGGTTTTTGGAGCTTTTAAGTTTTCTTATAAATAGCTTACTTAACACTACAAGAAAACATGCTGATTTCCAACGGGATTTCTAACCGAATTCCGATGAAATATCGAGAAAAATTAATCCGTTGGAAATTGGTCGAAAATTCCCGACGAATTTTTGGTCGTCGAGAAATCGTCGGAATTCCCGACAGATTTCCGACGATATAGAGACCGATTTAAGTCGTCGGAAATCGGTGGGGAATTCTGACTGATTTTTGACGAAATAGATCTGTTAATCTGCCCGTTGCACTAGCCGTTTGAAAATTTTAAACCGGTCAAAAATCGGTCGGAAATCTGTCGAAAATCCGCGGAAAATCCATTATAAATATCTCTCCACCCTCATTCACAACTTACACAAAACTAAAAACTTAGAAAATATCTTCTTCAAACCCAAACCCTTATGATTATTTTCGATCGTGGATTAATAAACCACGTCATGATCCAGCGACGGGTCAATTGAAGGATGAGTATGCACAAGGTGTTAAGAATTCATGACATTTGCGACAAACAATAACATGACGCCGGAATACGGTAAAATGTATTGTCCTTATACTAAATATCGGAATCATAGATTAGTCTCTATTAGGGAAGTATGTAATCAACTATATAGGAATGAGTTTATGCCGGGTTACAGGATTTGGTATACACACGGAGAAACTGATTCAATGGTGCAATATTACGATAATAGTAGTAATTATTCAAATAGAATAGAGGAACCAACACCAAAAGTAGATGCAAACGTAGGTATTGTTCAGATGGTGAATGAAGCGTTTCGTGAAAACGTAGCATCATATGTTCATGATGGTATTAGAATAGAGGAACCTAATTTAGAAGCTCGAATTTCTTTTGATATGCTAGATGCAGCTAAACATCCACTATACGAAAGATGTAGAGAGGGAATATCGCCTTTATCAACTGCAAGCAGGTTGATGACTATAAAGACCGATTTCAATTTGGTGGAAGATTTTGTTGATACAATAGCTGATTTTGTGAAAGATATTTTACCTGAAGATATTATCTCACCGGCTTCATACTACGAGGTTCATAAACTTGTAGCTGGTCTTGGATTGCCGTAGCAGATGATAGATGTGTGCATCAACAATTGTATGATTTACTGGAGAAATGATGAAAACCGTGTCAAGTGTCATATTTGTCACAAACCTCGGTATCAGGAAACGGGTGGCAGAGTACCTATTCCACATAAACGGATGTGGTATTTTCCGGTAACGGAGAGGTTGAAGAGGTTATATCAATCCGAGTGCACGACAGGACCTATGAGATGGCATGCAAAACATAACTCAGATGGAGAGATTGTGCATCCCTCAGATGCAGAAGCGTGGAAGCATTTTAAAGAGGTATATCCTAATTTTTCGTATGAGTCAAGGAACGTATATATCGAGTTATCTACAGATGGATTCAACCCTTTTGGAAAACATGAGAGGCAATATTCATTATGGCCAGTAATCATCACACCTTACAATTTTCCGCCTATTTTGTGCATGAAACGAGAGTTTTTGTTCCTCACGATTCTCGTCCCCGGACCGAAGCATCCTAAGAGATTCCTTGATATTTTATTGCAGCCAATTATTTATGAGTTGAAAATGTTATGGAAAGATGGTGTTCAAGCGTTCGATGTTTCTCTCCAACAGAATTTCACGATGCGTGCGGTACTTATGGGGACCATAAGTGATTTTCCAGCATATTGTATGCTATCTGGATGGTCGACTCATGGAAGGTTTGCGTGTCCGTATTGTCAAGATAACATTGATGCATTCCAATTAAAGCACAGTCGAAATACTTCTTGGTTCGATTGCCATCGACGATTTCTACAGCATGATCATCCATATCGCCGGAGCACGACATTGTTTAAGAAGAACAAAAAACTATTTGATGGTCCACCTCCTGAGCCGGATGGAAATTACATCATCACTCAGTTTAGAGATTTTAGTGATGAGAATACGGTTTCATGTGGTGGTAAAGGTCATTTTCCCGTAGACGGTTGTGGCGAGTACCACAATTGGAACAAGATGAGTATTTTTGGGGATTTACCATATTGGAAGAACCATCTGATGCACCATAATCTAGATGTCATGCACATTGAAAAAACGTTTTTGATAACATCATGAATACTGTTCTAAATGTGCAAGGGAAGATGAAAGATAATTTGAAGGTCATATTGGACTTGCCAGATATTTATTCGCGGAAGGACCTCCATGTAATGGCGAACGAAAAATCACCTCCCCCCCCCNTTTGGATGAGCCTTCAAATGAGGAGTTCTTCGACTGGATTATGCATAGTGTTAAATTCCCAGACGGATACGCGTCTAACCTTCGTAATTGCATTAATATTGAAAAAAACAAGTTTTATGGGATGAAGAGTCATGATTGTCTTGCAACGCCTCCTTCCATTTGTCTTTGCCGATCTTCTACCTAGAAACGTCCATGGAGCTATTGCAGATACATTTACAAAATTTTATATAGTTCGATATATATTATCTAAATTTTGCTAAATTTTTCTTATCATTTATGCAGGGAACGGTATTTACTTCCGGGATCTATGCACGAGATCACTTACATCATACAGTAACCGAAACCTGGAAAAGAAGATACTGGTTCTCCTTTGCAACCTCAGGAAAATATTTCCACCAGGATTTTTTGATGTTATGGAACATCTTCCTATTCATCTCCCTATAGAAGTAGCACTTGGTGGGCCAGTTCAATATCAATGAATGTATCCTTTTGAGAGGTATATGTTCCACCTAAAGAAGAAGGTGAAAAATCTTGCAACAGTCGAGGGTTCTATTGTTGCACAAAGCATTAATGAAGAAGCATCCAACTTTGCGAGCTACTACTTTCCATTTTCGGACCATATTAAAAGTAGACGACCTGCACGGCATGATGATGGAGGAGAAAAACCTAGTTATCCGGTCTATGTCCCAAATCTATTTGCACAAATTGTAAGGGTTAGTGGAAAATGGAGGACCCAGCGACTAACAGAGGAGGAACAACTGCATTTGCATACATATATTCTTACAAACGACTACGACGTTTTGGAATATGAGAGGTACGTACCTGATCGATTATGATGTTTAGTAATTACCAAAAATCCTTGATAGTATTTTGCATAATGTATTTGTTTTATTCACACGATATACATGGCCCAAATTCGTGATTGGTTTCCAAATTACATAGAGGATGAGCTTGCGGTCCATAAACATAATGACTTCTCGGGTTGGTTGCAATATTACGCAAGTGCTCGATTTCCCTCAAGTTAACTAAATTTTACATGCTTACATTTGCACATATTGTTTATAATTTTCCACAATTTGTACATGTTAATGAGATGACTACTAGAGGGGTATCGTTTCCCACGTGGTTAGTTGAGATGGTGTGTAGTCCTACTTTTGTTCCAATGGTTTATCTAATGTATTGCACTCGGGGGTACGTTTTTAAGGCTTATCGTGAAGGGAGCTCAAAGACAACATGCAATTACGGTATATTGTCTACATCCGGTGAATTTGTCTACTACGGTGTATTGCGCAAAATATTAGAAATCAAAATATCCAAGAATGATATGCTTGATGTGCATTGTGTTCTACTGCGATTGGCATGATCCAGTGAAAGGTCTACGTCAGGACGAATTCGGTGTAACACATGTTCACTCTGGAAAGAAACATAGTAAATACGATCCATTTATTTTTGCTTCAGAAGCAGACCATGTTTCCTACATTCGATACCCCCGGGTTAGGAACAAGCAAGACCCGTTTTTAATTTTTTTAATGTTATATAAACGTTTTTGCCAATAAAAAAACAAAATTAGAATTTTCATAATTTGTTTTGGGTATTTGGTAATATTTTTAGTATTTTCAAGAATTTTTATAAATTCTTACAACTAGCAAATTTTGTGTTTTTATTTTTCGAGGTTGTATGATGGTTACAATCGCCGCGGTGGTTCGTCTCGAGCGACGTAACCACGTCAACAGAGCGGTGATTTGTCTCGAGGGGCGCAACCACTTCAACAAGGCGGTTCGCCAACAGAGACCCCTAGTCCAACACAAAGTTTGGGGGTTTCTCATATCCCGAAGTCGCACAGTGAAACTCCAATCATGTCCATCGAGCAGTTAGTCCAACAACCGGAGCGTGACTTTCTCGTGAGGCTCGATCAACGACTCCGAGGAAGATCGACAATTATTAATAGTTTTTCTTTTTTTTGTAGGTTTGGTTTATCGAACAACATGATTAGCAAGTCCATTTTGAGGATGTTGCATTCGATCCTCAACAAATCGTACAATAAGTTGTCAAGCATCCCGTATGAGGAGAAGCAGATTTTGTTATACAATTTGCGATAAGTTCTAAATTACTATTAAAAAATTAATGTTTTATTCATAATTTTGATACCTTTTTTTTCCGTTTTCACAGCAAGAGCTTACATGGCATCATTCCAGCACGGCCACGGTGGAAAAAGAGTTTATGAAGGAGGCGGCTACTCAATTCAAAAGAAACATGAACGAGTGGAAACAAAAGTGGAGGAAAGGGCAAGACAAACCGAAAGGCTTGAACGCTTCCATTTGGGAAGACTTCATCCCATATTGGGAAAACCCCGAGACAGAGAAAACCTCGAAGACTAATTCAGGAAACTGAAGCAGTGATCGATTTGGTAAGGTACAATACATCCACAACTTCGGTTCGAGCAGCTTCCAGACCTGAGAAATGCAAATGGTATAATCTTTTATTGTTTACATTGTTTTCTATATTTAATTATTAAATTATTTATTAATATTTAATTTTCGTCATTTTTTGTAAACAAATGAGGCCGGAGATGTGCGTCCGGATCACCTTGACTTGATGAAGAGATTCCACACGAACAAGACAACTGGGGTTATTCAAGATCCCCTCATGAGTGAGATCTACGAGAAGTTGAAGAAGAAGAATATCAAGCTGACCCCAGCAGTCACAAGGCGACTCTTCCTCTTCCTTCGAGGTGTCACGGGAAGAGATCAACCGTCTCGTTATCAGCGTAAGTTTTTTTTTAGGTTTCATTTAGTTTTTATATTATAATTTTATAATGTTCTAATTTATTTTTAATTTCTACATGAATTTCCCCTTGATAAAAAAGGGCGGCGTCGCGGGATTTGGGTAAGGTCTCGGTTATGGACGACGGGGTTTCATCGGATTTTCCCTATTACTCTGAAGATCTTGTCCAGCAGAATGAAGAGCTGAAGACAAAAGTAGCAGCTTTGGAGGCGGCGAAAGCGGACACCGAAATGAAGTTAGGTGTTATGCAAGAGGAGCTTACAGAGGCAAAGTCGGATATCGCTGGCATGCGGGTTGGATAAAATCGAAATTCCCTGATTTCACGGGGACGCGAAGGGGAACGGGAACGGGAAATTATTTTTTTTTGTTTTTGTAATTTGAAAACCATTTTATTTTATTTCAAAATAATTATTATATATATGCACAATTTCATTTTCAAATTATTAATTTAATTTAATTTAATTTATTTAATCATTATTTTTTCAAAAATTTTAATTACAGTTTTTTAAATACCTATCGGGAATCGGTTGGGAAAACTCCTAGGGAATCAGTCGAGAAAACTCCCGTCGGAAATCGGTCGGAAGATATGCTTGTCAGGAATCCGTCGGGATCACGCCCCTCGGATTTCCTTTGGAATACCGTCGGAAAATTTCTGACAACTATTACCATCGGAAATTTAGTATCGTCGGTAAACTTTCATGAATTTCCAGACCAATGATATATGTCGGAATCTGGTCGGTCAATTTATGTCGTCAAGGAATCCGTCGGAAATTCCCGACCGATTTCTGATGGATTTTCATTTCCGACAAAATAGTTCCAACGGGTCAAATCGGTCGAAAATTTATCGGGAAAGCCGATTCCCGACGGATTCCCGACGGATATGGCCGTCGAGAATCAGCTGTATTCTTGTAGTGTAAGTTTATATATGTGTGATGTTGTTTATTTTTAATAAAGAGGTTAAGACTTTTGAGAAGAGTATTTTCTATTATGCTACATAATCGTGACCTTGCATTGCCTTAGTTCTGAGTTCCAAAGAGCTCTTCTACTTCATATCTCGTAGCCGATGGCCTAGATAAATTTGGTTTTTATCGGTTTCTAATTTTTATTTTTGTGTATTTTATCGAGCAAAAGAGTTTTTTTGAATAGTTATTTATCGAGTCTTTCCAAGTTTTAGATCGTTTTAAAGGAAGTGAAGTCATTTTGGGTGCAAATTAGCATCAGATCCACATAAATTTTCCAGAAGCCTAATAGATCGATCGATCAACTTCCTAGGCGAAAAAGGCAGTTTTAAACTTCATGTTTTGCACTGGTATTATCCTAAATCAGACCCTAGACCTATATACACTATACTTATTTTAAGCCACTTTTTAGCCTAAGCGACAACTTTTATTTCTTTCAATTGTATGTTTGAGAGAAGATCTATGAACCTCTTTTGCCAATTTGAAGAAGATATATGAACCCTCTTATTATTTTTGTCAATTTAATTATGTCTTTTTCATATTCCGTTCTGGTTAATTATATGTGTGAGTGGCTTTTCAATTGGGTTTTAAGGGGATTTCATGATTTGCTGGTTTAAGATTGTTAAATAAGGAATTATGGATTGGTTTATAGAATTTATACCCTAATTTTCTTTTTAAACAAAGGAGTTATAGTGCTGATACAAACATGTTTTAATCCTATTAAAAAACTACTCCAAGTGCAGAACAAGTGATGTGTATCCTAAGGGTCGAACCCACAAAGACAAAGTGTCACACCTAAGAATATGAGAGTAAAGTAAAGCTAAGAATGTATGAGATTGTTTGTTGGTTTATGATGAACTAAAAACTAGGAATGACAAGTAAAACGATGTAAGTTGGACTGATGGAAACGTTGATTTCAGGATAATTCACAAGAAATCAAGAATTACTAAGCACGTTATATAACTCAAATCACTGTTTTATAACTAATCTAGTGTCGTAGTATCAATTACTATGTTTAATAACCTAAGATTTTAAACTATTGTTTGACTTTAGAAAATTAAACATGCATTCAATTCAAGTTTGTTATGTTCACAAAACGTCTTAACATGAGCTTTCGTTGGCTAATGACATTTTGCTCATCTATTCTCTTTCATGCTTTTAAACAAACATTTTTGATGTGTTAAACAACCTAAAATCATAAACTATGTAACTAATCTAGTTTCAACAATTAATGAAGAACTAGAAGATAAATCCTTATTCTAATAGATCTGATTCAACGATTCATGAAATTCCGTTGAAATCGTAAAACCTAACTGGGAGATTACATAGAAGTAGAGAAATCGCAGAAGGATGAATGCCAAACGAATGCCAAATTTCTAATGCCTATGCATGATTCTGCATATTTATATAATCATTTGCACCCAAAATGACTCAAATTTCTCCGAAGCAATCTAAAACCTGAAAAACACGATAAAAAAACTATCGCATCTTTGCTATGGTAGCACACTGTAAGTGCAACGCGTGATGTGTTCAATGCTCTAGCAAGGAGGCATTGAGAAAGAGAGAGAAAGAGAATAGGTAAAGAAAAGAAAAAACGCTATTGACTGCATTTGGTTATCTACCATATAGACCGACTAATAAATGTATTATTTTCCAAATTATCTTACATTTGTTTCGTTACTAAGTCTTACGATGAAATACATCTTTATTTTTTTAGGACATTTGTTTAGGACACTAGTTTTCCATCGTAAATAATTGATCATTTGAACAAAATAAATTAATAGTTTGGTGAGAAACCTCTGTCACGATTGTAATTCATTGTTGATGAAATAAAAACGATTAATCATTGAGAAAGTTGAAGGTAAAAAAGCAACGACCAACAATACACAATCCTTATTTAGACGAATACATGAAATGAAAGAAATTCCAAAACACAGGTTTAGTCATTATATCATGATCAGAACTTGTTCTGTAGATCCATGACAACCCTAGGATCCAACTGGAATGCCCTAGCAAGAACATTCGGGTTTATCGGTGGGTTAGACCCAAACACGGTGTTGGCAATAGTGACAACACCTGGGTTTTGGCTGCTCAAGGCAGCGAATGCAACCGCTGGAGATCGTCCCGCATTGAACTGGAAATGAATGAGTCCCTCTGGAAACACAAAGACATCACCATTGTTGAGTGTTTTGGTGAAGAGACGATTTCCGTCTCCGTTTGATGAGACAAAACCTACGAAAAGTGTTCCTTCTTGGACAACCAAGATCTCGGTGGCACGCGGATGGGTGTGAGGCGGGTTCTGTCCGTTGACTCTATAATCAATACGGACAAGTGAGATTCCAAGGGTGTTTAACCCTGGAAGGTTATTAACATTGACGGCTGTCACATTCGATCCGACTGCATTAGTTACGGCTCTTGCATTGTGAAGCCCTGCGAAAAAGAAATCATCCGCGGTCGCGAGCTTTGGGTCCTTGCAGAACTTTCCATTTACAAAAACTGAACATAGTAACCAAATAATCGAAAAGAGTGTGTGAGAAATGAGAAATCAATGGAAAATGAGAGTAAAAAACTACATGTACATACCGCCATTTGCTGGGGTGTTGACGCCAATACAAAAGTCTTGAAGCGGGCTCGGGTCAGAAGCAATGACTAATGGAAGTGTTAAAGCCAAAAGAGATAGAATTGCAAGAAAGGAGATAGTCTTCATTGCCATATATTAAATGAAATGGTTCGTGAAAGAAGAGAAGTGTTTTCGTTTCTTGAGTATGGTTTTATAATTAGTCGAGAGGTAAGAAACATATGAGTCATTGAGCTGAATTTATAGATGAGTTTAGGTGCTGAACTAGTCTATAGAAATGTGTATATATATATACACCTGTAAATCTAGAAAAAAAATTGGAAATTTCTGAATTATAAATTTAAAATGGTTGAGATGTTTTTTTTTGAAAAATCGTGCTCCCACCACGACCCAACATGTTTATGGATTGGTTATAATACTTCAACTACAAAAAAACTACAATATGAAAATACTATATGTTTTTTTTTCTAATGAAAAATGATCCAACTGAAGTTTGAAATGGCAAGTGTTGGCAAAGTTTTACATAAAATGTTTGTTTAATGATTATCTTCCCTCAATTTGTCATTATCTTGAGGCAAGTGAGACATTAAAACTGGGCTATGGCACTCCCACTCGTGAGATTAGTTTGGGCCTGTTTCTGTTTGGGATTACTCCTGGAGACTGAAATACATCAAAAACAAAAAATTGTCATTAATTTCTTCTATTTTTACATCGTTTGTAACTAACTTATAACGCTCATTTTGATAGTATTTCATTTGCACATGCAGCTGAGTTGACTCAACCAAATGTCAATGTGAAACTGTTTGTTTGGTTTGATTGTTTATGTAAATCTAAATCGATAAGCCTCTAGTGTTACCAAGGAATATTTAACTTTGTCACAAAATATGAATCCATCTATCGTTAACTTTTGCCATTTGCTCTTTGGGGTTTTCAACAAGATATTCGGGTTGCCGGATGAAAAAGGTTCTGATTTGTAAGGTGGACGTTTTTCAGTCTTTTCTTGTGTCTTTTCCTTTCGACCCTATCTCGGTCTCTTCTTTTCCTGGGGTTTTCAAGCTCTTTATCGCTACTCGATACTTGTTGCTTTTGAGCTTCGGTGTCAGCAAAAGTACCGATTGAATTTGCTTCCATGTTTTTTTATTCTTTTTTGCCATGATATCAAGTTTTTAGGTCGATCAATTGTTAACATAATTTGTAACACCTAATCATTTCATTTTAATGAATATTTACAATTTAGCACACAAAAAAAAACAAGATATTCGGATAAGAAGCTCTCGTTTAGATGCGTCGGATTAAGGGCAGGGCTGACTTCGTTCGTCGCACTTGTTTGATCCCGCCTTTAAACAACAACAAGGCTTAGGATCCGGTGTCCGGTTCTCTCCTTTTGCGACCTCGGTTTATTTCCGGTTTTTTTATTTAAATTGTAATTGGCTTAGTTTCCCTAACCAGACTTATCCGGGTTTGTGGTTCGGTTCTTTTATCCGGTTATCTATTATTGTAACAAAATCAAAAAACACAAAAAACAAATTTAATATATGTACGAATTTGGTCAAAACAAAAACAACATCACAAAAAATCTTAAACTTTCATAAGCATTTGAGACAGCAATGGAATTCAAACAATTCACCAAACTCGCACATTTCGTAGTAACAATATAACTCAGTGCCAATTCAAAAACGTGGGTGATTTCCTAATTAAGGAAAAAATCTTAATTGGGAAGGAAAAAAGAAAGGCAAAAATAATATTTAGACACTAAATTGAAAACAATCCATTTATAAAACGGAAAATTATTTAGACTCTAAATTAAAAAAAAAAATTAAGTTCAACTCTAAACTAAAAAAAAAAAAAACCGAAAAAATATTTAGACTATTTTTTTCGCAGATTTTCCATTTCGTCTTAATAACATATATATAAATGTGGTATCATGAATCTATTCTTTATTTAGTGCTGACCAAATGTGGCTCCAATTTCATATTAAAAAATGAGACAAAGTCCTTCGACTCGTTTAATAACACGATGTACTAATTCTTTTTTGTTAAAGAAAACTCCATCACAAAAGATATATCTTTTCGTGAATTTCCAAGATGATATTTAAAACATTTTTCCATTTTTGAAAATATAAAAACATTATTTCATTTAGAATTTGATCAAGGTAAAAGCAACGAAAACATCATGTCATGTTAACAATAAACTGATAATACAAGATCCTTATTCAAATGGAGGTACATAAAACTGAAGCAATTCAAAGCACAACATACATTATTAAGTTTTTGGTTGGAACTTGTTCTGTAGATCCACAATCACCCTAGGATCCAACTGGAACGCCCTTGCAAGAACATTGGGGTCTATCAGTGGCTTAGACGCAAACAAAGTGTTAGCAATAATGACAACACCTGGATCTTGGCTGCTCAGACCAGCGAATGCAACTGCGGGTGATTGTCCAATGTTCACTTGAAAATGGATGAGTCCCTCTGGAAACACAAATACATCACCAATGTTGAGTGTTTTGGTGAAGAGGCGATTTCCATCTCCGGTCGATGTGACAAACCCTACTAAAAGAGTTCCATGTCCAACATACAAGATCTCGGTGGCACGTGGGTGTGTGTGAGGCGGGTTTTGTCCGTTCACTCCATAATCTATACGGACTAATGAGATTCCAAGAGTGTTTAACCCAAGAATGTTGTTAACATTGACGGCTGTCACAACTGACCTAACTGGACTAGATTCAGTACTTCTTGCCTTGTCGAGCCCTGAGAAAAAGAAGTCATCTGCTGTGACGAGCTTTGGGTCCTTGCAAGACTTTCCATTCACAAAAACTGAAGATAGTAAGTTAGTAACCAAATAAAAAGAGTGTTAGGGAAAGATAAATTTATTTTAAAAACAAGAGTAAAAAATGATTAGTATACCGCCATTTGCTGATGTGTTGGTGCTGACGCAAAAGTCTTGAAGAGGGTTCGGGTCAGAAGCTATGGCTAATGGAAGTGTTATAGCCAAGAAAGATATAACTACAAGACATGAAAGACTCTTCATTGCCATATACTAGTTGAAGCAATTATTATAAGAGAATAAGGGTTTTTGTTTCGTGAATTAGGTTTTTAAGAAACTTATAAGACATAGAGCTCAATTTATAGATGAGATTAGGTGTTAAAGTAGTCCATATAAACTGCAAATCCAAGAAATTTGCAATGATGAACTAGATGTTTGAAAGAGTTAAGAAAAATATCTTAAAGTGTAGGCCTCAATTAACACACTATGTTTATGGTGGTAATATTTAAGATTCACAACATTAGAAAATTAAAATTAAGAGCTATGTTTTTTTAATGAAACATAATGCACTTGAGATTTGAAATGACAAGTGTTAGCGATCATTTATTTAGTTTAACAAATTAGACGTTAAAGGTTTATTGAATGAGTCATCCCTCCACTTTCTTTCATTATTTATAGTTGCTGACTTTAAAAATACTTTATTAGAATGTTAACATTTGTTGGTTTTGTTTGATTGTTTCTTTAGATGATAAGACACGACTATATCAACCAATATAAATGGATGTTACGATTAGGTAGCTAATGTTTTTGTAGAATGTTTTATTTTTCACACATTAATTTGAACCCTTTGGTCGTAAATCAATTTGTCGAACACAAGTGCATGTGGTTTCATTTCAGCCGTAATCCCGTAACATCACTAAGCCATGAAGTCTCCGCTTATCATTCTTTTCCAAATTTATATTTTTGGTTCCAATGCATCAGTAGAATGAATGGCCTCAGTCTTGGCCCAAATTCGAAAATGAACATATACATAAGCAGTTGGGTTTTAAGTTATGTTGATCCATTCACATGAGATGTTACAAGTCGGCTAAGGTTTTGAGAAATTAAGAGAAGCGATGCTCTGATATAAAAGGAAGAAGGAATCGAAGACCTAATAGCACACAAGAACATAGCCAAGAGAGTTTAGAGAGATCGGAAGAGAAGAAACCTAGCAAAAGAGACGTTGTTCAAGTCATGTCTTTGCGACAGAGAGTTTCTTTGATCTTTCTTCTTCTTTGTAGTGTTCTTCCATTTGGTGTTACCTATTACACAAGGAAAGCGTTTAGAGCTTTTGTTACCTATTATAAATATCTTCGTTGACTATAAAATATGCAAACGAGATGAAGAGTCTTTTAGACCTAAGACCATCTCCATTGCACACTTTTATAAGTGTCTTTAGAATATTTTATATTAAAACTTTAGCAAACACAGTGTTTTAGTGTCTCTGGGAAGACACCCACTTTTCCATAGAATTGCCACGTGTCGTAGCGTGATTCGCTGAGAAAATAAAATATTATTATTTAAACTAAAAAAAAAAAAAAAATTGGGAAGACACCCTGTGAGGTATGAGCGATGGTGATGCTCTAAGCATGTAGCACAAAATAGGGAAACATATGAGAGATAGGTATGAGATCATGCATGATTACACATGGTAGTGCATAATCAATTTACACTGTAGAACAACTTGTCTTATTAAAAGTCAAAAGAGTTCGTCAAATTACATTTTTAAAAGACTCGTTCAATGAAAAGAGAGAGAGTGGTATGTATGAACTTTTTTAAAAAAAAGTAGCGTTAATCCCGGTAAAATAATTGTTTCGTGACAAAAAAAAAAAAAGGTAAAAACTGGTAAAGTGGCCCATGCAGGTTTCGAACCTGTGACCTTCGCGTTATTAGCACGACACTCTAACCAACTGAGCTAATGGGCCATTTGCTTGAAAATTACAATCATTTCTATTAAGGTTTGAATCGTTTTTACACAGACTGTTAGTCTGAGGAGATGATGTCAATAGTTGTTGAATGATTTTTATCTAAAATACTATTGGGACTTGTCTCTGCATTAGAGGTTCACGATCATCTTCCTCCAATCATTTCCAGGTAAACCCAGAAAATACTTTAGATCATATAATACACATGTGCTTAGAATTGTACAATTTGGAATGGATCGTTCTTACCTTTAAAGACTCTAATCTGAAAATTTTCATCCAAATAAAAAATCTGAAGCCTAATTAATTCCATTTCTTGAATTTGTTGTTTGATCAAAATCTGAAATTTGTGTGATTTAGAGAGAGTTTGGTGTTGCAGATGAATCAAGTTTAGAGATTTTTCTCTCTGAACCAATTACAACCCCAAAAATCCTAGAGAGTCCAATCTAAAGAATTTCAAAGGCAGTTTTAAAGATGAAACTTTGATGTGATTAAAATGTGTAGAAAATTATGTGGTTTGAACAGTTTTGGACCCTGTGTGAAAGTGAAATTGAAGATCAAGTTCCTGTCTTTGTTTTGGTTCAGTCTCTGAGTTCAATGGATTCTTGAACTCTGAAATTTGATTCCATCTGACAGAACAATATGTAGTTTGAACAGTTTGTATCCAAGTGCCCTGTTGTCTGAAATTGAAGATCAAGTTTCTGACTTTGTCTTTGGTTCAGTTTCTGAGTTTAATGGATTCTTGAATTCTTATTTGTGACTGAAATTGGTTAGAAAGATCTCCCAATGGCTGAGTCTGCGAGCAACACCGCTTCGAAAAAGCTCATTCAAATCGATGTAAGCTCAGATACGGTGTGTCCATGGTGCTTTGTGGGGAAGAAGAATCTTGACAAAGCCATTGATGCATCTAAAGATCAATACAATTTTGAGGTTAAACTCTCACTCTCTTTTGTTTACTTGAGAATGATGAAAATGGTTATGGTATTCAATTTGTGACAATGTAGATTCGATGGCATCCGTATTTCCTTGATGCATCTGCACCCAAAGAAGGTGTGAATAAGAAAGAGTTTTATCGACAGAAATTTGGAAGCAGAGTTGAAGGAATGTTCACAAGAATGTCCGAGGTTTTTTAACTTACAATTCTTTAAGAAAGCTTATGTTCTTGTTGAGAAAATCTTGAAATAATCTTGCTTCATTACAGATCTTTGGAAGTATTGGGTTAGAGTATGACACATCCGGTCTCACGTAAGCACCAAGAAGAGAGATTTCTTCTGTTTTTTTGTTTTTATCTAAATGTTTTGGTGATATGAACAGCGGCAACACTCTGGATAGTCATAGGCTTATACATTATACCGGGAAACATGCACCGGATAAACAACATAGCCTTGTTGAAGAGTTGTGTATCGGTTACTTCACGCAGGGAAAGTTCATTGGTGACAGGTATATACACTGTTTTTTTTTTTAATCACAATGCTGAGTTCTTGATTTAGTGAAACAGTTTGCTGAGTTCTTGATTTAGTGCTTGTGATGAGTTAGCCTAAAGTATCCTTAGATGTTAAACTGCAAAAAAAATTCGGTAATCTATTTAGTGCTTGTGATGATTTAGTGCTTGTGATGATTTAGTGCTTTCTGATGAATTCAGGGAGTTCTTGGTTGAGACGGCCAAAAAGCTTGGCATAGAAGGAGCAGAAGGATTCCTCTCAGAGCCCAACAATGGAGTCACAGAAGTTTGTTTTTTGAATCTCATTATCATTTTTCTATAGGAGAGTAGTATTGAATGATCTGTTCTGATTCTTTTATATAATGAAGGTGAAAGAAGAGATGGACAAGTATTCGCGAAATATCACCGGAGTTCCACATTACACTGTAAGTTGATGCGCTGAAGATCGATTGCCACTATAATATCTTCTAAGTCTTGAGTCTTGTGTCTCTATTTTGGTATTGTTTGGTCAGATCAACGGGAAGGTGAAACTGAGTGGTGCGCAACCGCCCGAGACGTTCCAGAGTGCGTTTGAAGTGGCCTCGGCATAAAACACAAAACAGTGAACTCAAGATTTGTTGAAGTGTTTTTTTTATAAGATCTGTTTTGTTGTTTGAGCTCTCAAACTTGGTGTATTTGATGGTTTTGTCTAATGATTCAGAGAAGTTAATTATAAACAACATTCTTCTTCTTCTTCTTGCTCTGATTTCAGAAATGCTTAATAAGGTCGATAAAAAATCATATTCTTGAATTTAGAAAAAACTGAAAGATTCAAACTTTTTTCATTCCGAAAATATTCTTGAAGATCAATTGTATAGAATCTATACTATAGATAATGAATGTAAAGAAAGTATATGGGAAGTTGTAGGTAAATCGCTGATAGAGAATTTTTTTTTTTATATATATATTTGAGTTATCTTTTGGAGTCTTCTGTGTTAGGCCACACATTTGCTTTTGACTCAAGAGATAAGAGACTTCTTTCTTTTCTTCTTCTTCAGTCAAAAGCAAATGAACACTGCTTTGGTTACTTCCTGTGACTGAAGAGATAAGAGACTTCTTTGTTAGGCCACACGTTTCGGATCCCAATCTTTTTTCTCTTTTCTTCTCTTTTTCATTCTTCCCAATGGATTCTGATGATGCGGGAGTGTTACTACCAATCCACAACCATCCTATGTTGCCTTGCAATTATCGGCGGTACGGTGATTGCTGTGAAGGCGAGGAACCTATCAGTGATGGCTTTTATTGCAAGATCTGTAAGTTTTTCGCCCACAAGAAATGTAGTGAGTTCTCTCTAACAATCGAACACCCATCTCACCCCAATCACACTCTTAGGCTTATATATAGATACGACACACGCCATTGCGATTTATGTGGAAAGGATATCGCGAGTATAAGCTATTCTTGTGAGACTTGTTTCTTCAACGTAGATCTACATTGTGCCATTTACCCACCATCAGAGGTTATCTACGTTTCCGAGAGTACGCATCCTCACAAGCTCACACTTGTCAAGGAGCGGAACCAGTTCGACTGTGCTGCTAAATGTGGCAAGACTGGTGCTTTTGAGTTTCCTTACAAATGTCTTGAATGTGATTTATCCTTCCATGTGGATTGCTTATCATATCCCTTGGAGGTAAACCACTCCTGCCACTCCTTACACCCTCTTAAGCTCCTAACGGGTCGACCAGGGGAATACTCTGATGGTAGATGTCGTCTTTGCGGGAAAAAGATTGATGAGAATATATTTTATCATTGCTCTTCATGTAACTTCAGCTTGGATATGTGCTGTGTCTCAACCCCACCACCACTATATCTTTTGGATTTGAAAGTTCATGATCATCAATTCTTCCTTCTCCCAAGACTCGATTCTTTTACTTGTAATGCTTGCGGGCTCAAGGGGGATCGAAGCCCTTATATATGTGTTCAATGTGGGTTCATGATCCACCAAGGCTGTCTTACTCTTCCACGCGTCATAAACATCAATCGGCATGATCACCGTATTACTCGCACTTCTCTTCTTGGTGTTGTGAATTCTTCTGTGTGTGGAGTTTGTCGCCAGAAGGTAGATTGGACTTGTGGAGGTTTCTCTTGTCAAAAGTGTCCTGGCTATGTCGTTCATTCGAAATGCGCTACAAGAAGAGATGTCTGGAATGGGATAGAACTCGAAGATGAACCTGATGAAACAGAAGATATAGAGCCATATGTGGTAATAGATGACAACACAATACAACATTTCAGCCACAAAGAGCATCACTTAAGACTCAACGCTAATGGTCTTCTCTGGGAGGAGAACAAGCATTGCAAGGCATGTGCCCATCCCATCGGTCTCCAATCCTTCTATGGCTGTATCATGGATTGTGGTTTTGTTATCCACCAAATTTGCGCTGGATTTCCTACAAGGAAATGGCATGTGTTACACAATGAACGACTTACTTTAGTTACAAGCAAGGCAGGTAAATTTTGGTGTGAAGCTTGTTATAGAATGTCCAACGGTTTCAGGTACCAGCATGGGAAGAGGAAATTAGATGTCATGTGCGGTTCAATTTCTGAGCCATTTGTCCATCCAAGTCATCCCCATCATCCCTTATATTACACTTCACCAAATGAAAAAAGAGAATGCAATGGTTGCAAAAAGTGGAGATCTCCGGCTCTCATGTGCATTGAAGATGGTTGTGGATTTTCCTTGGACTTCGAATGTGCCACTTTACCACAAGTGGTAAAGCATAGAGTTGACAATCATCCTCTCTCACTATGCTATGGAGAAGAGGCAAGTGGTAAATATTGGTGTGACATTTGTGAGAAAGAAACGAATTCAGATACATGGTTCTACACGTGTAAAGATCACCGAGCTAGTTTGCATACAAAGTGTGTGCTCGGAGACTTTACAGGGCTCCTGCCAAGAAGCACAATACAATATGAGGCCAAATCGTTTGAGGTGGTGCTCAATAATAATATAACTTCAGCTTGGATATGTGCTGTGTCTCAACCCCACCACCACTATATCTTTTGGATTTGAAAGTTCATGATCATCAATTCTTCCTTCTCCCAAGACTCGATTCTTTTACCTGTAATGCTTGCGGGCTCAAGGGAGATCGAAGCCCTTATATATGTGTTCAATGTGGGTTCATGATCCACCAAGGCTGTCTTACTCTTCCACGCGTCATAAACATCAATCGGCATGATCACCGTATTACTCGCACTTCTCTTCTTGGTGTTGTGAATTCTTCTGTGTGTGGAGTTTGTCGCCAGAAGGTAGATTGGACTTGTGGAGGTTTCTCTTGTCAAAAGTGTCCTGGCTATGTCGTTCATTCGAAATGCGCTACAAGAAGAGATGTCTGGAATGGGATAGAACTCGAAGATGAACCTGATGAAACAGAAGATATAGAGCCATATGTGGTAATAGATGACAACACAATACAACATTTCAGCCACAAAGAGCATCACTTAAGACTCAACGCTAATGGTCTTCTCTGGGAGGAGAACAAGCATTGCAAGGCATGTGCCCATCCCATCGGTCTCCAATCCTTCTATGGGTGTATCATGGATTGTGATTTTGTTATCCACCAAATTTGCGCTGGATTTCCTACAAGGAAATGGCATGTGTTACACAATGAACGGCTTACTTTAGTTACAAGCGAGGCAGATAAATTTTGGTGTGATGCTTGTTATAGAATGTCCAACGGTTTCAGGTACAAGGATGGGGGTAAGAAATTAGATGTCATATGCGGTTCAATTTCTGAGCCATTTGTCCATCCAAGTCATCCCCAACATCCCTTATATTACACTTCACCAAATGAAAAAAGAGAATGCAATGGTTGCAAAGAGTGGAGATCTCCGGTTCTCATGTGCATTGAAGATGGTTGTGGATTTTCCTTGGACTTCGAATGTGCTACTTTACCACAAGTGGTAAAGCATAGAGTTGACAATCATCCTCTCTCACTATGCTATGGAGAAGAGGCAAGTGGTAAATATTGGTGTGACATTTGTGAGAAAGAAACCAATTCAGAGACATGGTTCTACACGTGTAAAGATCACCGAGCTAGTTTGCATACAAAGTGTGTGCTCGGAGACTTAACATTGTTCCTGCCAAGAAGCACAATAGATTATCTTGGTAGATCGTTTGAGGTGGTGTTCAATAATAATATAACTCGCCCATTTTGCAAGAAGTGTGAATCGCGCTGCATATACCCTATCAACTTGAAGCTGCTTGGAACCTCAGATACATACGTTTGCTCTTTTTATTGTTTATATATATATGCTCTCAGATACTCTCGCTCTCTCTACTAGATCCGGATCTGGAAACTTCTCTGCTCTCTTGTATAAAGTTGCAATCTTTGGGGAAATCTGAGGCAACCCTTGATATGATCCTAGACGACACAACGGAGGTTAATCACTTAGCCGAGGAGACACTTGCCGAGGAGCAGCTTGAACCCGAGGAAGCTTTGCATATTCCGGAAGGACCTTTGACGAGAGCTAAGGCGAAAAAGCTCAAGGAGGCATTAGGAGGACTTATTCAACACGTTCATGAGACCGTGGGTTTGGATGAGGAAGTGCTTCGAACCGCATTGGTTTCGATACAAGTCCAAGTGTGCTCTTTTCCTTAGTCCCGGTTTTACCCAATGGGTTTTACGTGACAAGGTTTTTAACGAGGCTTTGAAACACTTCTTCCTTCAAGCCCATTTCTTTCAGCGTGTCCCGCAGCATTTTCCCTCAACGATTTCCCTCAAGTTTTCCCTCAACAAATCCCTCAAGAAGACCAAGAGACTTCCGATTTTTCTTAGTCAATTTCAGCATTTAATTTTTGTCATTTTCTAAACTTTTTCTTCTCTCATTTTCGAGAAGTCTTCTCTCATTTTCAAGAATGGCTTAGACCTTTAGACTTCTTTGCTTATTTAAACTATGTAATTCCTTTGAGAAAAACAACAATCATTTTAATCAAAACATCTTTTCATTGTCGAGTTCTAGAGAGAGATTCTCTTGAGTTCTTCGTGAGAAACTTCGATTATTTCTTAGAGTGATTCCGAGCAATAATCGTTGGGTTTTGATATGCTCAATTTAATACCCTAAAAAGTACTAAAGCAGTTGCTGCAGTAAATCAAGGGGTCGAACACAAGAACTCAAAGATCACTCAATAGATTCTATAGATCAGAAACAAGCTAAACCAGATGATGTAATTGAAGACAGGATTGCAAGTAAAACGTTTGTAAATTCAATTGGGGAGACGTAGGCTTAGGGTATTTCTCAGGAGATCAATGAATGCAGCTAAATTAACTAACAGGATTCGGATTAAGCACTGTTCTAGAACTCAAATCACTAAAATATAATTAACCAACTCTCGTTGCGAAAACTATCTAAATCTAAATCCTAGGAATTCCAAATCTCTTTGCGAATCCTAAATTCTAAATCAGCTTTAAAGTTCAAGTTTGATATGTTCACAAATATAATTAAACCAAATCTCTTTGCGGATAATTAATTTGCTCACCTAGGTTCTATCAGGTAATCAATCGCACTCTCGTGCCTAATCAATTATCCTAAGATCTAAGTTCTAGGTGATTAATCTAGAATTAGCATTGAGAACAACCTAAGGTGAAGAACTAATCAGATAGTGAATCCTAACAGAAAATCAACCTAGCATTCAAAGAAATCCATATGAGAAAACCCTAAACCTAACAAGTGATCTACTCAGACATGAATATTAAATCCATAAACATGTTGAATAAATACTCTTATATAAAATCAGAAAGAGAAACAAGGTTTTGAGATCTGATCTCGGACGAAGGGAAACCAGACTTGTCTCTCACCAAAATCTCTCTTAAACTAAAGCAAAATAAAGCATAGCCTAAACAATGGCTGTAAAATCCTATTTATAACCTAAATCACGATTTGGGGCCTTTTTGTAATTATCAAAGTCTTCTGGGCGCTTTTGCAATTCTCTAAAACTTCATAACAAGTCGCGGCCCATGAAATCTCGATGAGTGTCGATCGATACCAGGGGGTATCGATCGATGCTCGGTGCTCAGATCGGGCTCTTAGTCATCAGACTTCAGTCTCGCTCCAGAATGCTCCAGAAAAGCTCCAATAATTCCAATTAAGCTCCAAACGTGCTATAACCTGTGAAAGACTCTAAAAGACTCCAAAACACTAGAAAAGACTCTATAAAAGGACTTATATCATGGCTTAAACAGGGTAAAAACCATGATATATCAGGTTTGTCAAGGGATTTTCCGCCATCCTTTGAGTCACCATTCAACCGATCCCCGTGAAGAAGCGTCCATAGTGAGTCTGTTTTCGAAAAGATTTTCGGGAGTGATTCCCACGCCTTTCTAGCTACTCCACGTTTCCTAGCCGAGATCATCACCGCCTTGTTCTTAATTCTTTCGGGAATTATCAACAAGGATTATCCCAAATCCGAATCTACCCAACACTTCAGAGATCTTGCGGTCAAGGGCGTATTAACCCTTTCTCTGGTAATCTCTTATACAGCACCTTCTTTCAGTCTCTCTCTCTCGCTCTTTTTAAATTTCTCTGCTTTCTGTGAATGCAAGATTCGGAAATTTCTAGGATCTTTTCTTTGGTTAGTTCGTTACTTATTAACTGATGTTTGCTCTTTGTTTTGCTTAAAGTATTGTGATTTGGGTTTTGGGCTAGTGTTCGATATATCGAGTGTTTTTCTAGATTTTTAGATCTGCAATTATATGTGTTCGCTGCTCTATGTTGTTTTGCATCTTCTTTAGTGTCATATCATCATCTGCTTAAGCTCATAAATTCAACTTACCCCGTTTAAACAAATCTTAAAAATGGTTTGATAATCAATTCTGTAGCTTCTTCTTTTGCTTCTAAACAGTCTTTTTAGTATCAAACAAAACCCGACCTTTTGATAGTTACTAAAAGTAATTGTATTCTCTTCATATGATTGGTTTTTGCAGGTGCATGTGACTAGGGACTGTGCCGTGGGTTTAGAAACATGGCAATGGGGAAATATTCTCGTGTAGACGGGAAGAAGTCATCATCAGGCTATGGCTTAACCATTACCATAGTTTTAATTGTTTATCTCTGTTTGGTTGGGGCGTGGATGTTCATGTCTTCATGGTCTGCCCCAACTTGTTGGGGCGTGGATGTTCATGTCTTCGTGGTGCTCAATAATAATATAACTCGCCCATTTTATCATTGTTCTTCATGTAACTTCAGCTTGGATATGTGTTGTGTCTCAACCCCACCACCATTATCTCTTTTTTATTTGAAAGCTCATGATCATCAACTCTTCCTTCTCCCAAGACTCGATTCTTTTACTTGTAATGCTTGCGGGCTCAAGGGAGATTGAAGCCCTTATATATGTGTTCAATGTGGGTTCATGATCCACCAAAGCTGTCTTACTCTTCCACGCGTCATAAACATCAATCGGCATGATCACCGTATTACTCGCACTTCTCTTCTTGGTGTTGTGAATTCTTCTATGTGTGGAGTTTGTCGCAAGAAGGTGGATTGGACTTATGGAGGTTATTCTTGTCAGAGGTGTCCTGGCTATGTCGTTCATTCCAAATGCGCTACAAGAAGAGATGTCTGGAACGGGAGAGAACTCGAAGATGAACCTGATGAAACAGAAGATATAGAGCCATATGTGGTAATAGATGACAACACAATACAACATTTCAGCCACAAAGAGCATCACTTAAGACTCAACGCTAATGGTCTTCTCTGGGAGGAGAACAAGCATTGCAAGGCATGTGCCCATCCCATCGGTCTCCAATCCTTCTATGGCTGTATCATGGATTGTGGTTTTGTTATCCACCAAATATGCGCTGGATTTCCTACAAGGAAATGGCATGTGTTACACAATGAACGGCTTACTTTACTTACAAGCGAGGCAGATTGGTTCTGGTGTGATGCTTGTCGTAGAATGTCCAACGGTTTCAGGTACCAGGATGGGTATATGCAATTCGATGTCGTGTGCGGTTCAATTTCTGAGCCATTTGTCCATCCAAGTCATCCCCAACATCCCTTATATTACACTTCACCAAATGAAGAAAGAGAATGCAATGGTTGCAAAGAGTGGAGACCTCCGGCTCTCATGTGCATTGAAGATGGTTGTGGATTTTCCTTGGACTTCGAATGTGCCACTTTACCACAAGTGGTAAAACATAGAGTTGACAATCATCCTCTCTCACTATGCTATGGAGAAGAGGCAAGTGGTAAATATTGGTGTGACATTTGTGAGAAAGAAACCAATTCAGAGACATGGTTCTACACGTGTAAAGATCACCGGGCTAGTTTGCATACAAAGTGTGTGCTCGGAGACTTTACAGGGCTCCTGCCAAGAAGCACATTAAAATATGGGCGCAAATCGTATGAGGTGGTGCTCAATAATAATATAACTCGCCCATTTTGCAAGGTGTGTGAATCGCGCTGCATATACCCTATAACCTTGAAGCTGCTTGGAAATGCATACGTTTGCTCTTATTATTGTTTATAGTTTGTTATTGGAGGTCTTGCGAGATAGATCGTTAAAACCAAAAAGTGTAATGAAGTATGTGGAGCCAAGATATTCGTTTTAGTTTCTTATATTCTTTGTTGGACAAGTTCATTTCCATTATGAGTTGATTTCCCTAATGTATTATCTTAACCCTAAGGTTTGTTGTAACAAAAGGCGAGCTGTTTTCTGAAAAAATATTGGTATATGACTAAAACAACAGATTCTTGAGGACTATGAAACAGAGTATGATGAGTATTGTTTTTTTTTTAATTGAATGTAAAATTGTATTTGATAACTGTGTATTTTACCACTTTGAGTCTCATTTTTCTTTCGTTTTCCTTGTGTTTCGTATAGTTTTTAGTATGTATATGTCGCATTTAGGTCCAAATCGAGTCGCATTGCATTTAGGGCGTCCTATGTCGTTTTTGTGTTCTTTTTGGCTTGTTTCAGCCTTTCTCAGGTGTTCGGGACTGATTTGGATGAGCGCGGACAGAAGGAAACCGCAAAGATTGAAGAAGGAACGTGAGGACCAGAAATACACAGCCGATCGGTCATAACCGATCGCTGAAAGCGATCCACGACAAAACAAAAAAACATGCTCGATCGGTTACAAACCGATCGCTGAAACCGATCAACATTGCTTCCGGCAATCGGTCATAACCGATCGCCAAAACCGATCGACAGTGCCTCCGGATTTTCAGCATGATTTTGGGAACCAACCACTTATGTAATATAATTGTCAACTTTTCTTCTCTTTCATAACAACTCTAGGCACGAAAATATCAACAATATCTGCTTCTTTTTACTGTTCTAAGTCAACTACATCTTTCTTCTTCTCCCTAGTTTTTGTATGAAGGATTGAAGATCAAAAACCATTTTTAGTGAAGATTTTCTTAAACTCTTTCCATCAATCTTCTTATTTTGCTTATGGCTTTCATTTGTACGGTTTATATTTGTGATTTAGCTATGCGTGAGTAGTTCTTTTAGGATTCTTGGGTGAAGTAGATTAGGGTGATTCTAGGTTTGTTCTTGATGTTTAGGAGTTAGATTACTTGAAATCCTTGCTCATTAAGTGTTCTTAATGCTAGATTGACCTTGATCTAGTTGATCTAGAACCTAGGGAGTTTCATCACCCGGAAGGTGTTTGATGAAAGTCTTGAACGAATTTAATGAGTGCTTTTCATATCTTAGCCAACGGAAAATTGATGTCTAAGGTGAATTGTGGTTAATTAGACTTGTGCTTATTGCTTGTTAGTCATAGAATCGCGAACGGAAGTTTATGACGATTGATGACTAAGAAAGGGGTTAATACCATGGAAGTGGGTTAATCTTTAGTAGTGTTCTAAGGCCTAAGGAGATATTTAGTCGAATGTTTGAGCATCTTGAGTAGATTGAAGAATCACCCGAGTCGATTACTTTACCCGAGAATTCGTTTGTTTAAATTTGCTAAACAACGTTTAAGTTTGTCTCGTTGTTCGTTTTGGTTTGCTAAACTACTCGCTTATTTATCTGTTTTGTATGTTTCAAATTGTCCGATAAAAAACCAAAACCAATTCTTGAATTGCTTAGATTAAGAAGTTTCATGTATTCTTGGTTTTTAATCCCAACCCATTATGGTTCGATATCTCAAACACTACAATGACATGAGTAGGATTTGAGTAATTGATAGCGAAAAATCTTACTACCAATTTGGCGCCGTTGCCATTTGGGTTTTGCATTAATCATTAGGATTTTGAATCTTCTTGAGACTAAGTTTTATTTTTAATTTGTTACTAATCTCTTTCACTTGGTTTTTCCCCTTCTCATAGGTGTATGAACACGAGATCACAAGGCACATCAAATCTTATAGACCGTGTTGACAACATCCGTGCTCTAGAACGAGCAAACACAAGGGCAAGACAAGAGAGAGAGAGACACCTTCAACGGTTAGGAATGGAGGGTGAACAAGTTCCTCTGGTTGGTCACCAAGATGCACCCGTGCTAGGTGTTGGTCACCAAGATGCTGGTCACCAAGGTGTTGGTGTGAACCGAATTCCAATTCATCCACCACGACCTGCACGACCAATTGGAGTCGGTGATGCACCAAACACACATGCTAACCGTCAAGGAATTGCACCACCACCGGTTGAACACAACAACTTTGAGATCAAATCCGGTATTATCTCTATGGTGCAAAACAACAAGTTCCATGGGCTGGCCATGGAGGACCCATTGGATCACTTGGATCAATTCGACCAAGTGTGTGGTTTGGTGAAGATCAATGGCATCTCTGAAGATGCGTTTAAGCTGAGGTTATTCCCTTTCTCTCTAGGGGATAAAGCTCGGCAATGGGAAAAGAACTTACCTCAAGGTTCCATTACTTCATGGGACCAATGCAAGAAGGCATTCCTGTCAAAATTCTTCTCCACAACAAGGACAGCTCGATTAAGGAATGACATCTCAAGCTTCACACAAAAGAATAGTGAAGGCTTTAGTGAGGCATGGGAGAGGTTCAAAAGCTACACCATGCAATGCCCACACCACGGGTTTTCGGATGAATCTCTTTTAAGCACTTTGTATCGTGGTGTTCTGCCCAAGTACCGGATGCTTCTCGATACCGCGAGCAACGGGAACTTTCTGGGTAAGGAGGTTAATGATGGGATGGAGCTTGTAGAGAACTTAGCTCTAAGTGACGGTAATTACGGAGAGGACTATGACAGATTTTCACGAGGAGGTGGAGATTTCGATAACCAAAAAACGAGACAGGATATCAAAGCTCTTAATGACAAGCTAGACAAGCTTATCCAAGTCTCACAATCAACCGTTAACTTTGTTGGTGAGTTCGATGAAAACCAAGGTCATCAAGAGGGAGTTGAGCATGATGATAAGCACGCAGAAGTCAATTATGTGGGTGGTCAAGGTGGCTACCAAGGTGGCTTCAACGCAAACTATAGGAATCATCCCAATTTTTCCTATAGAAGCAACAATGTCGCAAACCCTCAAGACCAAGTGTATCCCCAACAAAACACTCAAGGTCAAGGATTTCAACAAAAGAACTTCATCTCTACCAACCAACAAAGACCATTTGTTCCAAGGAACAACTTTCAAGGAAACCAAGGTGGGTTTCAACCAAAGCAACAATCTAACCCACCCGGTTTTGCACAGCAAGGACAAGCGAGCAACACAACGCCTCAAGACAACGAGATGAAGAACATGCTTCAACAACTATTACAAGGCCAAGCTCAAGGAGCCATGGAATTGAGTAAGAAAATGGCGGAAATCCACAACAAGGTGGACTGTTCTTACAATGACCTCAACTCCAAATTTGAGTCATTGTCGTCTAGGGTCAAACAAATCGAAGGACGAGGAGTTGCTTCATCGTCACGCCCTCAAGGTACCTTACCGGGAAAACCCGAGGCTAATCCAAAGGAGTTTTGTAACGCTATCCTTTCAAGTGATGAGGAAGAACATGCTATTGAAGAGTTCATGGACCTACTCTATGGTCCAAATGATGAAGATATTCCCTCAAGGGTCAATGAGTTGGTCATTGAAGATGACGGTAATGAGCCCATTGCAAAGAACGAGCCACTAGTTGCTATACAAGTGGAGGTTGAAAAGAATGGAGTTTCTTGCAATGCACCTCCTCCACTCATGCCCAAATCGATTCCCAAACTTGGAAATCCGGGTAAATTTGTCATCTCTTGTTCCCTTGGTCATTTGAATATTGATGACGCCTTGTGCGATTCTGGATCAAGCGTGAATGTGATCTCTTACGAGATGGTGAATAGTCTTGGAATCAAGAGAATGACACACTACACATCTTCAATCACATTTGGAGATTGTTCTTCAAAATGCCCACTTGGAATCATCGAAGATTATCCTCTCAAAATTGGAGATTGTCTTATTCCAACGGATTTCTTGGTAATGAGGATGAAGAAAAACCACAAGCTCCCCCTTCTTCTTGGAACACCTTTCCTAAACACCACCGGTGCAAGCATAGACTTCCCGAATAAGAGGGTAGTGCTCGAGTATGTGAATGACAAAGTTTTCTATCCCGTCAAACCTTACTTCATAAACTACTGTGGTGTCATCGCTTATAAGAATGAAGAAGTTCAAGTTCAAACAATGGAGTACATGGGTAGTGTTGAGAAGATGGTTTTAGCTTCACCCCCAAAGTCTTATGAGATAAAAAAAAAACAAAAGAGAAACAACCTCCCGACCTTGTCAAAAATGAACCCAACAATAACGACCTCAAAGAGAAAGGTCAAGCCGATCTTCAAGAGATGATGATCAAGCTCAAGCTCAAGGAGCCACCGTGGAGTCCTTCCACTCTTTCTATCCACGCCTAAAAGGGTTTGCAAAGTCAAGCTTAGTGACTTTAAACAAGCGCACTTGGGATGCAATCCCATGTTATCCTTTGTATATATGTTTATATGTTTCTTTTAATCTTGATTTAATCTTTGTTTTAGTGTGTTTTGATGTTACAGGGCATGGAGATTCGCAGGAGAACGTCCGGAATCAAAATAGACAAAATCGCAAAACAGGACAAGCTGGATCGATCACATCGATCGGTTATAACCGATCGGAATGTGCACCAATCGGTTATGCCGATCGGTTACAAAACTGCGACCAGTTACGACGAAAAATCAGGTCGCATCGATCGGTTTCCACGATCGGTTATAACCGATCAAAATGTGTCTCGATCGGTTTCCTCGATCGGTTATAACCGATCGCGAGCTAAAACAAAGGAATCCCAAGCCCTTCATCTCCAACTCCAAGGTACCTAGCTTAACACCTTGTACATAATTTTTATTTGCATTTTTACTCTTTCTTCAGACTCATTTCACACCGGGACGGTGTGAATTAAGTCCGGGGGAGAGGTCTTTGTCATTTAACGTCGTTTTCTTTGTCTTATTTTATATTTTTGAGTCTTGCATTGTACATATTCTATTGCATAAAAAAAAAAAAAAANTTTAGAATTTGATTTTTCTTTCTTCATTTTTAATAGGATTGAGTCTAGAAGCATATAGGATGCATTCATATGCATAGGGGACAATGATTAAGCACTTGAACTTTGAAAACATTGCCCTCGTTAATCATGTTATGACGCTTGAACCGCTTCGAAAATTTGGAAAATCCATACTTTGATCTCATGGCTTGAATGTCTTTGATTAGGATGAAGCTCGTTGTGATTTGATTCCAACTCTATCTACTTGAACCTAATTTGAACATTAATTGTCTCACCTAGGGATTCGAAATGCATTCTCATGGTCTTAATCTATATACTCGAATTTTCTTATCCATTTTACCACTCTTGTGCTAATTCGAGTAGCTATCTTCATCTTTAGGATAGTCCCCCACCTCATCACCTAAGCCAATTGTTTCAAGCCCATGTTATTTGTGAGTGAGGCATTTTTCTTGAAAGTGCATACAATTGAAAAAATCTTGTAAGAGAAAGGAACGACAAGGCTTATCTTCCTTAGATAAATGACTTGGGATTTGATAAATAGAATGGTTAAGATAAGTTGGAATGAATGGTGGGTGAAAAAGGGAGATGGTGAGAGAAAATCGGGTGTAGGCTAAAGAAAGAGCCTAAGGTGTAAAAGGAAAAAGAAAAGAAAGCGAGAAACTCTAGGAGAAACCGTGTATCTAAAGTTATCTAAACTCTCGATATATATATAAAAAAAAGAAAAGAAAAGAGAATAAGAGTTTAGACCAAGAAAAGAAATTCTCCTAGAGTGTTAAGAAAAAGAAAAGAAACGAGGCTGTGAACAATGCATATGTCTAGCCAAAAAAGGGCTATGGGTTTTATTTACGGGAAAAGAGATTGCGAGGCAATGAGCTTAAGACGAGAGATTAGAAAGCTAGGATAGGATGGAAGATAATCTTTGATACATCATTGTTCTATTCCTTCCTTGCTTTTTCGAATTGCCATGCATTACGTTTTTGTGAGAGAAAGTCACCCGTAAAATTTGAACCTCCTCGTATATTGCTTTCTAGCCTTTCTCACCAAAACCGATTGAGAATGTATTAGATTCCCTTATGTGAGACCGCACTTGAAAAGATTTAATTGAATGTTAAAGAGTTGGTTGATATGAATGCTTGTGGATTCTAAAGTCTTAGGCACTAAAGTAAAAAAAATTCAAGTTGCGATAAGTATGGAGAAGTTCGTTAGAGTAGAAGCGATTTTGGCATTATGGCATTTTTACCTAAGGACATTGAGTTGAAAGTTTGATGTGTTTCCTTTGGGATATGAGTCCCCATCTCCAAACCTCTCTTCTTGACTTACTTCGCTTTATTCGCTTGAGGACAAGCAAAAGGCAAGTCCGGGGGAGTTGATAACTGTGTATTTTACCACTTTGAGTCTCATATTTTCTTTCGTTTTCCTTGTGTTTCGTATAGTTTTTAGTATGTATATGTCGCATTTAGGTCCAAATCGAGTCGCATTGCATTTAGGGCGTCCTAGGTCGTTTTTGTGTTCTTTTTGGCTTGTTTCAGCCTTTCTCAGGTGTTCGGGACTGATTTGGATGAGCGCGGACAGAAGGAAACCGCAAAGATTGAAGAAGGAACGTGAGGACCAGAAATACACAGCCGATCGGTCATAACCGATCGCTGAAAGCGATCCACGACAAAACAAAAAAACATGATCGATCGGTTACAAACCGATCGCTGAAACCGATCAACATTGCTTCCGGCGATCGGTCATAACCGATCGCCAAAACCGATCGACAGTGCCTCCGGATTTTCAGCATGATTTTGGGAACCAACCACTTATGTAATATAATTGTCAACTTTTCTTCTCTTTCATAACAACTCTAGGCACGAAAATATCAACAATATCTGCTTCTTTTTACTGTTCTAAGTCAACTACATCTTTCTTCTTCTCCCTAGTTTTTGTATGAAGGATTGAAGATCAAAAACCATTTTTAGTGAAGATTTTCTTAAACTCTTTCCATCAATCTTCTTATTTTGCTTATGGCTTTCATTTGTACGGTTTATATTTGTGATTTAGCTATGTGTGAGTAGTTCTTTTAGGATTCTTGGGTGAAGTAGATTAGGGTGATTCTAGGTTTGTTCTTGATGTTTAGGAGTTAGATTACTTGAAATCCTTGCTCATTAAGGGTTCTTAATGCTAGATTGACCTTGATCTAGTTGATTTAGAGCCTAGGGAGTTTCATCACCCGGAAGGTGTTTGATGAAAGTCTTGAACGAATTTAATGAGTGCTTTTCATATCTTAGCCAACGGAAAATTGATGTCTAAGGTGAATTGTGGTTAATTAGACTTGTGCTTATTGCTTGTTAGTCATAGAATCGCGAACGGAAGTTTATGACGATTGATGACTAAGAAAGGGGTTAATACCATGGAAGTGGGTTAATCTTTAGTAGTGTTCTAAGGCTTAAGGAGATATTTAGTCAAATGTTTGAGCATCTTGAGTAGATTAAAGAATCACCCGAGTCGATTACTTTACCCGAGAATTCGTTTGTTTAAATTTGCTAAACAACGTTTAAGTTTGTCTCGCTGTTCGTTTTGGTTTGCTAAACTAATCGCTTATTTATCTGTTTTGTATGTTTCAAATTGTCCGATAAAAAACCAAAACCAATTCTTGAATTGCTTAGATTAAGAAGTTTCATGTATTCTTGGTTTTTAATCCCAACCCATTATGGTTCGATATCTCAAACACTACAATGACATGAGTAGGATTTGAGTAATTGATAGCGAAAAATCTTACTACCAATTTGGCGCCGTTGCCATTTGGGTTTTGCATTAATCATTAGGATTTTGAATCTTCTTGAGACTAAGTTTTATTTTTAATTTGTTACTAATCTCTTTCACTTGGTTTTCCCCTTCTCATAGGTGTATGAACACGAGATCACAAGGCACATCAAATCTTATAGACCGTGTTGACAACATCCGTGCTCTAGAACGAGCAAACACAAGGGCAAGACAAGAGAGAGAGAGACACCTTCAACGGTTAGGAATGGAGGGTGAACAAGTTCCTCTGGTTGGTCACCAAGATGCACCCGTGCTAGGTGTTGGTCACCAAGATGCTGGTCACCAAGGTGTTGGTGTGAACCGAATTCCAATTCATCCACCACGACCTGCACGACCAATTGGAGTCGGTGATGCACCAAACACACATGCTAACCGTCAAGGAATTGCACCACCACCGGTTGAACACAACAACTTTGAGATCAAATATGGTATTATCTCTATGGTGCAAAACAACAAGTTCCACGGGCTGGCCATGGAGGACCCATTGGATCACTTAGATCAATTCGACCAAGTGTGTGGTTTGGTGAAGATCAATGGCATCTCTGAAGATGCGTTTAAGCTGAGGTTATTCCCTTTCTCTCTAGGGGATAAAGCTCGGCAATGGGAAAAGAACTTACCTCAAGGTTCCATTACTTCATGGGACCAATGCAAGAAGGCATTCCTGTCAAAATTCTTCTCCACAACAAGGACAGCTCGATTAAGGAATGACATCTCAAGCTTCACACAAAAGAATAGTGAAGGCTTTAGTGAGGCATGGGAGAGGTTCAAAAGCTACACCATGCAATGCCCACACCACGGGTTTTCGGATGAATCTCTTTTAAGCACTTTGTATCGTGGTGTTCTGCCCAAGTACCGGATGCTTCTCGATACCGCGAGCAACGGGAACTTTCTGGGTAAGGAGGTTAATGATGGGATGGAGCTTGTAGAGAACTTAGCTCTAAGTGACGGTAATTACGGAGAGGACTATGACAGATTTTCACGAGGAGGTGGAGATTTCGATAACCAAAAAACGAGACAGGATATCAAAGCTCTTAATGATAAGCTGGACAAGCTTATCCAAGTCTCACAATCAACCGTTAACTTTGTTGGTGATTTCGATGAAAACCAAGGCCATCAAGAGGGAGTTGAGCATGATGATAAGCACGCAGAAGTCAATTATGTGGGTGGTCAAGGTGGCTACCAAGGTGGCTTCAACGCAAACTATAGGAACCATCCAAATTTTTCCTATAGAAGCAACAACGTCGCAAACCCTCAAGACCAAGTGTATCCCCAACAAAACACTCAAGGTCAAGGATTTCAACAAAAGAACTTCATCTCTACCAACCAACAAAGACCATTTGTTCCAAGGAACAACTTTCAAGGAAACCAAGGTGGGTTTCAACCAAAGCAACAATCTAACCCACCCGGTTTTGCACAGCAAGGACAAGCGAGCAACACAACGCCTCAAGACAACGAGATGAAGAACATGCTTCAACAACTATTACAAGGCCAAGCTCAAGGAGCCATGGAATTGAGTAAGAAAATGGCGGAAATCCACAACAAGGTGGACTG